>QGSO01000199.1:1203338-1535838 GCA_011037825.1 Carya cathayensis
ACACTTGGCAAGATCTTAACCACACATAATGAATAGTATTAGATACTTGGCACAAAGAGAAACCATTAGATGGATTTGTGAAGGAAATCAATGTGTGAGATCATGCCACCTAAGCAAAACAGTTTTTTTTCATCTGATCAACCAAATTGAGTTAGATGAAGAGGGTTTCAACCCTAGTAAAACCCTAAATGGTTGGAATCCTTTTGAAACCCCAAAAACTTGGTTGAAACCGAAACCCTAAACGGTTTCCCCAAACCCTAAAGTTGGCATTCAAACCCTTTTTGATCCAATTTCTAGTATTGTGTTTAATCACTTGATTAAATCACTTTCACATGCTATTAATTTCTCAAATTCCTATTATGACATCTTTATCCAACATTTTAAACCTTAGAAATTTGATTGGGCCAAGAAAAATTGGATTTGGGCTTGATAGCATCTCAAACCCTAACCAAACCCCAAAAAAAAAAATTATCCGCTGCGAATATTGCATAATGCTAGATGCATGTTAGGAACATTGCATCTTATATGTCATGAACGGGGGCAGGTAACCTTGTGTTGCATGTCTCGACGCTTCAAATGTCCGTTCAATCCCAAGCGGAATTTGGGGGCGTCACAGTTACTATACACCATGGTGCCACCATACATGATTCCTCAACATCTCACCACAATCAAGCGAAGTGGCTCAAGTTTGTAGATCTCAAAATTATTGTTTGGATTATCCACACTTACCCATTCAACTTTTGTGAAAACTCCCTAGCGCGCAATCAAGTTTTGTCTCCTGACACAATAGTGCGGTTGAGTTCTGTCTCCCGTCATGGCAGCATGGTTGAGCTCTATCTCCCACTGTAGCAACACGGTCGAGCTTAGTCTCCCACCCCATTTGGTCAGTCGAGCTCTATCTCTTGTCATGGTAGCATGGTCAAGTTCCATCTCTTGCCCACCAGATCGGTCAAGCTCCATCTCCACCCCTACCAATGGTTGAGCTCTTCTCTCGTCGTAGCAGTGCTGTTGAGCTTCGTCTCCCACCTTACTAGATTGATCAAGCTTCATCTCTTGATGTAGCAGTGCAGTTGAACTTTGTCTTTCGTCGTAGTAGCGCGGTCAAGCTCTAGCTTCTGGCCTACCAGATCGATCGAGCTCTGTCTCCCAATGCAATAGTACGGTCGAGGTTCGTCTCATGCCGCAACAGCACAATCAATCCCAGTCTCCCGTCGCACCTAGCAATCAACAGAGGGAACTCCTCTCCCAAGTGTCCCACTCCCTTCCTTCCATAAACCAATGCTCCGTGCTAGCAACCGACAATCAACGAAGAGAACACATTTCCCAAGTGTCCAAGTCTCTCTTCGCCTCAACTCGATCGAGTCTATCTCATGCCAAATTCGATGCTTCATGCTCACACGCACCAATCAACGGAGGGAACACCTCTTCCAAATGTTCCACTCCCTCCCAGTCATGAGCTAATGGTCCGCACTCGCACCACGGTGATCATAGGAGGGAACACCTCTAACTTTCTCGGTTTTCCTCACCAACCAGTGTGGTCGAGTCCATCTCTTGCCTGGTTGCTTAAGCTGATGCTTCGTGCTCGCACCCTGGCAATCATAGGAGGGAATGCCTTTCCCAAGTATCTCAGCCCCTTCTCGCCACCCAGCGTGGTTGAGCAAGCCTCACACCTAGTTCAAACTCTTTATTTTCAAGAAAACTTTCACATCTAAGTCGAGCTCCGCAATCACCATCTAGCACGATTGAGTCATCTCCCACCTAGCTCTACCAGTCGAGCACCACGGTTGAGTCACCTCCTGTCTAGCTCTACATGCTAAGCTACACTCTCACCACCTAGCACGGTTGAGCCATCTCCTGCCTAGATCTTCAGGCCGAGTTCTGCACCCGAAGGTCTCCATTACATACTAAACATAAACGAAAGACCAAGGACTAATTTTTGAAATTTATTTTTGTATAGGATTTTGCTAGATTATCTGTATCACGGCTTGACTTGAAGATTTACAAGGCCTTCTTGTTGAGCAAGTCGACAATAGAAAAGCGGGCATACTAAGGGATAAAAATAGACCAGGCTCAATATGAAATCCATGACCTAGTCCATTGGGTGACTTTCATAAGGAAAAAGAGAGAAAAAAGAGATGATGGGACAAAGACCGAGGAAAAAAGGGCAAGGCATCAGTGAGCAGTGATGGAAAGGCGGGAAAAAGAAAGCAAAAGTGGATAGTAAAGTGACATAAAATTCAAATTTTCACCAACCACCGACAGGAGCTCAATAAATTGGATCAAGTCGATTGAAAGAAGAAATCTCTTTTGGACTTCTTTTGGGCAACTTCACCAGAGAGCTTTTTCAACCTCTAGACGAGAAACTCCATCCTTATTATTTGTATACTGAGCTACAAGAGATCATAAGAAATTCTAAAATACTTCTATTATAGTGGATTTACCCTGCAAATGACCTACAAACATAGGTCCTGTGCCAAATCACGTAAATATGAGTGCCTCTGTATTTATATTTGCTACATTTATTCTTTAATTGTTGCGACGAACATATATACATACGGGCATCGTATTGCTCCCTTGAAATGCTATTGTGGGCTCAAAACGACACTGACCAAGACCCAAGCCGTCACCATGGGCCAAATGTGACTTTTTCTCCCTTTCCAGCCTTTTACTACAAAATAGGTATTAGCATGATGTGTTTGGAGCATTTGATGGTAACCTCTTTTTCAAGATAATATTTCTTACGAAAGAAAGGGAACATCATTCAGTTTGCTGTCTTAAGAATTAAAAAATAAAATGTTTAGTTTTTCAAATTAAACAGGTTGGAGAGTCATTTGGAGATGCATGGTTAAGATTCCACAGTGCAGAATGTTCAGGAAACCGTTCATTTGTTTGCTACTTCTATTTGCACGTCCCGCTCGGTTGGAACCAGATGCTTTTTGCTTTTTTCCCAAGCACTTATATTTAAATTTAGGTAACGCTAAATAAAGTATTGGAATGTGTAATTATCATGTTTTTTTTAAAAAAATAGTAAGGTCTAGCATTTAAAAATGTGAGTTTAAGATTTATCTACTTTTTTCAATAGGAATGCACGGGACTTCCACGTTCTAGAACTGCAAATATAATGTCTTTATGTTTTGATTCTGTGTTTTTGAAATGCATATATTGAATATTTTATATAGAATAATGATACTATGTTCTCTAATTTATACCATTTACTTTGCTCCTTGCTGTGGCAATATGGTGCCACGTGACTTATTAATATATATATATATATATATTTAAAAAAAATGGCATCCAAAAACATAAAAATATGAAAACTAAAATTCAAAATTCTCTCTAACATTTTATGTCTATGTTTTAATTTTTATTAGTAAGTCACGTGACACCACGTTAAATGAGTAAAATGGTGGAACAAAATCACGTTACTCTTTCAAATATGATTGTTGCTTGTACAAGCAAATTTGAATATACAGACGGAAACTATCGTGTCTATAATGCAGAAAATAAAAACGTGATGGCATATATGCATATGGATTTTGAAATTTGGCCAAAATTCCTTCTGTTCTTCCCATTAAAGATATCAGCATTAGATGAGAATTGTGAGATTAGGTTGAGCCAAGGCAGAACAAGTAGAGAAGCCCAAAGAGGAATTTGGGCGCAGTGTGGTTAAGCCTATCTTTTTCTAAGCATATTTGGGCGACAAGAAAGCATAAAGATATGTTCTTTTGGCACTGTTTGTTGTGGGCTTTATATGACAATGCTGGACATGTAACTGCTCTTTTTTTTCTATACGAGCCTAAGGTATAACAATCAAAGTCAATATTAGAAAACAACGAAACTTCATAGAATCTTACTGATCAAGTATAAGTAATTTGCATCTTCATATGCATGTTTATTTCACTGTCTCTCTCCAAGATAGTGGCCAGATCATTACACATTTTGTACGGATTAAATCCTACCCAACAGGAAATTTCACTACCTCAAAACCAATATAATAATGACGATATTCACCTAGTGTAATTATGAAATATGAGTAATATTAGATACAGTCTTGACATGTGTGAGTGCCGTGCACTCGTTTTAAAAAAGAGTACAGTATATTATTAAAAAATTAATTTTTTTTTCATGTGGGTCTCATAATTATTTATTATTTTTAAAATGATTTCGTGACGGCAAGTATCATTTCTCATAAAAAGTAGATAACAAAATATTTCTCTTAAATATATAGAAGGCGAATCGCCAATGGTATATCTCTCTTCTACACCAACCACCACCATGATTGTATCCATCAACAACATTGTCAACTTTTGTAGTAAGTTAAAACTTGTTAATATGGATAACACTTAGCTCATCATCTAATTAATTTGGCTACATCAAATGGGGTCTATTCTCATATGCACACATCTCAATGGCCTTTGTAGATGGCAACCTCCCTCCACCACCTACTTCCATAAAACTCGACCGACCAAATCCCATACAATCATGCATTTAATCCGCTCCATAAAATACCTGTGATGTCCCTTTCTCTTGATTAGTTGGCTTACACTACTTCTTTCCAATCAAGATGCTCCGTAATTTGTAAATAACATTACCACACGTGATACTATTATCTTATCGTAGAAAATTTTAATCATATGACGTGTTGTGATACAACGATGATATCACGTCGTCAGTAAATACTTATTATATTGAAGTAGTAATTAGTATTTATCGATTGAATATTCTTTTATTCACTTTGTATATTCATTGTGAATTTCTCTATAAATACTATTTTTTTTCTTTTAATTATATAAAAGGTACCAATGCAAGGTTTGAATGTATAAAATGGCGTCACTACAAGAAAACTACTCAATTGTAGTCAGTTATTTCTTATAAAAATGATTATTTTCTGTCAAAATAAATTTATTTTGATTACAAATAAATATTCATGTCGTATATAATTCGTCATAAATACTTATTTTTGTGTAGAGTTTACTCAACATGTAAGGAGAGGAAGGAGAGGAAGGACCATACTTTAATGGGATTTGGGCCGACTCCATCGTCTCATTCATGGTGCTTCACATGTAAGCTACGTGATTTTAGAGGTTGAAGTTGATCGAAGGAATTATACTCCGGAATAGATAATTGTAGTGCTCATTTTCGGATGCATATCATAACTACATCCCACAAAATCCACGTGCTCAATTATAAAGTTTTTATTTTAGTGGTCCCTTGAATATGGGCCCAGGTCCAATAACTTTATTGGACCCATTACGTGTTTATATTTGTGTTTTATTTATGGATAATGCTACTGGAACTAATGGTCCCAACCGATGGTTGACTAAATTTTTTTTTCTTTTTTTTTAAAAAAATATTTTTTAACATTTTTAATTTTTTTTTATAAAAAATATATAAATTTAATAATATTCACTTTCTTATTCATTAAAGAAAAAAATAAAATCGGTCAAACCATCGGTAGATCATCGGTTCAATAAGCATTTCTCTTTGTTTATATATGCTTTAGTTTTTGTAATGGAGTAATGAATTATATGAAGAAACATATTTATTTATATCATGAGAAAATTTTCAACTTTGATTATTTTATGAGTGTGACATATATATATTATTTATCGATTAGTTACTATTTTTATGAAAGGTTTAGCTTAATGTTCAAGGTAGGTTATTTTTAGCACACTTTTAAAGTGAGAAAAATATATTACAAAGAAAATATTGTAGTGACTAAAGTAATTAACCCGTTATCTATTTTATTTTTAAAAAGTATTACATCTATAAAGATATTTTATAGAAACAAACTTATAATTAAATTGAAATAGCTCAATATGAGGTATCAGATAAATTTTATAGTAATAATACTTATATAATTTAACTTATAACTTCAAAACACGTCGATTTATAAAATCTTTTGATTGACCAAATATCTATCTATCTTTATTTTTATATCGCATCCTAGCTGGACTAACGACGAGGCTACTCTAACCATAAGGGCATCAATCTTTTTCAACTGCTCATGACTCCCCAACCCTGTCTTACGTTAGAACCTATTTTATTTATATATATATATATCTCTTCTATATATAAAAAGTGTATATGAAACAGAATTTCTTGTTTTAACAGTTTTAATTGTTTTTCCGTTAACTTTAACTACGCTCGTCTAAACATCTGCAGACTGTGAATATAACTTCATGAGCTGCTCATGTTAGGAGACTCTTTAATTCATTGGAAACCAAAATGACCGAAGTCGAATGAATGAGTTAGATTTTCTACTATTTAGCATTTTCCTCAGTTTTCCAAGCGGTCAAACGTCTGCTTAACAAAAAGTATAAGAAAACATGAAAACAGAAAGAACCCAGAAAACAAAATATACATGTGAGTGTTTCGGGGCAGATCCAAGTACATCGACAGGCTCGCGAGGTGGCAAAGAACTCGAAATCGGAGTTGCAGGTTTCGTTCAACTTGTAGTAAGTAGTTAGGAATCCATACCTTGAAAGAGAGCAGAGACGATGCTGCTAAAGAAGGCTTTAGCCCAGTGAATCCTATATCATATGTAATGCTTCGATCTGCTTTAAACAATCCAAAGTTCCTCTTAGAGGTTCCTCCAGGTTTCAAATTCTCATTGAATGAAGCAAAAACATAAGCCTTCACCAGAATCTTTGGCCCATATGGGGTCCCCTTCTTTTTGGCTAGCCATTTGCACAAATTATTGTTGTAATTTCTTGCATTTTTCTCTAAGGCACCAGCTTCACTCTTATCTCCATGAGAAGGCCAACCAGTTTCAGAAACTATGACCTGCATCTTGCCAAACCTAGCTTTTTTTAAAGCAACATAAGTCGCATCAATCTGGGCATTGAACATGTTATCATAATGAACTTAGTCTTTGCATCATAAATTCCAGGATTTGATTGGAAGAGAGCATATTTAATTGAGGTCAATATGCTCAGGATCACTCATATATGCCAAGAATGGATACGCATTTATGAAAAATGAAGAACCAATTTGCGAGAAGAACTGTAGAAGTGGCTTCATGTATGGAACAGTATCTTGAAAGTACACGAAGATGGAGGGAAGGAATTAGCGAACACACCCTGCGAATGTGGGCTTTGAACTTGAACAACCTTGGTCAAGTCCAACCTATCAAGGGCATTGTAAACATTTTTTGCTGCAGGTAGCAACACCTCCCAGAGATCTTGCTGATCTCTACTTGCTAAGATCTCATTCCTGACTGCAATTCCACGAACAGAAGTACCAGGAAGGAAAGGCTGCACATTTTCCTTTATCCAACTCATTGCACGATCCTCGTTTACACTCATCTCTATCAGAAATTCGCCACCGAGTCCAACCGCTATCTCTCTACCAGATCCGTTGAAGGCCGTGAGGACTTCATGATTAATGTCATAGATTCTTATGTTTTTAATCTTTGAAGCTTTGAGAAATGTCACCACATTTTTCGGTGAAGGTAAATTATCTGCTATTCTGCCATAGTTTATTCCATACATCCCCGTGAATGCTTGTGCTGTCAAAGCTACTAAACAGAAGATACATACAGAGTGCCATTAAACAGAACTCGAGGATGGTGCGTTGTTGATTTCTTTGTATACTTCTAACCCACTGCTAAATCTGGTACCAAGAATCAAAGGGTAAAAATAATAGTCAAGAAATGTAAATATGTAACAAATTTTGAATAGGAGATGTCTTGGTCGAAAAACAACATGAAGAAAGAACAGAAACAAAACCAACAAAGAAAATGAAAGAAAGCAAAAGATTAACTGCACTACTGAATTTTTAACTTTGACTCACTCAAAAATGAGTAGCATTAATGCTATCCCAAGTGTAGGAGGATGTCGTGTAATAATAAGGAATAAATTCCTAGATCGTCTCCTCAGGGAAAATTTACTCAAAATTTTAAACTCGTTGAAAAATTGTGAAAAACTTCACAAAGAAAAAAAAATAAATGGTATGTGCAATGGATGGAAATTTTACTAGTCATGGACTAGATTCATGTTTTTAGATTTGTTTGTCGGATTTGAATGCAGCGATGAAAAGTAAGGAATGAAAATGCATTAAACTAAATTAAAATTGCTGAAATTAATAGACTGAAATTTAAAAGAATAAGAAAAATAAATGACATTAATTTAAATAATAGGAATTAAAGATGCAAGAAAATAAATGACATTAACCTAAATAGAGGAATTACAAGTGCGAGAAAAATAAATGATAGTAATTTAAATAAACAGAAATTAAAGGTGCATAAATAAATAAATGACAGTAATTTAAATAGACAGAAATTAAATGTGCACGGAAAATATAAGACATTAAACTGAAATTAAATAAAAACAGGAATTGTAAGGAATAAACTTGATGTTTGGAAATGGAGACTGCGTTCTCCAATCCAAAAATCTGAACTTCCAGATAAAATGATTTCTCAAATAAAATAAACGCTCTAAATAAAATGCATCCTAAAAGAAATTGAACTCTCAATTAAATTAAAATTTCAAATAAATTACACACTCAAATTGAAGTTGAGCTCTAAATAAAATAAGCACTAAAAGAAATTATTTCCTAGATAAATACAAAGAAAGCTTGCTTTAACATGGAAAGAAAACTTGCTTCCTTAAGTTTCAAATTAAAGCTGTAAAATAAACTGATGCTGAATGAAAACTAAAACAGAAGCATGAAACTGAAAAATGAATTAAAATGAACAACAACTGCCGAATGAAATGAGAATGAAACTGAAAAATGAAAGCTAAGTTTTAAAGTTCTGTCTTCTCTCCTTCGTCTCCACTGCCTTGATGATCTTTCTCTTCTGAGCTCTCTCCTATTTATAGGAGAGAGCATCCTACCATTTCTCAAGAGTGGGTGGCCAAACTTTGAAGAATGGTGGAGTGGGTGGCCTAACTTGGGAGTGGGTGGCCTAACTTTGAAGAATGGTGGAGTGGGTGGCCTAACTTGGGAGTGGGTGGCCTAACTTTCTTTCTGCATGTGCTGATTTTCTGCTTGCTCCCTTGAGTTCCAGCCGTGAGTTCCATTCTCTTTTAGTATTTTTATAAATGCCCTGCAGTACATAAAAAATGTATTTCTTTCAAAGGCAAATATAGAACTTTATGTGTATAAAATATTGACATCAATTAATTTGCATTCAATATTAGAATTTGATGCATAATTAAGTGTTCAATCTTTATTTGATAAAATAAATCACCCATTTAAACAACTTAATTATGCAATTCTAACCTTTTATCAAACTTACAATGGAGATTGGCTCATCCTCTACTGCCTTGTTAGCAGATGATGAAGAAGAAAAGAAAACAACGGAAGAAGAAGAGGAAAGAGGAAGTAGCGGCGCCACTAGGAGGCAAGAAATAAGAAAAAACCCTAAGGGCAGGGGAGCAAACGACGCCATTTTGGAGGAGAAAGGGGGCTGGACTGAAGGAATTAAAAATAAAAGAAAACCCACTAGAACAAAGCCCACCTGAAATTAAAAGTCCAACAAGGTAAAAAAGTACAATAAAAACTAAATAAAAACACTACAATTAAACATTAATAAAAAAAATAATCAAAGGCCAACAGAAAATAATTTAAACTAAAGTGTAATTTAAATGAAAAAATATTTATTAATATCAAGAAAGCACATTATTCAAATTTCATAATTTGGAAATCATAAAATAATATCATGAAAATCACGTTTGATCCAACTAGGCAAACGTGCTTTGCACGTTGCTTTGACCTAGTATATATATGTGTGTGTGTGTATTTATATACTAGGAATGGGCGCACGTGCACTGCACGTGTGTCCATTGAAAAATACAGACCTATTATAATAAATATTTACAATTTCATAGAAAAATGAATGTATGAAATGCAAATATCAATTTAATGGAAAATAAATTGATAATAAGATAAATATATGATCTAAAACATCTTGGTTAAATATAGGTAAAATTTTATCAATATAAAAAAGAAATGGTTTTGTTTCAATGCCAAATTTTTTAACTGCAAGAGTTTTATAAGTTTTTTTTTTTTTTTTTTTTTAACTATAGTACAAATGACCAATTGCAAACAATTTTATTAAACGTTTTTTTAAAAAATATTTATTAATCTATTTTATTTCTCAAAGACACTGTAAGAAATAATAAAAATGCAAAACATTAATTTATTTTTCATTCTCACACTTCTCAAAGTAAAATATTAATAATGACATATTATATTTTAAAATTATTATGAAATTATAATTTAATTCCTTATGAAAATTTTTAATTATACTACCTCACCTATTATTATTACTTAGAGTCGAATGTATACTAAGTATTACTGTGCGTGCGAATGCATGCCCAACTATATATATTGCACATCATGACATATATATATATATATATANATATATATATATATATATATATATATATATATATATATATATATATATATATTATATAAGGGCTAGCTAGCCAACAAACATTAAATTTTGACCAGAGATGTAGGGGTGTAGATTGGCAAGATGGTTGGTGAGGTGGTAGAACTTGATGTTGATGAAGAGGGTATCGGATGGGGGGGCCTTATGTATGGGTGAAAGTTACTATCAATATTCACAATCCTCTTATGAGAGGTATACATCTTAACATGAGTGGGAACAAAGTATGGATCTCTTTCCTCTTCAAGAGATTTCCATCTTTATGTTTCAAGTGTGGCATCATAAAATATGGGGAGAATGGATGTTTAGTGGAGTCAATGAGCATACAAGCTCTCAATCACCAGATCTGCATGGGGAAGATGATGACTGGCAGAGATTAAGGCCAGCAGAAGTAGGCAAAGCATAAATTGTTGCAAAGTCATGGGATAATTTCATGAATAAGGAGGTGATTAGGAAACTTACCATGGAGAGGAGCCAGTAGTAGCTAAAGATGACGTATCCCACAAAGAAGGTGGAGATTTCAATGAAGAGCCATCATAGGAAGATGCCAATAATTTATTTAAGGAATTTTTGAAATCTTCGGACGCGTATTTGGTAAGTGTTCAAGAAGGAAACCTAGAAAAGATCTCTCAGCTGGACACGTGTGTTTTGAGCAATGTTAAGGAGAATGACTTGCACATAACCAACTCTATTTAGGCTACAAAATGGAAAAGGAGGGCACGTGACAAACAAGTTCAGAATATTGATGTTCATACTTCTAAGGAAATAGGTCTTGTTGATCAAGTGAGTCACAAGCTTGGTAGCAAAAGGCCTAGAAGAGGAGGGAAGGGGGGGGGGGAGGAGGGAAATACCGCTAAGAAAAGAAAATGCTTGCTAGATGAGGACAAGGAGTTTACTAATATATTGGCAGTGGGTGGTCTCCAGCCCTTCCAATATCAATGAGTCTGTTAAGCTGGCATTGCCGAGAGTTCCCAAACTCTCGAATAGTTAGATTACTTAGTCTTTTGACTAAGAAAAGTGCCCTAGCATAGTGTTCTTGGTAGAGATTAAATGTTTTAAGAACCGTATATAGGAAGTTAGAAGAATTTTAAAATTTGATAGTTGTCCTATTGTTGAAAGTGTGGGCTTTAGTGGTGGACTTGTTTTAATGTGGAGATCTAAATGGAGTGTCAAAATTTGCAACTACACTAGATGGCATATCAGTGCAACAGTTCAGGAGGGTGAGAATGGACCTATTTGGATGTTTATGGGACACAGGGTTCTTTGAGCATCCTAACACTTCGAAAGGGGATGATAGTTGGGAGCTTCTGAAATATCTGAAACCTACATCATCTATGGCTTGGTTATGCACAGCTAACTTCAATGAGATTACTTGCCAGAGTGAGAAAGTGGGGGTAGCCTATGGACCTTATAAACAAATAGAGTCTTTCAAACAAGCTATTGATTTTTGCTGTCTTAATGACTTATCTACCTTAGGCCAAAAGTTCACATGGCCTAATAACAAACATGGAAGGGAATTCACTAAAGAGAGAAGTTATAGAGCCATTGCAAACCAAGAGTGGAAGGATTTGTTTCCAGAAGCTATGTGTAATGTGCTGCCTGCTGTCAAGTCTAATCATTCTCCTCTTCATATCAACATGGCCAAGAACTTTATAAGGAGGAGGAGGTCGAATGCTATTTTCAGATATGAAGAAGCTTGGGCTTCAAGGGAGAACTGTTCTAAAACAATTGAAACAACTTGGTGTAAAGGGGTAGTAGGAGTTGATGGGGCTTCTATGATAAGAAACAAGCTAGCAAACTATCATATAGTTCTCCAAAAGTGGAACGTTGGAAGGATTAGACAGGATTCAAGAGTAATCAACAGGTCACTGATGATATGAATCTTAGATTAATGATGCAGTTCACTGAAGAGGAAGTTAGCGAGACAGTTTTTCAAATGAACCCACTGAGATCCCTAGGACCTGGTGGTTTCTTAGCTCAATTCTATTAAAGTCAATGGGAGGTAGTTGGGAAGAATGTCTATAATTCCACCCTCCATATACTTAACCAGGGTTGGCCCTTTAATGGTATCAACGATACCTTCATCCCCCTCATTCCCAAAATCAAGGAACCAAAAAAAGTGGTTGACTATAGGCCTATTAGCTTATGCAATATGATTTATAAAATAATTTCAAAAACACTGGCTAATAGGCTTAAATCAGTGCTACCTGAGATCATCTATTTGAACCAAAGTACTTTTGTACCAAGAAGCTTTATCATTGACAACATTTTAGTGGCTTATGAGACTCTTTATTCAATGAACTCTTGGATGAAAAGGAAAATAGGTTTTATGGATCGTAAGCTTGATATGAGTACAACTTATGATAGAGTTGAGGGGGGATTTCTCGAAGTAGTGATAATCAAATTGAGTTTTAGTCAAATATGGATCTCCCTCATTATGGCTTGTATTGCATGAGTATCCTATTCAATATTGATTAATGGAGAGCCACAAGTAGCTTTCAATCCTTCTAGGGGCCTCAGATAGGGAGATCCCCTCTCTCCCAATTTGTTTATTACTTGTGCATAAGTTTTGTCTTTTCTATTATCTCAAGTTGAGGCTAGTGGTAGTATTACTAATGTTCCAAATGGTAAGGGCCCTATTAGCATCAATCAATTGTTTTTTGTAGATGATAACCTTATATTTTGTAAGGCTAATACTGAAGAATGGTGCAAGATTTCTCAGGACAGGTCCTAAACAAAGAGAAGATCTCTACATTCTTCAACAGGAACACACCTAAAGCTACTCAGAGGACTATTCTAAGCATTATTGGGGTAAAATCTTCTAGTTCTTTTGAGAAGCACCTTGGGCTTCCTGTTGTGGTGGGAAGATTAAAATTTGCTGCATTTCATTCTCTAATTGACAAAACTTGAAACTTGGGCAAGGATTTCAAACTGGAAAAGAAAATTCCTTTCAGCTATCGGTAAAGAGGTACTTTTGAAGGCTATTCTTTAAGCAATTCCCACTTATACTATGAGAATCTTTCTTCTTCCCCTCTCTATTACTCAAAGACTTAACAAGCTCTTGAAAACATTCTGGTGAGGTTATAATAAAGATCACTCAAAGATTTAGTGATTTAAATGGAACGAGGTAAGCCATTCCAAGGACCAATGTGAGTTGTATTTATATCAGGAGATTTAATATTACCATGTTTTCCAAACAAAGCTGGAAGATGCTTCAAAATTTCACAACTCTCATTGCACAAGTTTTTAAGCATAAATATTTCAAAGATGGAAACCTATTGGAGGCTAAACTAGGCTATAGCCCTTCTTATACTTGGAGGAGTATTTTGGTAGGCTGAAGCTACTAAAGAAAGGCTTGTTTTGGAGAATTGGTAATGGAAAATGAGTGAAAATTTGGGAAGTTAGGTGGATTCCAAGACCTTACTCATTTAGAGTTTTATCCCCTAAAGTGGATTCTGGAAGTAATGATCTAGTGGCTGACTTAATAGATTTTGATGTGAAAACATGGAAAGAAGACTCTTTGCAATAGTTTTTTCTCTTTAGGAAGTGGCTTTGATCAAGTCCATTCCAATTAGCCAAGGGGCAAAGAAGACAAGCTAGTGTGGATTTAATCTAAGAATGGTTTCTTCTCTGTTAAGAGTGCCTATCATCTTCACAAAGATCTTGAGGCTAGCTCTGTAGGTGAATCATCAAATGGAAGGAGGAAGTAGGGAGGTTGGAAAGCTATTTGAAAAATGAAGGTTTCTAATGCAGTGCAAATGTTCATTTGGATTGCTTATAGTGAAGCTCTTCCCACTCTTTCAAATTTAGTGAAGAGGAAGATAGTAGAGGATGATATATGCCCTATTTGTGGATTGATATCTGAAATCTCAAGACATGTGTTGTGGGATTGTGATGCTGCTAGAGAGGCTTGGAGCCAAAGCTATAAGAAAATTCAAAAAAGGGTGTGCTAGAGTGGTTTTTTTTTTTTTTTTTTTATATATGGAACCACATAATTACAACTTTGGAGCAGGATGAGCTTGAGGAGAAAACCAGATGGGTTGGTGTTGTTTAAAAACTCCACTAACTTGCCCCATAAGGAGAAAACCAGATTAACTCATTCCCCAGTCAAATGGCAGAAATCTACAGAGGGAGTTTATAAGCTTAATTGGGATGTTGCTACTAAGATTGCAGATGGCAAGATTGGCATTGGTGTGATAAAGCTTAAGGGTTAGGTTCTTGGCACTCTTAGAGCTCCTAGACAAATGAATGATAATTCTTTCACTGCAAAAGCTTATGGTTTGTTGGCAGCTGCTACTTTTTGCAAAGAACTGGATCTTACAAAGAGCATCCTTGAGGGTGATGCACTGCAAGTGGTTAACATGCTGAATAATGCTACTACAGATTGGAGCTTGCAAGAAAAGTCCTTAATTCTTTTACTACTTGGTCAGTGATTCACATTAGTAGAGGTGCTAATATGGCAGCTCATTTTCTGGCTAAAGATGTTCTTAATCTTGATGAAGACGTATATATTTTGGAAGATTTTCCTCAATGTATTCAGTCCACCGTTATCAGTGAAATGGTATAAGTCTTAGATTATGTATAAAGATTAGTTTCATTTAAGAAAAAAAAAATATTAAATTCTGACCATGATATCTATTATCTACTACTATTATAAAAAGGCTATCCAGAAATGAACAGTAGGTTTTTGGCTATCTTTACTTTTCATTTCTATCCCTCTATCTTTAACATTTCTCCTTTTTACCCTTATGATTGGCTTTGTTTTATTCACATATTTATGCTTTTGCCCCTGTTTGACCGACTATCATGATGTCTATTATGAGTCTTTTTTATTCCGCAGGCACAAATCCCTCTCTCTCAGCTCAAAGCCCCTCTCTTTTCTCTCTCTCTGCCTCACAGCCCTTCCCACCCTCAGTAGCCGCGGAGCACACAGAATAGCAACTCTCTCTTAACCTCTCCTACGTCTCCCTCTCGTAGCCGCCATGTAGTCACTGTAAGGAAGACCCATCAAGCTGCCAAGTATCATCTGGAGAAGAGTCTATAGGTGGTTTACCTACCAACTTTCAATGCTCAGGGGTGTGCACATATGGAGTCAACTGTTAATTCATAAATTTGCACAATAGGCCACAAAAGGAGGAGAGAGTCATCTCCAGCCCACGATTATAGTTTAAGGCCTCTATGATGCAGTCAAAAGTCTCACTGTGGTGGTTTGGACATCGATACAACGCTCGAACATTCATCCATGAGAATAAACTATAAATAAATATATAAAATATAAATAAAGAGAGACACAGAGATTTATGTAATTCAACATAAAAGCCTACATCCATAGGTTATTTGTAGCGAAATCCACTAAGATTGATGATTGTATAATAATATCTCATGGCCTCACCTATCTCTCAATACATAGAGAAAATCAAATTTTCTAGAGTTTAAAGAAGATGAAGATTTTAGGGATCTCTGTGCATAGTCCAGTCTCTTCCAATTTGAGATTCCCTTCTTTTATAAAGGTTTTTTTTTCTTCATTGGAGTAATTAAGCTATACTTGCCTTATGAGAGACCATTTCCTTTATATGCCTGAGTCAACTTGCCTTATAAAGCTATTTCCTTCAGGTGATAGACTCCAAATGGGTTGGACCAGCTCACTTTATATCCAACAACCGTAATCCAAATTTAGTATGATTTCACTTTTGATTCTTATGTTAAGTTGTACACAAAAAGTTGCTAGCTTGGTTAAGGATGCGGACACGAAGGACATAATGGAGGATATATCGTTTTTGTTTTAAGTTTCATGCAATCAAAGCAACATGATGTTTACAAATTTTTATTTTTCAGTGTAAATAAATAAATAAATATTTCCCATAAGGAATATGTTTTAAAATATTGCAAAACCTTAATGTGAATGCAAAATTTAATTGCAAAATTTAGATGAAATGTTATCCTAAGAAAGATGATTATTCTATTTTGTTTTGTTACGGCTATTTAGATATTAATGTAATGGGTACCCCCATAACCCATGTAGTGCTCACATAGGTGAAATTACAAGTAGTTAATTAATTACCTCATCAAAAAACTCATTAAATGAGAGTTTTACGTACATTAGTTTTAGGAGTGTGAAAAAGTGAACGTACAAAACAAGTACTCTTCTTTGCTCAACGTCAAAGTAAAAAAATAGGTGCATACGTGTCTAGTCTAGCCTAACAAAATTGAACCTGACTAGCTATTTAGTCAGTAAGTAATGTTATATACTATGCCATCATCCTACTTACATCTTATTATATACGATGTATCCATTTATTACAATTTAATAATAAAAAAATATGTAATAAATTATCATTCAATAGTAGTAAATATATTGCATTTTACTCAATGAAATGCAAGTGAAATGGTAATATGGTGTATAGAATTTTCCTCAGTTTAAAACTTCAATCGCTTATGCTCGTAGGCTCGGTCAAAAATAGGAGAGAATTCTCTGCCCGGTTAGGCACAATCGAGCACGCTTTGATAGTAGTCATAGAATAACCATTTTGAACTTTTGATTTTGAAATGCAGAATTATTTTATAGGATTTGAGTAACCTCTTAAGCGACGTAGAGGTGCAGTAATAATAATTTGACATTAGTTATAAGATGAACAAATATCCAAATTTATGGAAATTTCACTCTCTTAAAATAATTCGAATTAACCATATTTAATAGGTATTTTTACTTATAAACGTATACATTTGATTCGATCAGTAATTATAAAATCCAGCTTTCTTTTTATCTTTCAACAAAATTCTCTTCTCCACGCAAAATATAATAGTCTTTGATCGTTTTCCCTGAAAAACTACAAATAAAATAATTTCTGGTCGTACTTTTTTTATTCTTTCTTTCTTTCTTCTTAAATATAGACGTGACATTTCTTCTCGCTAGTTAGGTCAGTTCCTATTTGTTTTTCTGTTTTTTTCCTCCTTTTAATAAACAGTAATCAACTTTTTTGACAATAGGCATGTGACAATCTATTAAGAAAAAGCATTATAATTTGGTATTATGTTTGTTTTTTTTTTTAATAAAATAAGATAAGATAAGTTAAGTTGAAATTAAAGTTAAAAATGAAATAAAATATTATTAAAATATATTTTTTTAATATTATTTTTATTTTAAAATTTAAAAAAATTTAATTATTTATTTTATTTTATGTAAAAATTAAAAAAATTATAATAATTAAATAAGAAGTGATGCAATGAGTTGAAAAAAATTGTAAAAATAATCTAGACCTGACACAAAACCCACGCACAAAGACGCCAGCGTAAACCGTAAAAGGCCTTTGGCTTTAAGGGCTGGCTGGTTATAATAAAATCAAACCGTCTCATATCATCTTATCTAATCATTATAATTTTTTTAAATTTTCACACAAAATATAATAAATAATTCAATTTTTTTAAATTACAAAACAAAATTAACATTAAAAAAATTATATTATAATAAAATTTTATTCAACTTTCAATAAAATATTTTATTTGAACTGTGTAAGTAAACAAGACGTTAAGTAAAAAAAAAGACTGGTATATCTTTAGTGGCTTGGGTATTAGAAAAAAGATTTTTAAGTATATTCTAGGCTTTTGTCGATTATCTTTTTGTTTTTCAGATTTTGGATTTTATTATTTCCTCCATTCCAATTTCTAGTATTTAAATTTAATAAGAAGAATTCTTCAGATATTTTTCTTATAATTATATGAAGATTTTATGTGAAATCAGAGGACCGATTTCGACCTTGATCCAAATCAAATAAATAATCATAATTTTTTATAAACAAATTGCATTAAATTAAAAACAGAGATGGAAGAAGGGGTGGTGGAGTGTTACAAATGTGCCCGTAAAAACACTACTTGCAACAGCTAAAAGAAAGATATACAAAAAGAATAGACCATGGTTTTGGGGGCTCTTGATCTTTGGGGTAGTCATGGATGGGACCTCGTTAAAGCTTTTTGTTGTTATCCATGAAGTGAACCAAATGCAACGACCGAGGTGCCACAACATCTCGGTCGTTGACGCGTTTGTTAACCAATTTGACGCGTCTGTTGAAAATTTTCACATACATCTCCATGTCCTTATTTGGAAAAAGTAGGAGCGTAGTCAGATATCTATTTAGAATCGCAACAGCAGGGTCGTGGGCGGCTCAACAGTGTCGCACGGTAGTGTATCAAGTGTGAGCCTCGCACGTCGTCGGCGAAAGGACGATGTACACCAACAACTGTTTCAAAAGATCTGAGACTGGGCCCTGGGTAGTCGTGTGGTTCGGCACGTGTACTATTTACACGCACAATGTGCAACTGTGCGTGAGCAATACACACAGCTTAGTTGACTTGTGTGGCTCATGCGCCGATCTATTTAGAACTCTATTTTTGAAGGTTGTAGATCGGCGGGCTCTGAATTTCTCGAGTATTGTTAATGGATGCATAGTTAAAAATAATTTTAATGAATATAAGATTAATTTAAATTTAAGTTATTCTATTTATATAAATCTTAACGTTGAACAGATATTTTTATTATATAATAATAAAATAATATAAAATAAATTTAATTTTAATTATTCATATCAAAACTTCATATTGAATTATCTATTTATTTATTATATAGTAATAAAAGATTAATAATTAAAATAATATTTATTTTTTTAATTATTAATTTATTTTATTTTATCATATTTTACTATTTAATTTAAAAAAACTGATGAAAGTTTATACATGTAGATAGAGAGAAGAGAAAGAGTGTTATAAAAATATAAAAAAAAATAAGTATTTGATATATATACAATATCTATCCAATTTGGTTTTAGTTTTGAATTGATTGTAACTTAAAACTTAGCATAGCAAGCTTTGGATAATCTAATGTGATAGCTTTTTTTATGTCCTATTATGCATTTGAACAGGGACATTTGTAACACTCCAACATCCCTTCTTCCATCTCTGTTTTTTATGTCTATAAAGAAACTATCACAATAAAAACAAACTGTCTATAAAGAATTTTTATGTCCTATCATTATCTTATTTTGTTATAAAGAGAGGAGCAGTATAGTTTGATTATGTAGTTCAGATAAAATGAGATGAAATATTTTATTAAAAAATAAATAAAATATTATTATAATATAAATTTTTAATATTTATTTTATTTTATGATTTATTATATTTTATATAAAAATTTAAAGAAATTATAATAATTATATAAAACCGCCCTAATTTAAAACAAAGAAATCTTTTAGCGTAAGCTGCTGCGGTGTGGGTTGGGCACGGTTGATGCTTTGTCTTATGGTCGAAAATGATGTATAGTACGTTTCATTAATTTGATCTTGTCTGTTTGTTTGTTTTGTTTTGACTTTAGAAACAGCAGTAGGCAGACAGAGTATCTTAGCTGGATTGAGCTACCCCACTCACTACAGTGTAAATATAAGTACATGCGTCTCAATGTCTCATGAGTGCCCAAGCATTGATCTTTTTTCTGCTGGATTTGCACAATTCACATGAAAAGTTGCGCTAATTTTGTTTGCACGGCCATCGTTGTCCTTCTACCTACTTTCCAGAGTTATATTAGTCATCATCTCCTTTTTATAACTAAAAAATAATTACAATCATTAAAGGTTGAGTTACTTTTTAATATACTTGCTATTAATTTCATCAAGGCACTTATATTAAAATATTTGACCTATTTTTGTACTTTCTTCTTTTTAAATCAAGATTTCTATCTGATTTTGTGGCTCTCAATAGTGAAGGAGAGATAACTATACAAAGAGTAAATTTTATAGTTTTTATTATTATTTGTATAAATGATCTGAATTTATAAATTTTAAATAATGAGGGATATATATATATAAATTTTTAATATATACTATTTCTCTCTTTTAAACTCTCTTACCCTATTAAAAAATTAAAAAATAATATTAGATATAGTTTTAAAGTGTCTAAGTTTCGTGCATTCTTTTTAAAAATGACAAAATCCACCATTAACAAAATTAAGGTTTTTAACGTGAATCTCATATTTAACTACTTTTTAATAGAATGTGCAACACTTACACTCTCTAAAACTACGAATATCATTTCTTAAAATCCAAATCTCCTCTTTTGTTTTCCATTAGAAAGGACATCTTCTATCCATTCCTTTCCTTCTCTATGTTCATATTCATTTTAGTATATTTTTTTTCTTTGTTTCATTTCGTCCATATTAACAACAGACTTTCCTAAATTACAGAGATGTAATTCGATCTACAAGATTTGCTACCCCTGCCATTAGGCACAATAGGCGTGTGATCTAAGCACGTTGATACAATTTTTCAAGCCCCTTGAAAGCTATCAAATCTTTATTCAGTCCGATCCACCTTCTATCTTACAGTTATGTCTAAAACTCAAGAAATAACACAATCTTATTCTTATTCTCGCACTCATAATCTAAGTGCGATGGTGGATTCATATGCATGTTCTTTTAATCTATTCAAATGCATGCAGCTTCGCTTCTTCGAATGTCACCGTATAAATAAATCCATTTGAACCTCTTGAGATAATTGCTCAAGATGAATATTAAGTGCTTGATAAAATGTTCAAGTGAGAAATTTCTATTGAATCATTTGTTTATCATATCTTCGACCGTGCCTTTACAATGCTTTTATAGACAAATAAGTGTGCTTACAGTTTCCAAAAAATAAGGATTAATGGACACCTGTCCTACCAGAAATGATCTCTTGTTTCCAGAAGATTCTTTGTTAATCCTCTGCAGTGCCTTGTTGTCCTCTGTTGTGAATGGTTTGTTGCTTGTCGTGGTGCTAGTGGAAAATTCTTCTAATATTGCAAAGTCATGACCTGCCTTGGTATTATCCTTAATAGCCCCCCTCGATTCACAAGTGGCACTTGTGAAATAGTGAGGCGTGATCGAAGAAGTAGAAACCGTGCTGCTAACAATGGTTTAGTGAGTATATTGCTACTTGATCTTTGCTCGATACAAAGGAAACATTGAGTGTCTTAGCTACTACACGATGCCGTAAACAATAATAATCCAGTTCTACATGTTTAGTTCTAGCATGTAGAACTAGATTTACAGACAAGAACCACAAAGTTGGTGAATCCTTTAAAAAAAATTCCAAATTCCATTAGAAGAGATTGAAGTCATAATATTTCACAAGTTTGTATTAGCAACAGCCTTATACTCATCTTCAGTAGATGATCTAGCAATGGTGTGTTGCTTTTTGAAACTCCAAGAGATAAGATGTGAGCCAAAAAAGATACCAAACCCGCCAATAGATTTTCTATCAACAAGACAACCAGCCTAGTTAGTATCAGAGAATGTAGAGAGAGTGGGTTTTGAAGTTTGGAAATAGAAAAGACCAAA
Source organism: Carya cathayensis (assembly GCA_011037825.1). Classification (NCBI taxonomy): domain Eukaryota; kingdom Viridiplantae; phylum Streptophyta; class Magnoliopsida; order Fagales; family Juglandaceae; genus Carya; species Carya cathayensis. Next base: position 1,225,097 of record QGSO01000199.1, read on the forward strand.
ATGAGGAGTTAAGCTAAGATACCAAAGGATACGTTTGACAGTTTGCCAATGTGAAACTCACAGGTTATGCATCTATTGACACACTTTATTTACAACAAATAATATGTCTAGATGAGTAAATGATAAGTATTGCAAGCAACCAACTTCACTACGATATAAATGTGGATCCTCAAAAGAATTCCCCTCTAGTGCCGAGAGTTTTAAGGAGGATGACATGGGAGTAGAAACGGGTTTTGTATTATGCATTTTAGTATGATGAAGAAGATCCGAAATGTATTTAGGTTGACTTAAGTACAATCCTTTATCATTTCAACAGATTTCAATGCTTAGAAAAAAAATGCAATAGACCTAAGTCTTTGATAGGAAAGGACATTCTTAAGGCAGCAATGAAATCAGATATTAATTTAGAATCAGACCGAGTGACTATAATGTCATCTACATATATAAGAACAAACATAATATGAGATGCATTATGATACGAAAACAAGGAAGTGTCGGATTTTGATTCTTGAAAGCCCAATGAAAAAAACTTGGTACTGAGCTTTGAAAACAGGCTCAAGGGGCCTGTTTTAGGCCATAAATTGCCTTTTTCAGCTTATACACATGATTAGGAAATTTTGGATGCACAAAACTAGGGGGATGCCGCATGTATACTGCCTCCTCCAGATCACCATGCAAAAAGGCATTTTGTATGTCTAACTGTTGGAGAGGCCAGTTAAAGGTAACCACAAGGGAAAGTATAATGCGGATGGTGGTGTGTTTAATAACTAGAGAAAAAATTTTTGTGTATTCAATGCCGGCTTGTTGATGAAATCCATTGGCGACATGGCTTGCTTTATGTCTTTCTAAAGTTTCATAAGCTTTCCTCTTCGTTTTAAGTATCTATTTGGGACCCAAAATATTAAGAGAAGCTGATGGAGGAACCAAGGCCCATGTGTGATTGTGTAACAATGTGTGGAATTTCAATTTCATGGCCTCGCGCCATTCAAGGAATTTAGAAGCCTTAGTGTATGAAGTGGGCTCTTCTAGAACATTGTGTGTAGTGACTATGAGTGAAAGTGGGGTTTTTGAATAGGCCAAGGAATAATACCATCAGTGCATGTGAGAGGGCATTTAGTGTTTACCTTAGCACGGGTTAGCATTGGATAAGTGTTTGAAGATGGTGCTGAAGCTAATGATGCTGGAAGAACGATAGGTGCAAGTGGAGGTAAGTTTGTGTATTGTGGAATTAGGGATTTCGAGGAACGCGATGATGAAGATGGGTGTTTTTGTGAATCGGGTGTGAGGGTCGAAAGTGTTGTTGGATTAAGAGGTGAATGGGGTGGGTTAGAGTGCGCAGAGGGAGATGGAGGTCTAGTAGGTGCAGAACATCTAGGACCAAAAGTGTGAGAGCGGAAGCATTAGACAGTGATGTGTGTGTTGGCGAAGGTGGGCCTGACAAATGTGAAATAGGTGGGGCCTATGAGTGCAGTGCCCGAACAGACTGAGAATTACAATCAAAGTCAGTGATGGGCCATAGTGTAATGGACTCAAACTGAATGGGAGAAGCAGTCTGTGAATAAAAAGGAAAGTAATCTTCATTGAAAATTACATCCCTAGATATGTAGATCCGGCTCAATGAAACATGAAGACATTGATATCCCTTATGATCTAGGTTGTAGCCCATAAACACACAAAGTGTTGATCGAAAGTCCATTTTATGACGATTTTATGGATGCAAATTTGGCCAACATGCTATGCCAAAGGTCCGAAGAAAATTATAGTTAGAGGTTTTTTTTAAAAGAAGTTGAAAAGAGGACTTATTTTTTGAAATCGGTGTAGGCCTTTGATTTATAAGGAAAATAGAAGTTTGAAATGCCTTGGACTAGTATTTGGTTGGCATAAATGCCTGAGCTAAAAAAGATAGTCCCGTTTCAACCATATGACCGTGACGAAGTTCAACCGTCCCGTTTTGAGCATGAGAATATTGACATGTGAGGCGATGAATAATCCTAAATGATTGAAGCATTTTTTGTAAATGGTCTAAATTCACCACCTCCGTCTGATTGCACATTTTTAATTTTTGAGGAAAAATAGTTATGAACCTAATTTTGAAAAGCAAGAAAAATTGAGGAAACATCATATTTGGATTGGATCATAAAACACCAAATATAATTAGAGTAATTGTCAATAATAGAAAAGTAAAACCTACAACTATTTGAGGATAAAATAAGGGCTGGACCCCAAACATCTAGGAAAAGTAACTCAAAAGGTTGTGTGGACTTAGAGGGTGATGGATAGTGAGGAAGTGCATGTGCTTTGCCTTGATAACAAGCTGAGTAATGTGAAACATTTCCGTGAGAATTTGTTAGAAGTTTAAATTGACTAATTACAAAAGCAGTAGTTTTCAGGGATGGATGTCCAAGTCTAAGGTGCCATTAAAATGAAGAAGTGTGTTCACCCATGTGTGCTTGAGGGGAGGCCGAAACTGATGTACGGGTGGTGGCATCCGCAGGTAAGACATACAAGCCATTTTCAATGGTTCCCTGAAGTAGAACCCTCCGAGTTTGCAAATTCTTCATAAGAAAATAATTGGAATGAAACTCAAAATAAACAGAATTATCATGACAAAATTCACAAACAAATAACAATTTTTTTGTAATTGAAGGAACATGAAGGAGTTGAGAGAGAAGAAATTTGCCAAAGGAGGTGTGCATTTGAGTACCATGTGAAGAATAGGCATTGTAGAACCATCCACGATGCTGACTTGATCTAAACCCTGATATGAAGAAGAATCCAAATTAAAGTTGCTAAACTCAGAGGTGAAATTATTTGTTGCTACAGTGTCGGAAAACCAGGAATTAATATGTTGTGGGGTGGGTGGAAGGGTGGTAATATTGGCTAATAATGAAGGAGGTGGGGCAGTTTGGTAGCTATGATCAAACTTGGGGTAACAAGCTAAGGTAATATGGCTAGGCTTGTTACACACTTGACAGTGGGGCCTACTATCAGGTTGAGTGGAGAAGGAGGAAGTATTTTGCCTACCTCACCCATGTCGCCCACGATAAGGCTAAGAGCCTCTGCCTTGAGATGATGGACTAAAGGAAGTGGGGTGCTTCACCGAGTTATTGTGAGTAGCAAGAACGTGAGTAGCTAGCATGTTTTGAGCTTGAAGAGCTAAACGGGACTCATGGGTTAGGAAGAAGCTATATATTTGTTGAGAAGAAAAGGGATCCGCCCAAGTTGTGAGAGATGTGACTAAGGGATCATAATCTGTCTCAAGTCCAGCCAGTAAATAAACAGAGAACTTTGAAGAGGAGAGAGGCTGCCCAGCTGTGCCTAGGCCTGTGCAGGAAACCATTTGATCCGACCCGACCGTAAAACATAACTCGACCTGACCCGAAAAACACGGGTTGAATTAATTCACGGATTCGACCCGTATGACCCTTACAACCCGCTGATAAACCGTCTCTTAAAAACAATCCCACGTTTTATGCCTTGAAATGAAACCTAACCATTGCCTCCATTCCTCTTCATGAAAGCTTAGATTTGGGACACTACCAGGATGATAAACATGGGAACTTTAGAAAGTAATTTGCTTGATGGAGCAAATAATTGAACCAGGATGCTTGATTCTCCGACGATTTGAAGTTGGAGAAGAGGAGTCTCTCGATGGATTTTGAGGAGAGGGGAATCGATGGACTCAAAGCTCAAGAGTGAGGTCCTGCGGAAGGAAGACGATGGTCAGGTCCTCCTGGGGACCCAGAGGCCGGGTTCGGAACTTGGAATGGTGCCGATGCAGATCAGAATCGTGGATCCGGGGTTGCCACCGATGAATGGAAAGTGCGACGTGTACGCTGGAACCCTCTCGGTGTTTTCCTGTGCTTAAAGTTGGCCGTGAGCTTGTTAAAGTTGCGACATCCACCAGCTCATGATGGGCGTGGATCGGGGCTTTTGAGAGAGAATGGTGTGAAGCATAGAGACAGTGAATGCAAAAGGTGAAACGAAGCTGAGGCTTGATCAATTTCTTTTTGACGCTGTGATTTTTCTGTTGGCTTGTTCTTTTATTTCAGTTGGCATAAAACAGACATAAAAAATAGTTGATTTGATGTTCAATTGGCTTGTTATTTACTTTCACGCAGTGATTTTCCACGCTAGTTTATGTTTGGTTGCCGAGAAATGGGCGCTCAGTTACAGGAGATTGCGGGTTGACCCGACTCATGTCGGATCGGATCAGTTTTTGCTACAATGGAAGCCGGGTCACTGCGGATCAGGCCCGATCACAGGCTTGGTTGGTCGGTGTGCACCCCTAGCTGTGCCTAAGGAGGCAGCCAAGGTTTTGGCTTTATGAAAATAATCAGTAATGAACTCAGTGCCCTTTTTAAGAGTGGCTAGTTGATACTGAGTCTACATTACAATGGTAGAGGATTGAGAGGAAAAGAGGGTTTGCAACGTAGTCCAAGCATTATGTGCAGTGTTGCAATCAAGAACTTGTGCTAGCACTTGAGTTGAAAGAGATGAGTTAATGGCAAAGAGTACAAGCTAGTCACGCAGGACCCACTAAGTATAGGCTGAGTTAGGAGCATCGTCAACCATGGAGGGAGGCGTTGGAGAGGTGCTATCCACATGATCAAAGAGTTGGTGGCCCTTAAGGAAGGGTACTATCTACGCCTTCTAGAGAAGAAAGTTGTCATTTGTGAGCTTTATAGTGATGAAATGGTTGCCGAATGAAAAGTGAGAGGAGGAGCCATGGAAGGAGGATTTTGTGTTGTGGAGTTGGGTGAGGAATCATTGGAAGCCATTCGGCCCTATGTAAAAAAAAATTAAATGTTGCAAGAAGAAGACGTGAGTCTGATTTGGCTCTGTGATACCATGTTGAGATAATTGTTCAAGATGAATATCAAGTGCTCGACAAAATGCTCAAGTGAGAAGTTTTCTATTGAATTATTTGTTCATCATATATTCTGTCGTCCCTTTACAATACTTTTATAGACAAATACATGTACTAACGGTTTTCTAGAAAATCAGAATTAATGGACACCTGTCCTAATAGAAATGATCTTTTGTTTCTAGAAGATTCTTTGTTGATCGTCCTCAATGCCTTGTTGTCCTCTGCTGTGAATGGTTTGTAGCTTGTCGTGGTGCTAGTGGAAAATTCTTCTGATATTGCAAAGTCGTGACCTACCTTAGTATTATCCTTAACATAACCTACTTCTTTATGTGCTTTGAATGAATTCCTATATCACATAGATGAGTGTCTATAAATGATTGCCATCCTTTTCAAATATTATTAATTAGGTGATTTCTAATTTTCTATTATCTTCGGAGAAATAGGTTTGATCACAGAGTACTTTATAAGAGAAGCCACTTTTCTTTTTATTTTTATATACATAAAATATGTTGTTCTTTATTTTAAAATAAATCTTAACAAAAAGAATTAAAAATAGGAAACTGCATTTTCAACAATAAATCTAGTTGCAAACAGAAATGTGCACTAATATGTGCATAAATTTAATGTGATTGGTCAAAAAGTAGATTTTATTAAAAACAATGCTAATTTAAATTTTAAATATGAAAAAATTAGTATTAATACGCAGATTAATATGCGACTTTACTTTTACGTAATAAAACCCTTTATCAAATTGGTTTGAAAGAACAATAAATTAAGTTTTTAAACTTACTAGAACGTGAGAAAGATCTATCATGACATCACTGTTCACTGAAGTCCTTGTCGTTTAGTTGAATAATAAATAACTTAAGTGAGATTGAGTTAGATCCCACATTCCACTTTTGGTAAAAAAATAATAGTAATAATGTTTATCAAAGTTACCCTATTATGAATTATTTGAGTAAATATATGTTTTAAAAATATATTTTCAAAAGTAGAAGATTTGAATGGAGATTGTAGTGTTTAATTACAAGAACACGTTTAAGATCATTAGGGTTTGGTTTGGTGGGGGATGAAAGAATTGACTTGTTTGGAAGGGAAATCGATAGGATCAAGTAAACTCAAAAAAGTCGAATTCTCTCACGTTGGGCATCCTATGCTTAAAAACTGTGTCAAATCAGCTACGTGTATGACCACTCTGGTGCTTGCTTATAGGGTGGACTGACATCCTTTTTTTCTGCCATATGTTGCCTTTTGATTGGTTGGAAATGATGAGCAGTATATTCTCAATTATTTTCATAGAGAAAAATATACTTTAATTTTCACTTTGTACTTTATACATTGTTGTGTATTATAAAGAATAATATTACATATAATCATGAAGTGTATGAATATTTTATAATTATTTTAAAAAAATAAAATTTATTATTAAAAAATTAATTTTCTTTTTATGTGAATCTTATATTTATTTATTTTTTTTAAAAATGATTACTCGATATTTGTAAATTCATAACTCTAAATATCATTTCTTATAACAAAATATGAAAGCCGGAAAATTACATTCTTCAACTAACATAAGTGGCATGAAGCTGCAAAAATCTTCATTTTTTGTACGTAATTTCTTTTAATTACTTTTGGGTTATGCATACAATATTGTTCGTTACATAAATAATAATCTCATAAGATATAGATGCTTTTTCTCTACATGTTCATTACTAATATCTTATCACAACATATACTCTCTCTCTCTCTCTCTAGTGTAATGCGTACATTTTGACATTTTAAAAACTAGAAAAATGATAGGCATACGATCTTTTTATAATCATTTATACAACTATGTTTTGAATAATGAGTATTTTTATAAAATAATTTATAAAAATAACATCATTTTAAATAAATACTCTCATTTTAAAATATGATTGTTAAAAAAGTCGTAAAAAGGGTTGTGTGTATAATGCTATTATATATTTCTATATCTAAAATAACTAATCAAATTCTATTTTTTCTATTTTAACTAATCACTTCTTCGAAAGAGCACCATCCAACAACTTATCCAAATTTCTTATTTATTTCATTAAAAACTTAACAAATGAGAGAAATATATAAATAAGTAATACGAAAGATATAGCTGAAAGGGTCCTGCTCGAGCCACCGACAGTAGCTCCTAAGGATTTCGATCGAGAAGTGCAATGTAGTTTTTTATTTTTTTCAAGCATTTTTAAATCCTTTTAAATATTCTTTTTTAAAAAATTAAATTTATTTAAAAATACTTTCTTAACAATTAAGTAATATATATATATATAATTAATAAATTTTGTCGGGATGCATCACCGGTGGATGCAACATTTTTCTCAAGGAAATGTGGAAGAAAGAGATAATTAGTCACTTCATCTATTTTAGATATGAGTTGTTCTATTAGAAGGTAGATGTGATGACACTTTTTATATAATATTTGATTTTTGCAATTCTTCTTACAAATGTATCGTATTCTCGACATCTTACCAATAAAATTTATTTGCATATAAATCTAAAATGCATGACACAGCGAAAACGACCTGTCGCAATTCACGTTAGAAGTTTGAACAGAAATACGTGAGAGCTCATGATAATAATATAGGGGCGCTCCCTCTTTAGCATTTTCCTCTTCAAAACGACGGATTACTATACAGGCCTGCCTTTTCTCTCGAGGACTTTCCTTCTCCTTACCCCTTGTCTCACGTTTCTCCATAAAAAAACAACACCGAAAAGCACCCACACAGAGAGAGAGAGAGAGAGAGAGAGAGACATGGGAAGCGCGGGAGAAGCAGAACCGGAGGTAAGCTCCATTCTAAAGCTACCACTCCTTTCAGTCCCACCCATGATGCAGTCAACCGATCCTTCTGGGATGCAAACCCCACCACTCCACTCGTCAGCCTCTGTCCCATTTCGCTGGGAAGAAGAACCAGGCAAGCCCAGGCCCTGCACCGCTCTCACCAACCGCACCACCAAGTGCTTGGAACTTCCTCCAAGGTTGCTCTTTGATACAAAATTGCCTTCCCCCACCACCGTCTTGGAAGGTCCTTTTGCGAGTAGGTCTCGATTTCAGTCTGCTTCCTTTAGAATCACTTCTGGGGAGTGCTATGGGTCTTTCAGCCACGAGAGATCAGGACAGCTTGGAGCCATTACTGCGAGCAAGAAATCAGGTGTCAAGGAGAGAGGCTGGTTTGGTTCTTGGGGCAGGAAGGCTCTCAAAGCTAAAAGAGAGGTTGGAGGCTGCAGTCATGTCTTTCCATCTTCCTTGGATAGAGAGAGTGATGGTGGTAGTAGTATGGGAGAGGGCAACAGTACAAAGGTAAAGATTGCAAAGTTTAGAAGGACAGGGAGCTTATCCAATCTCTCCCATACCCGCTCTCATTTCTGGGTATGTTTTTCTCTTTCAAGTTTTTTAATCGTTTTTGCTCTGGTTCATTTTTATGCTTAGTGTGCAATCTACCTTCTCGCTTCTGTTTTGAATGACTGAGATCATGTTCTATGCTTCTAGACAAATTAAACTTTGGATTCTGAGTTCTTATGGCATTTTTCTTATCTTGGTCCGAGGTTCTACAAAGTTGCCAAGAATTTTGGTGTTGACAAAAAAATGCGTCCTGCTGGCTTTACTAGTTGGACCCAAGCCTTTGATATAGGTTCCCCAACCAAATCAAGGCTGGGAGCTTTTTAAAATAAAACTACAAAGGCTGCTTTTACAGGGGTAGGTTTAGGGGGAAATTGGTATTCAGCTAAATGTTGGCTACGCTTTTTCAAGTAAGAAAATGGTCCAAAATGAGGGTTCCTTCCTGCGATTTTGGAGTTCTGGTTTTCCTTGCGTCAACAACATTGCACAACAATTTGAGATGTGTTGGGTTCGTGGAGCTTAGTTTATTGTTATGGCGGTCCGATTTGATGACTCGACCTAACAATGATTCGTTTTGTTTTGACTCAACAAGCGTCAAGATAGAATGTTCGCTCGACTTTCAGCTCAATTGAAAATCAAACTCAAGGCTCGGTCAACAGTGGGCTTGATCGAAGTCCAGATAGAGAGTTCACTCGATAATTGCTCGATAGTGGGCTTGAACGAAGGCTAGATAGAGAATTTGCTTGATGCATGCTCGACATTCTGTTGGAACAAATGTTGCAAAAAAATGAAAATTATGGTTTATGCCATATAACCATATAAATATGCTTATTTTGTACAGTATGACCATTTTGAATAGTGAATAAAGGTCCTAAAAGTGTATCTTGTGATACCTCAACATAATAAAATCTTCTGCAGCTCTGTAGACATAGGCATGTGTCGAACGTAAATTTGTGTCATGTGATTGATTGTTTGATTATTTCTTGTTTGAGTAATGTTACATACAGTCGTGGAGTGTACAAATGTTGCGCAATCGCTTTGAAAAAGAGTGGAGTCTATGATTAAAAAAGTTAGTTTTTTTTTTTTCATGTGTGTCTCGTATTAATTCATTTTTTTTAAAGAGACTATGCGGCATTTGCATAATCAGGACTGCAAATATCATTTCTCTTCTTGTTTACTTTTGCATTATTGTCACTGTTTTTCACAAAAAGATAATGGATGTTGCAGGTAACTATGTACGAGGGCTTGAAGCAGGTGGTTCCATGGGGGAGTAGGAAGTTGAAGAAAGATGGGATTGTGACTTAAAAGAGTTCACAGTGTACACCCTAAGATGGGTCCATTGACCTTATTAGCTGTTTCCACTAAAGAAAAAGGACGTAATATTGCTTGCATGTTACTGCTAGCTGTTTAAGCTCCGCAAGGCTTTTTCATTTTCCTTTTTTAATCTCGGGTATATTTATCTATGGAAAAATATCTGGGCTTCTAGCAAAGGGATTCAAAATAGCTGTACAATTATGTACGATTCAGCCATCGGCACATGCCAAATTTGGGTGAAGGTGCTAATTAATGAAGTGTATGGTAGATCCTTATTTACCTAAGAAGAGAAGAGAACAAAAGAGAAAGAGAACAGCTGCAGATGCACTGCTGTAATCCTTTATGTATGAAGTTTCATCTTTAGTCTAGTGTATGGTAGAAGTGTGTGTGATTTTAGCTCTTGAATATATGGTGCACAAGCCAATTCCAGTGTCTGACAGTAGCAACTCTCAAAGTAGCAACATATTTTGTAGAATTGTGGGATGCATTGCGGCAATTAATAAAGAGAAGTGTTAAGACTACAAAATGTATTGCAGGTAAAGAATTTACAATTCACATGATTTGATATAACACACTTGAATTATCTTAAAATAACAAGAAAGAATTAAGTCATGTCAATTTGTTAAAAAAATTGTAGTTCATTTTATAGATCAATCGAAACAAATTCTTGTAAGGGAGATATACTGCAAGATTTCCAAGTTGTCTCTACACTTTATCTGTTGAGAATTTATAGTAGTTATATTATATCAATCTCAAAGGAATTTGAGTACTGGTAGGAGCCTCGACAGAAATTAGTTGGCTTGTATTGTGTATTGGGTTACAGTTGTAATTTCATTTTATGAATAAAGGTTTCAATTAATCCTAAAAAAAAAAAAGGATTGTAACAAGGCATTAGTTAAGGTTCAAGTGAACCTTTAACACAAAAGAGAAGACTTTGATATGCTACTAGTATTGTTTAATTCACCCGAATTTGTGACATTCATTGCTGATGAGAATAAAATCAAGTGCAAAGGAGGCTGGGCATTTGAGATTTTATCAGCAACGAACTCACCCTAATTTCTTTCCAAGTTTCAGGTCATGCAAGCAACCACCTGCAAAGTACAAGACACTAGTATTGACAGAAAATAAAGAAGAGAAATGATAGAATCACCAAAAAAGTATACACCTATTTTGTACCGAATCTTCTTTTAATTTTTTTTACTTAGTGATTAAGTAAGTATTTTTTAATGATTTTATATTTTTTTAATTTTTAAAAATATTTAAATGGATTTAAAAAATGTTTAAAAAAATAGAAAAAAATGTTTACAGTATTAAGTAAAAACAAGCTGTAGAATTTTCGGTGAATCTATCACCCCTCAAGAAGAGAAATCATAGAAAGGGATAGAAACAAATGCAATCAATGTGAAAGTTTTAAAATATTGCATTCAGATCATAGCAGAGTCACAATCAGAAATGGTACAAAGTTTCCAGTTCAGTTGACCCCTCTTTCTTGTTATTATTTCAATCGACATGAAGGGAAAGGCATGCAAACCATCTACAGGACACAATGGGGCTGAATTTTTCATGAATGTGCAGTTAGTCTATCAATTCAGACCCGGTTGGTAAGATTTCTTTCTCCCACCTTCCCTTCTCTTTCAATCTTCCCATGTTGATGACCATATGAAAACAAACACCCAAATTAGGAAGATTTTTAGTTAAGAGAAAGAGAGAAGAAAATGAAAGCTTACTGAAAAGAGTTGAGGAAATGAATGGTTAGTGTAAGGTATACTACAAAGCGGCATAAGTATCCCTCGTAGAACAGTCCATCCAACTACAGTTGAGGTAAAACACCAAAAGTACAACCCTATGCCATCACAATTGATGCTTATACTTTCAAAAGAAGGTTCCTCGAAGCAGCCAAAATATGGGCTGTTCCTAAGTGAGACAAGTTATCAATGAATGTAAATCAAAACTTCTACATATTAACCTTAAATTCTTTAAGTACTCGTCCCAAAATGAAGTAAGTTCTAACTCCACACAAAGGAAAAAGAGTTTCTAGACGAAAACGATTCCAAAATTCAAGTACCCATATAACAAGATGCAGAAGAAGAAAAGAAAACCGTGAAACGGGCAAAAAAGAAACATATTGCAAAACCAAATACTCCGTTAAAATCAGTAAAAATTATGTATGCCCGGAAAGTTAAAATCAGTAACTGTGGGGGATCCAGCTTGACCTTAAAAGTTCTATTATTACTTTCCCCTAGTCCAGTTGTTTAGACATAAAGGGAACCCAGTTTTAGTTTTCTTTGCCCGGAAAGCTCCAACAAGCAACTGAAGAGATGGAATTTTCATCCCCATGCCCGTGTTACTGATATTGCACTTCATGTATACCTCAAGAACTGTCAGCTATTCCACGGATAAGGTACAGAAAATTCCATACAGCTCAACCTTACAAACTTCCTTGGGGTTGCTTACAAGCAACCAGTTTCCTAGTTTCTTGTTCCTGTTTCTTCCTTATTGTACCAACTGCATATCATTGTCAACCATTATTATGATGTGAAAAATAACCCAATTAAATTTTGTCTTCTTGTCATTAAGAACATGCTCGCTCTCTTCATGTGAATGCCAAAAACTGTGAATCAAACTGGTGATTCCCTACATAACACTCAACTGAATTGTTACCGAAGACAATTCATGATCTCAGAAATAATTTCCTATAAAATGTAAAGCCTATTGATTGCACAGATTCCTCACATAAACACAGCTCATTAGATTGCTCAAATCACTCTAATTCTACCGTTACATAATCAACAGTTGATTTTATCGACAATTTATGGTCTCAATACCTCAACGCAGGCTTGGACCTCTCTTGCTACACGCTTAGCCTCTCAATCTAGGTCTCATGTAGCTCATTTAAAGAGATAATTGCGACTCTCTGTTTAGACTCTCATTGTTTGAAAGTTAGACTCAACTGAGATCAACTCAGTTTAGTCTAATTTTAAATCAAGTCTAATATTCAAATACCCAACTTTTAAATTACTAAACTCATATTAGCTCAAAACCTCTTTACATATGGAACCCACAACCTTGTTCAACCCAACATCTCTTTACACGCGGGACCCACAACCTTTCTCAACTTTCCATAAATATATAAAAATATATCTTAACACCCAAACACATCTAAACTCATCTTAGGTGTGCTTCACAAAACTCAATCTACCATCTTAACTCACTATTATTGATAAATAATTCAACTCATCTCAACTCAGTTCAGCATCCAAACGGAGCCGATCATGCACTTCCTACTTTCAATTGGCCAAGCAATGTGCATATCAACTTGCAATTGTGGGGAAGCCTGTCGAAGATGAAGATCTCATCTCTTTTATTGTTAGTGGTCTCCATCCCTTCTACGCACCCTTCATTATCAGTTTAATGTTTGCCACTAGAGATCAACCCATGTCTTTTGAAGTCTTCCAAGCTGAACTTCTCACTTTGGAAACCTTGCTCGACTCACGTATTAAAAATGTCCCACTTGAATCAGGCTTCTTTGCCCTTTATTCTACTAAGCAGGGACTCTTCCACATGTATTGTCTTTTCTCCCTCTCTTATCTCTTCTTCATTTCTTCCTCTTAGCTCCCCTTCTCCATCTCTCTCTAAGCCTATACCCTTATCCAATTCACCCAGCATCCCCACTTCAAATTCTGCCGAAGACTATACTACTCCTAATCTTCTGCCCACGACATCAATCTCTACCTCACCCACTACTTCAATACCATTATCCCTACAATCCACTCACACAATTGTTACCCGATCTAGAGTAAGAACCTTCAAACCCAAAAACTTCCTTGACTACCATCTCTACTACTCCACTAAACATCCCCTTATAACCTTCCATAATACCATTTTCCCCAAAGAGCCTACTTTTTTTTCCTAGTCTGTTAAATCTGAGGAATGGAGGGTTGCCATGGCTGTTGAATTCAATGCTCTTCAAGCAAATAAGACTTGAGTACTTTTTCCTCATCTGACCCACCACAATGTTACTCATTGCAAATGGGTATTCAAAGTTAAACAAAAGTCAGATGGTAGCCTTGATCGATACGAAGCAAGACTTGTTGCTAAAGGATTTGAGCAACATGATAGAATTGACTTCATTAAGACCTTCAATCTAGTGATAAGGCTGTATTTAGATAGTCACTACTATTCAATATTTTATCATTATTTTTTACATACATTTCACTACTGTTTACTACTATTCACTATTATTCAATATTTTGTCATTACTTTTTCATCATTTGTTCACGACTATTTTACAAATTATCTCACTACCCAAACGTAGCCTGAACCCTCCACCATTCGAGTGGTCTTGACTCTTGCCACTCACTTCAATTGGTCAATTAACAATGGGACATTTCCAATGCCTTCTTGCTTGGCACTTTGCAAGAAATTGTCTTCATGGACCCAAGGGTTTAACCACCATCAATTTTCAGACTATGTATGTGGCTACAAAAACTCATTTATGGACTAAAGTAAGCTCTTCAAGCTTGGTACACTCGATTCTCACAGGTTCTACTCTCCCTTGGCTTCAAGGCATCTCAAGTTGATCACTCACTCTTTATTTTTTAGCAAACTGATATTCACATTTTGTTGCTTGTGTACATCAATGAAATAATTGTCATGGGCACACAATTGTCACATGTTACACTCTTGATTCAACTTCTTCAAAAAGAATTTGTTGTCAAAGACTTAGACAACTTGGCTTTTTTTTCTTGGAGTACAAGCTTACAGGGACCACAATGGAATTCATCTCAGCCAATCGAAGTACACCTTAGATATACTACACCAAGCTAATATGGTTGGAGCCAAGGTTTGTTCCTTTCGTATTACATCTTGCAACAAGCTACCACAACATGATGGTGATTTTCTTCTTGAAGAAATTGAATACAGAAAAATTGTAGGTGCCTTTCAATATTGCACCTTGACAAGACCTGACATTGCTTAAGCTGTAAATTAGTTGTGCCACTTCCTTCATTCTCTCACAACCTCTCATTGGACTGCAGCCAAGAGAGTGCTTAGATATCTAAGGGCTCCATTACTTAAGGACTCAACTTTTTTCATGGCTCTCTTACACTACACACTTATAGTGACTTAGATTGGGCAGGTTTTCTTGATGACCCCATGTCTACTACTGGTTTTGGTGTCTGTCTTGGTCCATGTCTTGTCTAATGGTGTGCTAAAAGGAAAAGTATTGTATCTCGCAGTAGCATAGAGGCAAAGTATCGCTCTCTAGCACTAGTTATAGCTGAGTTATATTGGTTAAGGATGCTTCTTTGTGACTTAAAAATTTCACTTTCTTCACCCCCGATTGTCTAGTGTGACAACCTTGGTACTATTGATAGGGCTTCCAATCCCATATTTCACGCCCATACCAAGTATATTGAGGTTAATATCACTTCATTTGGGAGAAGGTGTTAAACAATGATATTCAAATTAAATACATTCCTACATATGATCAGTGTGCATACATCTTCACTAAGGGCTTTACCTTAGCTCGTTTCCTTCTTCTTAGAGACAAGCTAATGCTTCAAAATCTTCTCATTAGCTTGCGGGTCCTGTTAAGCCTATTGATTGCACATATTCCTGACATAAAGACAGCTCATTAGATTGTTTAGATTACTCTAATACTGTTACATAATCAACAGTTGATCTTGTTCTTTGTTTTCATTTTTAGATTTACTATCAAGATCGTAAAGTTGTAGTAATTGCTATAATATCTCATACAAACATATATGTATTCAGTACAATCTTAGTAATGAAATGTAAGGTTTCTTTCTATAATTCACTCCTCTTGTAAAACTCTTAAGTAAAGTACCCCAAAACTTTAGATCCGACCATTTTTGGACATTTTTTGGATCAACATTGAAAAATCTTACCTAATGTTATCTCACCAAACCAAAGTGTATTTCTCAAGGTTTTGAATTTCATTCTGTTCCGACTGAAATTTTCCGTTCCAGTGTAGTGTCTGGTACACTCAACTACCCCGTTTTGTTTCACTTCAAATTCCGGTTCCGTTTCGGCCATTCCAATCAAATTCCGGCCATTTTGACCGAAATTAAGCATTTCTTTCCTCATTCCGTTTCGGACTGTTTTTGTAATTTTCTTATACTTGGATAATATTTTTTTAAAATTTTAAATCCAAACGGTATTTAATTAATTCTAAAATATATTTATATAATTTTATTTTTTTATAACTTTAAATATGTCTCCTTATTCTCTATTTTTTTAAATATCATTATTTTTAATAATTTATCTATTCTTTTATTTTTTTTCCTTCATTTTTGTGTCTTAACTCAAGTTTGTATTTTTTTCAACATATATTCATTTTATAAATCTTCAATTCTTCTATATATATACACATATACATGAAACACACTTACATATATATATATATATATATATATGTATTTATTTCATTAGTTGTTAGTTTATATATACATATAAATATTTATATATAATATATAATTAATCCCAAACCGGTACACCGAAACATACCGGTACTGAAATATTTTGTTACAGTGCCTTAACTGAAATGGTCACCAAAACGGTATTTAAAATTTTGGTATTTCTACCTGCTAGACTAACTACTGATAACATCCTTGTTGTGTATGAGACTTTGCATACTATGAACTCCCTGACGAGAGGTAGGGATGGTTATATGGCTATTAAAATAGATATGAGTAAAGTATATGACATAGTTGAATGACTGTATTTAGAAGAAGTTATGAGAAATATGGAGTTTGCTGAAAAGTGGATTCAAATCATGATGAAATGTATTAATTTAGTGGCTTCAATTCTTGTCAACAAGGGGCCATAAGGAAAGATTGTGCATACAAGTGGACAAAGACAAGGTGATCCACTCTCACCTTATCTCTTTATTATTTGTGGCTTGAGGATCTAGGTTCTCTTATATCGGATGCAATGCAACATAGAGTTATATAAGGTCTACCTATTGTTGGTGGGGAACTAAGAATGAATCTTTTTTCTTACTGGTGATCATCTATTGTTTTGTAAAATTGATTCTATAGAGTGGTCAAGACTTTAGCACATTCTAGAATTTTTTGAGTATGCTTCAAGGCATAAACATAACTTGGCTAAATTAACTATCTTTTTCAATAAAAATACAAGCCTGCATACTCGAAAACTTCTATTACCCACTACTAGTATTTGTCCAACAAAATATTTTGACCAGTATCTTTCAACACACCAAAAATAGTAAAGTCTAGGATTAAGTCCTTTCAACACATCAAAAATAGAACTCAGGTCGAATTTATAATTGGAGAACTAAGTTCTATCTCAAGTAGGTAATGAGGTGTTGATTAAAGTTGTTTTATAATTCATCCTGACTTATAGTATGAATGTACTCCTTCTTTTTCCGAAGACATTATATCAAGAGATAAGTAAGATAATCAGAAAGTCTTGGTAGAACTTTCAAGTGAAATCTAATGGTGTTCATTGGACATGTTGGGATTATATGAGAAAATCAAAAGCAGATGGGGGTCTAGGACCTTGAGACTTAAGTGTTTAAAAAAAAAACTTTGCTCGCTAAACAATGTTGGCAGTTGCTATAATTTCCTAACTCTCTCACAGGTCAAATTTATAAGGCAAAATACTTCACACATGGTTTTGTTTTGGATGGGAACTTGTCATAAAGCTTTTTTTTTTTTTTTTTGGTTTGGAGGAGCTTATGTTTTGCTATGGATTTAATAAAGGAGGGTCCTATTTGGAGAATTGGGACTGGAAAACAAGTGACGATATGGAAATATAAACTGTTCCGATGCGGTTCTTCTTTTGAAACTCTATTACCAGTTAGAATATTGAATGAGAATGTAGTTGGATTTGGAGAATCTGAATATGCAAAGATCTCATGTCAAACCGTTGTAGAAATTTGATAGAGAGCATACATGTAGCCAATGGAGGGAAGAGCGTAACAGATTAATCTTCCACGTCCAATATTCACTATCTGTTAAAACTCACAACAATGAGATGCTTAGAGTCAAGAATGAATTTGGAGTGGAGACCATAACTTATATATAATACCTGAATTTCAATATTTATCATCATAAAATAATGGAATTATTGGGTCTCTACACATTAATTGAGCCCAAATCACTTTAATGCTCATGATCTAATCAAAATCATGAGCTTCTAGAGATGTGTAAATAGTTCAATTATGTCATTTTATTGATCACACTAAATGGGTCTTACATATATTATCCAAATGTTATATTTAGCAATTATACAATGTATGTTTTCTAATCTATGTAAGTCCATTAATTTTTAAATAGTTCTAAAACCTTCTAGTTGCACCATATATAGTCTTTTCAATGTTACCATTTGATAAAATAGGTCTTTACATCCATCTATTGAAGTTAAATCATAATAAGCTACAAGTGTCATAATGGTCCTAAAAGAGTCTTTTGATAAAATTGGAAAGAAAGTCTCTTTATAGTCAATGCATTCCTTTTGAGGAAAGCCTTTTGAAACAGGACGTTGTTCACCTGATCTGTCATATCTACCATAGTATTTATCATCACCATCAGATCTAACGGTCTTTTCAAAACCTTCTAGTTAGCATCAATTTCAAAACCTTCTAGTTGCACCATATATAGTCTTTTCAATGTTACCATTTGATAAAATAGGTCTTTACATCCATCTATTGAAGTTAAATCATAATAAGCTACAAGTGACATAATGGTCCTAAAAAAGTCTTTTGATAAAATTGGAAAGAAAGTCTCTTTATAGTCAATGCATTCCTTTTAAGGAAAGCCTTTTGAAACAGGACGTTGTTCACCTGATCTGTCATATCTACCATAGTATTCATCATCATTATCAGATCTAACGGTCTTAATCTTCTTATTACACTAATTTTCAACTTTGGTTTTATAAGCCTTACAAATGTCCAATGTTTATGATTTTTAATATATCCAATATAGATACTCATAACGAGAATAGTCATATATAAAAGTGATAAAATATCATTGATCCCAAGATTTCATAGGGAATAAACTACAAATGTCAATATATATCACTTCTAAGATGTCTAAACTTCTGTTGGTACCTATTTTTCTTATATTTGTTTGCTTGTCTTTTATACATTCAATACAGATTTTAAAATCTGAAAAATCAGGAGGACCAAGAATTCCAATTAACATGAGTCTTTCAATTCTCTCTCTCTCTCTCGATATGTCACAAACGCTTATGCCATAATGGAGATGAATTCTCAATAATTAATTTTCACTTTGTATGATAACTATTTATATGCAAGGTTTCATTTCTCTTTAAGTGACAGTTATGTAAGTCAAACAAATAAAGATTATCAACTAAAGAGCCAATACCAATAAGATTTGAATCTTAAAAAGGACTGAATTTCTAGTTTTCAAAATGAATAGATAATAACTGGATTTGTCCAAACAAGGAACATAAAGTAAATTCCGTTTAAATGACGAAAAAAATTCACATTCAAGTCCAAATAAAAAATAGGTTATAATTTTAGTCACTACTTTAATTACCTCCATACTAACCTTATTGTTATTTCTCAAGCAAATAAGTTTTTCATCATCCCTAGATTTTTGGCACTTTAAGTAACTCTTTATAGTAACACTGATGTGAATGGTAGCTCTCGAATCTATCTACGAAGTATTAGGTTCCATAATAGCCAAATTAACTTCAGTGCAATATATATATATATAGAAAATCACTTTTCATTCCAATATATATATATTGGAGACAATCTTTCTTCACATGACTAGCCTTCTTGCAAAAGTAACAGGTAGAAATCTTATCCTATCTCTGTTACACAATTTCATTTCAAGTCATAGCTTCCATAGTTGGCTTAGATTTATTATTCCTCTTTCTTTTCTTGGTGCTCAAATTTCTACGATTAAAAGTTGTCAAGTGAGCACTTTCTATCATTTCTAATTTCAACTTCTTTTCCTCTTGCACACACTACAAAATGAGCTCATTAAAAATCCATTTATCTATATAAGTATTATAATTAATCTTAATGGGACCAAATTGTTCAGGAAAAGAAATTAAACTGAGATACACGAGGACTTCATCAGAAAACTATAACTTTGGGGCTCTCAATCTAGTAAGAAGTTTTGACATTTCCATAATATACTCCCTTATGTTCCCTTTACCATTATATTGCATTGAGATAAGTTTGCTAAGAAGCGTACTTGTCTCTACCTTTTCTAATGTAACGAGTCGGTATGCTATTTGGATTTGGTACTTCTTGGCATTTTCTTCTTCAGACATTGCACCTCGAATAGAATTAGAAGTAGTATACTTTATTATCATAAGACTTATACGATTAGAGTGCTCCCATTTCTCACTAATTGCCCTCTAATTAGCAGAGCTTTGATAAGTAGGCTTGGGAGGCTCATTAACCCGAAGTGCATAGTCCATATCTATACACCCAAGAACAATAATAAAATGCTCTTTCCATTTTGTAAATTCAAATCCATTAAAAACTGTTATGTTATTCAAATTGGAAAATATTAAAGATGAATTCGCTATAAGAAAATAAAAGAAACTCACATTAAGTAAATGTTCCATCAATTTTAAAGTATTGACGATTAGGGCTGCAAACGAATTGAGTTAAACCGAATTCAAATAAGAGTACTTGAGCTCAATTAGTATGTTTACTCTTTTGAACTCGAATAAGATTCAAATATCCTTGTTTGAACTCGTTTCGTTAACTATTAATGCTTTTGTATACGACTCGAACTTGAGTAGCTTGAGCTTGAACTCAAAAAAATTTTTTTTAAATCCTAATTCTAATCTTTCGATTAATATTAAAAACTTTTAAATTTTACAAAAAATTCTATTCAACCAAATAGTTTTGCTTAAAAAAATTCTTATGATATAACTTTCTATCAAATAAATTAACTTATAGTTATAAATAATAAAAAAAATACATTAAATAAATGTGTTAAACTAAACCATTTAATGTCTAGATAATATAATAAATCAAAAGTTCTAGTTGTATAATATATTATTATTAAATATAAGTTATAGATATATTATAGCGTACATTGTTGAATATTATATTTCTTAGGGTATTACAAGCATATGATAAAAATATATAATTATAATATATAAGTTCATGTACATGTATTACACTACAAAAGTATAATAATATGCAACTATAAATAATAATTAATAGTTGTAACTTACAATATGTGTGATCATTTATCTAGTATAATTAAAACTATATTGTGTATATGGTTAATGATATGATTCTTTAATTAAAAGGAAATACCATCAACTTATGTTATGATGTAGATTATATATACAAATTATAGTTAATGAATTATAGTTAATTTGGTAATTGTTTCAAGTAAATGTGTATTCACACATTCATTTATTACCATAGCAATAGGCTATAATCTATGTAACAATTAGAAAATTAATATATAACATTAACGTTATATTACATAATACATTATTAACTGAATTTATAAAATAAATTGTATTACAAACACCAAATAGCTTGATATATCATATAACTTGTAATAAAATACATAACTAAACATTCATAACTAATTAAATAAAAAAAATTAATACAAAATATCCTAAACACACTTTGGGAACATAATAAATTAATATACAATGAAGTATAAATTAAATAAGTAAATTTGTATAAATTAATAATATACAATACAGTATATAAAATGCAATTAATATGTAATAAATATAAACATAAATATACAACACATATATTACGGGCTCAAACGAAGTTGAATTTATACAAGTTTTGTTCATGAACTTAAATCGTGATGCAAGTGGCCTTCTCCCAATAATGCTAGATAGTATAAATAATAAAACCAACCTTTGCATCAACTACCGAATACATAGGTTGATTCAAAAATTATACAATTTACATTTAACTACCTTAAATCATATATGATCCAGCCAAATAACAACCTTCTTTGTACTAATTGTTATTCATATGGATATAGATCAAACTAGATACAATTCATTAAAGTTTTACCTTTTTAGGCCAATGAGAAGATCTCTATGATAAAGGTAACTTAGGCGACATATCACTTTAATTCCTTTAAGCCATTGTATATTTCAAACAAAATAATTATGTATATAAATAAGACAATATTAAGTAACTTGTCTGTAATAGAGTTATCTTAAAAGAAAGATTTTTTTTTTTTTTTTGTAAAAAAGTATTATTTAATTTTTTTAATTTGTTGGATCGGGTTAGGATATAGAGCCCGAGTCAAACCCTATTGATCGACCAACCCTATTTGATCGAAATTCGGGTCAAATTGGGTGACCTAGTCAACATTTAGTTAACCTAGATGACTGACCGACCCGAATATCAAATGGGTTAGTCAAACGATTTAGGGTTAATCCATGTATTGGGTATGAGTATAAGGCTTCATCTAGCTTAATAAACCTAAACCCAAAAGGATTAAAGGTTGGACCCAAAAATTGGGCAAGACCATTGCTACAAGCCCTAATATCATATAACCCAACTCAACTTAACATGAAACAAAAAAAACCATACCCAAACCAAAGATCCATGATCCGGTTTCCATAATGTTACGACTGAAATTCCTGTATCAAGAATCTAGCCGCCACTATCACTATTACTGCCAACTAAGCACCATTTCTTGTGCATCTCGGCGAGGGATCACCGATGAGGAAATTTTTGACTCGTAGTGCCTCTAGCGGCCCTTTTTTTAATTAAAAATTGAAAATGATTTTGTAGCACCAAAACAGACCAAGAACAAAATTCTTTGGTCGCCCCAATTATTTGAAAAACCGAATCAAAAGTTCATTTGAATGGTAAAAGACAACACCATATTTTACAAATAATAGAAACTGAATTTCCATAATGATCTGACAAAGAGGCTCTGATACTACTTGTCAGGTTTTGAGAATTTAAATATGCCAAGATCTCATGTCAAACTATTGGTAGAGATGGCGTACCTGTAGTCAATAGAGAGAAGGGCACAACGGTTTGGTTTTCTATGTTCAACATTCATTTTATGTAAAAACTCACAATGATGAGATGCGTAGAGTAAAAGAAGAATTTGGAGCGGGGACATAACTTATATATAGTACCCAAGTTTCAATTTTGCCTATTATACCATAATGAAACTAGATGGGTCCTTATTGAGTCTCTGCATATGAATTGGGCTCGTATCACTTTAATGTTCATGATCTAACCAAGATTATGGATTTCTAGAGCTCTCATATATGATGATGCAAATGATGCTTAGTTGATCAGTTGAATGCCTATTAGTGTTCAACAATCTGAAGACGAACAATTTTGGAAAGCCTCTCCCAATGGCCAGTTTATTGTTAAAAGTGCTCATCATCTGTAGTATACAGTAGTAGAACAATAGAAGGGACATACATTATATGGAGCGAATGGTAAACATATTTGGAAATGCAATTGGAAAATGGAGGTGCCAAGTTCAGTTAAAACCTTCATATGGAAAGCTAGAGTCTAGCTGCGCATTCTTTATGGTTATGTCCAGCTGCTCAAGATTTTGGAGTGTATGCCATGTAAAGATACATAAATGCACAATAGAGGGTGATGACTTCCATCAGATTATTAGCGTATTAATAGAAAAGCTTAAACCAGAAGAATTTGAATTACCAGCAGTTGTGGTCAGATTAAGGGGTTTTTACTCATCCTAATAAAGTCTTACACTCAGCATTACAAACATATGAGACCATTAAAGCACCATAGAGAACATTGTGCGCCACTCATTCACAATTTGTTGATTTGTTTATTTTATTTTTGATTTTTTGAACTTTTGCTTCTATATTTGTTCTTAGCTATTTATTGTTTTAATTTTTTTTTTTTTTTTTTTTTTTTGTCCTTTCAAGAATACGTTCTTTTTTCTAAAAAAATCATACATACTGTGAAAATTTTTTTATATATTTTTTTTCTAATTTCTTTTGAATGTTTTTTTGTAATTTCTTTTATAAATTATTATTCCTTTTAAGCCAATGCCACGTTAAAATTTCCATCAGAATATTAAAAGGGAATATGAGGGAAGTACCTAGTTGATAAAATTATAAAATTTCTAGAGCAAAATGATGAAACTGAAACTTAAAGAAAGAAAAAATAATCTAGCAAAATCTATAATTATTGTTGCATTTATCCCAAAAGAAATCCCTTCTTTACTCATAGTCTTTAGGCTCGTTTGGATACTTATACTATCTCAATATATTTGTTAATATATAGTAAAATAGTTTGAGTTAAGATATTTTATTAGATTTAGAGAAATAAGAGAGAAAAACTTGAATACAAATATTATAAAATTAAAAAAATTATTTGAGTATTATTTATGTTTTGATATTTAAAAAAAATAGTATTGTTTCTTGTGTTTTATTTAGAAGTTTAAAAAAATTGTAATAATTATATAGAAAATTTGAAATTAAAAACTGTTTTGTGTTTAGGGGATGTTTAGAAAGAAAATATCCAAAATTACTTTGGAATAATTGTGTTGCCAAACGGACTCAGCCTCGTTTGATTACACAGTTTAGATAAGATGTTTTGAATAGTAATGAATAAAATATTGTTATAATATAATTTTTTAATATTAATTTTGTATTGAAAATTGAAAAAGTTAAATTGTTTATTATATTTTGTATAGAAATTTGAAAAAATTGTAATGATGAGATGAGATTGTTTAGTTTTTGGTAACCAATCCTCTTGATAATTAACTTTAAATCGTTTTCTATTAAATTCAATTGGTAATCCATTTGATGGGATATAATCAATCTGGTCTAGTCAGTTTTGGAAGAGGATTTTGGACGGGACTGATAAGGACTTCGAACTGAACCGGACCGCATTGATTCGGTTTGGTCGGTCTTATAGGAGTATTTTGGACAATTTTTTTTTTTCAAGTTTTTGACAAAAATAAATCATATAAAATGATTAAAAAAATATCAAGTGAATGATGTAATCTAAGTTGT
Organism: Carya cathayensis; assembly: GCA_011037825.1. NCBI lineage: Eukaryota > Viridiplantae > Streptophyta > Magnoliopsida > Fagales > Juglandaceae > Carya > Carya cathayensis. Next base: position 1,249,636 of record QGSO01000199.1, read on the forward strand.
CTAACTAAGTATATACTTAACTAAATAAGTATTTTAATTAAGTATAATAAATTAATAATGCAAATAGTATGTGTACTATCAATAATTAATAATTAATACTATCTTAAAATTCATAACCTTTAATTTTTATATAATCTAAGTATAAATAATTAGGTTAGAAAAGAATTAAACAATTACTTACAATTAGTTTGAAGAAAATTACATAATTACTTATTTTTAATTTATATAACTCCTTAAAAAATTATAAATATCATATAAAAAAATATTTAAAAATTTATATATTAAATTCAATCAGTAGGGAGTGAAAAGACCCTATCCCGAGACCGGACCGAAAACTTGATTTCTTTACTTTTGAAGCCGAGACCGACTGGTCCCTTAGACAAAACACTTCTCATTCATAAATTGAAACAAAAATGTAGAAGGAAGAGATACATAATGCTAGATTTTCAAGTTGAATGTAAGAATGCATTAGTTAGGGTTCAAGTGTACCTTAACCATTCATAATTCATATGCGCCTTGCACAAATAAGAAGATTTGGATACGCTACTAGTATCATTTAATTCACCCCGAAAATGTGACAGTCAGGCTTATTACATTGCTGATGAGAATAAAATCAAGTGCAAAGGAGGCAGGGGGCATTTGAGATTTTGTCAGCAACAAACACCATCACCCTTATTTCTTTCCAGTCATACCCGCAACCACCTGCAAAGTACGAGATGTTAGCATTGACAGAAAAAGAAAGGGATTACAGAAACTAAGGCAGTGAATGTGAAAGGTCTTGTTAATGTGTTGCATTCCGATTACAGCAGTCCGTCAGAAATGGAACAATCTTTCTAGTTCAGTTGATCTAGCCCATCCAAGTATGATAACTTTAGCAAATGGTCTTCTTGATCCCTGTCTTATTATTCCAATAAACATAAAAGGAAAGTATGCAATCCAACTACAGGGAGCAATGAGGCTGAGTTTTTCATGAATGTGTAGTTGATCTATCAATTCTGACCAGTCTAGGTAAGATTTCTCTCCCACTCCTCTTTCTTTCAATCCTCCCATGTTCATTACCATATGAAAGCAAAAGCACCCAATTATGAAGATTTTTAGTTAGAGAGAGATAAGAAAATGAAAACTTACTGAAAAGGGTCGAGGGATGAATAGTTAGAGAGCAACATACACGGTATAGACTAGGGGCAAAAGCGTCCCTGGCAGATCAGTCAATCCAACTACAGTTGAAGTATAACACCAAAAGTACACCAATCCCACGAATAATTGAAGCTTATGCTTTCAAAAGAAGGCTACCCGAAGCAGCCAAACTAATAGCTATTTCTAAGTGCGGCAAGTTACCAGAGCTAATGATGGTCATTCTTTGTAAATAAAAAACTACTGCATACTAAACTTAATATTCTTTAAATACTTGTCACAAAATAAATAAGTTCTAACTCTACACAAAAGGGAAAAGTGTTTTAGACAAAAATAATTTCGAAAACACACTAAAATTTAAGTACCCAAATAACAAGATGTAGAAAAAGAAAAGAAACTGAGAGATACAGGCATAAAAGAAACAAATTGCAAAACCAAATACTCACATCACTTAAAGCGGGCGGTTGAACTTGTTTAGATGCTTCAAAAGAGTCAAGGATGGGCCTAACAACAGCTGGAAGAAACAGGCCTGGATTTTTAACAAGATATCAACTAGTAAGTTGAAGAATTCATTTTCCCCATGGAAATAGCCTCATACCCCAAAAATACCGTTTGTAGAAAATCCATTAAATGCATGATCTTTCAAAGAATTCTAGAAATTATAAAACAAATTTGAAACTCTTGCACACAACTAAAGAACATTTTCTTTGCATAGAGCTCTCCTGGGAACAATGAAGACAGTATGGATTAGTGTCCCTTTTAGTCATTGTTGCTATTTTACGGGAAAAAAATTCCATTCAAATAAATAAAACAATATCAGTAGCGATAGAAATTATGATTCATCTATATGGATCAGTAGCCCATAGGAAACTCACTCACATAAGTGGATCAAATTAGAGTATATCAAAGAAGAAGTTAGCTACATGATATGGTATGGTTACTCATAATTTTTTTCTTTTTTATTGGCACTTGGTGTCCAGGAACAACATCTCGACTAATCTTGGGGGTGCACAGACCCTCAGCAAGGAGTTTCTTGCAAATGTATCTGGGGTAATTCGAGGAAAAAATTCTACAGTTCGATGGCTCCTTAAACCTTAAACCTGGGGGGAGTATACCCCTAAGTTCAAGGCCTTTACCACTTGAGTAGCCAACCCCAACCCCTAGGGGTTGGCTACTCATATAATTATCCAAGTCAAGTATGCCCAAGGCCGGCCAACATAAACAAGCATTGTGGGGGATTCTGCCTGACCTTAAAAGTTCTATTATTACTTTCCTCTGGTCTAGTTGATTACACATAAAGGGACCCCAATTTTAATATTCTTTGCCCAACATGCTCTGACAAGCAGCTGAAGAGATGGAGTTGTCATCCATATATCAATGTTACTGATATGAGTAATGCTACATACAATTGTAAAGTACACAAGCGCCACTTAATCGCTTTCAAAATGAATGCGGTCCACTATTAAAAAATTAGTTTTTTTTTTCATGTAAATCCCTTATTTACTCACTTTTTTCAAAGAGATTGCACGGCGCTTGTGTACTCCACAACTGCAAATATTATTTCTCTATTGATATTGCAATTCAAGTATACCTCAAGAACTGCCCACTATTCCACAGATAACATCACAGTAAATTCCATACATGACTCAACCTTACAAATTTCCTTGGGATTGCTCACAAGCAACCAGTTTGCTAGTTTCTTGTTCACGTTTCTTTCTTGTTGTAACAGCTGCATATCATTGCCAACCATTATTACCATGCAAAAAATGGCCCAATTTAACTTGTCTTCTTGTCATTAAGAACTTTGCCCAGTTTCACCAAGTATCATAGAGTTTATGATATCCATTAACTAAGCACAGCCCAAATGCTAACCAAACCATGCCCTGATCATTAATTATTCATAATAAACTTGTTTCCAGTCACATAGATACCATTACAATTGCCAATTTTCCGATACAGGAAAAACCCAAATAAATGCTAAGAAAAATATCCCAAGCCTACCCACCGAGTCTGACTGGAAAACCATAAAATCGGTCTCAAACTGGTCCATGAATTATTATTTATTTATTTTTTATAAGCAAACTGGTCCGTGAAAATTATTAACTGTCCCTCCGTATTTTATTAATCAAATAAAAAAAGACCCAGAATCCCAAAATAATTTGTTCGAAATTCAAATAATGAAACCGAAAAATTTTGACAAATCAAAACATTGAACAGAAAGTATATAAAAACAGAAGAAAACCAAAAATGTGAAACGTAGGTTAGCGATTAAAAGAGAAAGTGAGTAAGAAAGTACCAACGCCAGCAATGAGGCAAGAAGCTGCGACAACTGGCTCTTGCACTACAAACATCCTCAGCTTCTGCATCACCGCCATCTCTCCCTCGGTGCAATGTTGATCTTGAGAAGTAAATGTAATGTTATGAACCTTGTATTGAAAATAATAGAACACTGGCAATTCAAGGAGCCAGTAACAAACTTCATAATTTGGGCTAAACTTCATAATTCATTTCATCATCACAGTACAATATTTATAGGAAATCAATAATTGAATAAGATAACCCATAAACACACGACCCACATAATCCCATCTGCACGGACTAGTTCAAACTCATGACTGACCCACGAAACCCATAACAAACTAATGAAATAGCCCAGACTCTTTCAACGTAAATAACCTAACAGTAAAGGAAAATACAAAAATTATCTAAGCAAACAAGTAAATGTCCCAACTGACTTAGCCCTTATCTTCAGCACATAACATGTAATAGTCAGAGGACATAATCAGTGCAACGAAGGACTAGTAAATTGATTATTTCTTAACCCCAAAAATAAAAAATCGTATAAAAGTGAACCCAGAAAAAATAAAATAAAATAAACAAGAACCCAAATCCTAATAGTTGGTCATGAGACAGTTGAACCTTCCCAGAAGTAGTAGCCGAAAAAGCAATGATACAGAATTACAGATGAGATCGAAGTCCTTCATAATGTCCGAATCTTAACCAATGGGTTAGAATCTTAATAGCCTATTCAGATAATCTCTACAGAAGCCATTCCGTTCAATGATTTCTCCACTGAAGGCCTTTTTTTCTGAGGGCCAGTCGCATAATGGACGACATTTTACAGATGGGTAAGGTCTGATTCCAGAATCCAAAGTCCAAAAAACGAAATAAACTAATGATTATGGAATCCATCACATAAAGAGAGATAGATAGAGAGATAAACCGTGGCTGACGGCAAGAGAGGCTGCGACGGAGAGACGGATCGGACTGAGACAAGAGGTGCTGCGACGGAGCGGACGATTATCAAAGGCTGGGCTGCTGGAAGGCAGAGAAATTACGGTAGGAAAAGTTCTCGAAAACTCGAAAGGAAATGTCGCGGCCCGCGAGGTAGAAGAAAAGGATTACCTCTTTTACAATTTTACTCCCGCCGTTTTCCGAGTATTTACCAAAGTGCCATTTAGGAAAAATTTGAACTCGATGAGATGAGATGAGATGAGATGAGATAAGATAAATATTGAATAAAATATTATTACATATTATTTTTAATATTATTTTTATTTAGAACTTAAAAAATTCGAATTGTTTATTTTATTTTGTGTGAGAATTTGAAAAAATTCTAATGATTAAATGAGATGAGATAAGAGGCTTTTTCAATCCAAACAAACCTTTAGAACAAGCTGGGAGAGTGAGATGAGATGAGAATTTTATAATGGTAGAAAGATATTTTGTGAATAGTATAAGATAGTTTAAGTTAATGTTTTATGGAAGTTTGGTAAAGGAGAAAGAAAAAATTGAATAAAAAGTATTATAAAATTAAAATATTGATTTTTAATATTATTTTATTTAAAAATTTGATAAAGTTGAATTGTTTTTATTTTTTGTTTGAAATTTTGGAAAAGTTGTAATGCTTAGGTTGAAAGTATTTGTATTTGAGTGATATTTGAGAAGGAAATGAGATGAAATGAAATCTTTTTCCAAGCCCTTATACCAGAATAGACCAAAATTTCATCTGAAAAATCCATTATGAACAATGTTTTGGTCATCAAGAAAGATGACATTAGCCCAGACACGAAAATGAGTCTTCTCTTCTTTTCTCTCTAGGAAAAGGAGGTGAAGTGGGGTCCACCAGGATTCTAACAAAATCAGTGCTGGTAGAGCGTGAGGGAGCATAACAGTCTTCACTGCTGTAGACTAGAGGCAGAGAGTGGTGGCCTCTGGTTGTAACACGGCGAGGTTTGTGTGCAGTGGAGTGATCGAGGGAGGTTGATGGTGCGAGGGTGTAAGAAGTAAAAGGAAGATGAATGAGCTCGAGGATCGGTGGAAGAAGTTGAGGTTGACAGAGGAGGAAGCTCTAAATATTGAGGTGGACGATGAAGGTCCGGGAGAAATTAAATTCAAGGAAGAGGTGTGTTTGGTAGAGAAGGTCTGGATCGAGAGGAAGTTAAATAAGGGAGTGATTGAATCGGTTATGGCAAAAATCTGGAAGATCATTAGAAGGGCAAAGTTTCATGTAGTGGGGTCGAACATCTTTGTGGTAGAGTTTGGGTGCATAACGGATAAGTTGAGAATTATGGACGGGAGACCTTGGTTCTTTGATGATCATTTGTTTGTACTGTTGAACTATGATGGATGCATACCTCCACACAGGATGCAGTTTAACATAGAGAGATTCTGGCCGGTTACAAATGTCTGGGATGCCCATCAAGTGTATGAAAAATCTAAGGGGAATTGGTGGGTGGAACAATTGGTAAAGTAATTGAGGTTGAGACAGGAGATGATGGGTGTGGATGGGGGCTCTATCTAAGGGCTCTAATCGAGATAAACATTAAAAAACCACTAGCCAGAGGTAGAACCATCACTCTGATGGGGAGGAGCTTCTGGATCCCATTGAGGTATGAGAAACTGCCTCATTTCTGTTTTAGTTGTGGTTGTATTGTGCATGATGAGTCAGGCTGTAAGGGGGAGAAGGAAGGAGAGGCTCAGTTTGGGGCTTGGTTAAGAGCAGGGGTAGATCAATAAAAAATGAGGGAAGGAGGTACAAGGAGAGGTCAATGAATGTTCCTATGAGGGGGGTAATTAGTGAGGAAGGAAGTGAAGATGCTAGGGGGGGGGGGGGGGGAAGGGTTTGAAAAAGAGATTGAAGGGGAAGGGGTGATTGGAGTGGAAGGGGTTACTGTCACTCAAGAATATGACTTGTTAAATATGAGGGTGAGTGAAAAAAAGGGAGAGGATGTGGATGAGGGGGAAAGCACGCTGAGTGAGAGAGTCGAGGGTGATGTTATTGAGGAAGGGAAGGTGAAAGGTGTTAAGAAGAAGATCTTAAAAAAAGTTAGAGGAACAAAAGGGGTAATGAGAGCATTATTCTGTCTGAAGTGGAAAAAAGAGGTAAGGGGAGGGGGGTTTGGAAGAAAAGAGCAAGGGAGATAGGGAAGAAGGGTGAGGGTCTTGTTGCATCATTATCACTTTCAAAAAGAATGTTGAGGTCAGGGGTAGATAAATAGGAGGTTGAGAGAGTGGGGAAAAAAACTAAATGGATGGAAGGAGGTAGTGGGGGGGTTAGTGATTTGGTGGTTCTTGAACAAAAGGAGTGTAGCACAACTGAATTGGTGGTGGCTGTGATGCAACCCCACCTATCCTCATGAAAACCTTAAGCTGGAACTGCCAAGGGCTTGGGAACCCTCGGACAGTTCAAGACCTCTGCTATTTGGTGGAGGATAAGAAGCCCAGTGTAGTGTTTTTAATGGAAACAAAATTGAGGAAAGTAAAAGCTGAAAGTTTAAGAAGGAGGCTTAAGTTTGAAGGGTGTATGGTAGTTGAATCAGTAGGAGCAAAGGGGGGTTTGATCTTGATGTGGGATAACTTGCATGAGTCGAGGTGGTGAACTATTCAACATGGCATATTAGTGCATGGATCAAAGAACCAGACAGTGTAGACAAATGGCTGTTAACAGGGTTTTATGGCCAACCCGATGCTTGTTTGAGGGAAGAAACATGGACTCTCTTGAGTTCACTAAAGCCACAGAGTGATAAAGGCTAGTTTGTGCTAGGTGATTTCAATGAAATCCTAACAAATGATGAGAAGTATGGGGGAAAACAAAGACCAGAGAGGCAGATGGAAAGATTCAGAATGGTGCTGGAAATGGGAGGTTTGTATGACTTGGGCTGGAAAGGGGACAAATTCACATGGAGTAACAAGCACGAGGATGAGACTTTTACAAAAGAAAGGTTAGATAGGGTGGTAGCCAACTCAAAATGGATGGACAATCATGCTAAAGGGTGGGTGGAGGTGCTGGTGGCTAGGTCTTCAGACCATAGACCTATCCTACTGAATCAGAGTCTAAAAGGAGGTTTGAGGGGTAGGAAGAGGAGGCTGTTCAGATTTAAGGCAAGCTGGGCTCTAGATGGCAACTGTGAAGACATTGTTAAAACAGTTTGGAAAGAGAACACTAAGGTAGGGACATCTACAATGGAACTTCCTCACAAGCTGTCTAAGACTGAAGGTGCTCTTTTGAGGTGGAGTACTCAATCAGCTTATGATCAGAAAAAACTCCTAACAGAGAAGACTGAACAACTGAGAGAGCTACAAAAATAGGAAGGAAGTCACAATTCTGCAGCTATCAAAAACCTTCAAAAGGAATTGGGGATATTGTTGGCTAAGGAGGACTTGAAGTGGAGGCAAAGAGCCAAGGTGAATTGGTATCAACATGGTGATAAGAACACAAAGTTCTTTCACTGTTGTGCCAATCAGAGATGGAAGGTGAACAGGATCCAAGAAGTTTTTGATGAGGAGCACAAAAAATATACCAATCCAGAAGAGTTGGCAGGGTTTTTCAAAGCCTATTATTTTGAGAGACTGTTTTCTTCATCAAATCCTGGATATGGCGAGGTTGAGAATTGCTTAAGAAATCTGGAGCCTTCAATTACTAGCAGAATGAATGAACAGTTGTCTAAAGCTTTCACTAGAGAGGAAGTTGAGGTAGCTATCAGGCACATGGCACCATACAAGTCACTTGGACCCGATGGCTTTGGGGCCTGTTTTTTCCAGAAATACTGGCACCTTATAGGAGATGGAGTCTGCAACTCAGTTTTGGACTGGTTGAATGGTAATTCTCTATCCCCTCTGGCAAACCATACTTTCATTACTCTTATTCCTAAGAAAAAAGAACCCAAGTTGGCAAGTGATTTCAGACCTATAAGCCTATGTAATGTGGCTTACAAAATTATGGCAAAAGCAATGGCTAACAGATTAAAAAAGATGCTAGATACCATCATCTCCCTTAACCAGAGTGCTTTCATACCTGGGAGATTAATCTCTGACAATATACTCGTAGCTTTTGAGGTTTTGCACACCATGAAAGTGAGGAAGAAGGGGAGAGAAGGGTATATGGCTATTAAGCTTGATATGTCAAAAGCTTATGATAGGATTGAGTGGCCTTTTCTGAAAGCTGTTATGGAAAAAATGGGGTTCTGTTCTAGATGGGTTGAGCTGGTCATGAGATGTATTTCTACAGTTTCATATTCAGTTCTTGTCAATGGTAAACCAAGAGAGAAGATTAAGCCATCGAGAGGGTTGAGGCAAGGTGATCCCCTATGACCTTACATGTTTATTTTGTGTGCTGAGGGACTTAGTTCATTGCTAAACACCTCAGATCAAATAGGGGAGACAATGGGAGTAACTGTTTCAAGGGGAGGGACTAGAGTTAATCATCTCCTCTTTGCTGATGATTGTATCCTCTTTGGAAGAGCAAAACTTGAGGAATGGGAGAAGATCAAAGCTTTACTCTGGCAGTATGAAAAAGCTTCAGGTCAGTTCTTGAACAAAGAAAAAACTGCAATTTTCTTCAGCTCTAACTCTAAGGAAGAAGAAAAGAGGAAAATCATGCAAAGTGGTGGTGCAGTTATGAAAGGATCATATGAGTCTTATTTGGGGTTACCTCCAGTAGTAGGAAGCTCAAAGTATAATGCATTCAGGTGTATTAAAGAAAGAGTGTGGAAGAAGATTAATAATTGAAAGAATTCTTTCTTGTCTGCAGTAGGGAAAGAAGTGTTGATCAAAGCAGTTCTACAGGCAGTGCCCACATACACAATGAGTGTTTTTCAACTCCCAAAACAACTTTTTAGGGAACTCAATGTTATGTTGGGTAAGTTTTGGTGGGGTAATCACCAAACAGGGAAGGGTATGCAGTGGAGTAGTTGGGAAAAAATGGGGAAACAGAAGGGGGTAGGGGGATTGGGCTATAGGGATTTAGAGAGCTTCAATTTGGCTCTATTGGCTAAGCAGAGCTGGAGGTTACTTCATAATAATAATAGCATGGCTGCAAAGATCATGAAAGAGAAATATTTCAAGAACAAACCTCTTTTGACAGCAAAGTTGGGAGATAGACCATCTTACATATGGAGGAGCATGTGGAATGCCCTGAGACTGCTAAAAGAGGGACTGAGATGGAAGGTAGGGAATGGGGAAAAATTAAAATTTGGGGGCAGAAGTGGCTTGCCTTACCATCATCTGGTTTGGTGCAATCACCAGTTTCAATTCTAGACAGGGAAGCCTTTGTGAGTGAACTGATGATTGATCCAGGCACATGGAATGAACCTCTGATCAAGAGTATTTTCAATGAGGTGGAAGCATAACATATTTGCAAAATGCCTCTAAGTAAACTAGGGGTGGAGGATAGGATGATTTGGGGTCCCACTTCCAAGGGATTGTTTTCTGTAAAAAGTGCTTATCACCTGGAGATTAAAAGGAAGCAAGCCATACGGGGTGGTTACTCAAAGCAAGCAGAGAGGAAAAGGGTGTGGGATAGTATGTGGAGGCTGAATGTTCCAGAAAAGTTAAAAATTTTCTTTTGGAAAGCTGCTAATGAACTTTTGGCTACTAAAAGGAATCTATATGTAAGAAAGATTATTAATAATCATTTGTGTCACATTTGCAGTAGGGAAGAGGAAACCATGATGCATGTTATATGGCATTGTCCAGTAGCCTGTGATGTATGGTCAGAATCTTTGAAGAAGTTGCAGAAAATGAAAACTAATGAAGTTGAACTACTGGATTTATGGGACAAACTAAGGGATTTAATGAATGAGACTGAGCTAGAAGTGACTATTGCAATTATGAGGGGGTTATGGTTGAGGAGGAATGAAAGTATATTTGAAGGAAAATTCAAAACCCCAAGCCAAGTCCTAAGAGCAGCAAAGAATGACATACTCGAGTTTCAGCAAGCACAACAGATGACTACAGTCCAGAGTAGTAGTATTGAAGGTGCTTATAGAAGAGTTCAATGGTGGAATAAACCAAGCTCGGGTTATGTGAAAGTAAACTGGGATGCAGCAGTTAGAAAGTTGGAAAAGATGGTGGGTATAAGGGTTGTAATGAGAGATGAAGATGGGGATTTTTTAGTGGCAATGGAAGAACAGAAGCACCACATTGATCTACCAGTGGTAGCAGAGGCTCATGCACTATGGAAGGCTATGGATGTTTGTAGAGAACTTCGGTTGGAAAAGGTGCAGTTTGAAGGGGATGCTTTAGTTGTTGTTAATGCAGTTAATTCGGCTACAGAGGACCTTTCTTTTCATGGTAGTTTAATTGAGGATATGAAAATTCTTTTGAAGCAAAGAACTGGTTGGTCAGTTCAGTATACTCATAGGTCTAACAATGAAGTGGCCCATTTATTAGCTAAAGAAAGTCTTTCTTTACAGACTGGTTTGGTATGAATCGATAGTATACCTGATTGTATTAAGAAAACTGTAGAAAGTGAGAGCATTTGTATTAATCAATGATCAATGAAAATAGTTTCTTTTCAAAAAAAAAAATGATATTTGCATTGTGTAACACTCCCTTGTAATTTGTATTAGATTAAATAGTGTAAAGAAATGTCCCACTTCAAGGGTGAGAAACCTCCAAAACAATAGAAGAAAGAAGAGGATAAAAGGAAATTTGATAATTTTCTGATTGATTCCTCCAAAAGTGTCTGCTCTACTACATTTAGTTGTCAGAACTCCCTAATAGAATTCTTCTATGCTACTGGGCCTCGTGGGCTTCATCTTAACAAAGCAACATAAAGGAAATAATATCAATATGAGTAATTCTACATACAACTGTGAAGTGCGTAAATGTAGAGTAATCTATTTGAAAAAGAGTGGGTCTACTATTAAAAAATTAATTTTTTTTTCATGTAAGTTTAATATTTTATTCATTTTTTTCAAATGATTACGCGGTAATTATGCAATTCACGATTGCAAATATCTTTTCTCTATAAACATATTACTTGTTCAACTATTACATCCCATTAAAATGGGTCTCAGCCCATTAACATAACTAAACTAATAACTCACTATAAGCAGCTACAACCCATACTATCTCGCAGGTTGTAGCGCGTTGGAAAAGCCCAAGCTCTCTCTAAATAACATCTCCTTTGGTCAAACTCCCTCCCGTAACTCACTTCATCACTTCATACCATCTCCCATTCATATCTCAATTTAGCCCCGTCGTGTGTGACAATCTCTCCCCCATCTAGAGCACCTTGCCCATAAGAAGTGGGTAAGCGTCCTTCAGCCGTGTGTAGATTTCCCAGGTGGTCTCATCGTCCTAGGGTTATAGGACCTTGTCAAGACATGCAAAGATATTTCCAGTTTGTCACTGGGGCATTTCTCTCTACTAACTCCTCCCCTTCTTTAGTTTCAGCTTCTGTATCCAATAGTCCTTCCACCATTTTCCCCTCCCCAAGCACTTCTTCTAGCAAGTAAAGCTTAGGTTTCTAACATATGTGCCTTGGCCCCCACTTGGCATCACAGTAATAACATAGTCCATTGTCCCTCCTTTCCTTCATTTGGATCTGGTTAATTCTTTAGATGAGTAGGTTGTCTTTTGGTGGTGCAAGGTTCTTTAAAATTCCAGATTTAGCCAAGAAGGGTAATGGGGGTTTGTGGTATCATTTTTTTCTGTCAGATTAATGTTCTCCTCTTGTATCTTGGTTAATCTATATGCTGATATAAGATTATTAGGATTAAACATCCTCGTGGTAGCCTAATATCATCCATCAACCCACTGAGAAAACAACTCAGTTTATACCCATCAGATAGTCTCCTCAATCGATTGGACAATGCCTCAACCTCACCTTAGAATCTTCCACTGATCCATTTTGTCTTAGCCTAGGAAGTGACTCCATTGGGTCATCGCAAGTACTAGGTCCAAACCTAACAAGCAATGCTTTCACAAGATCCAACTCTTCAAGATCTTGAAACCAGACTAGTGCCTTACCTTCTATATGTAAGGAGGTCAGTCTTATCCTGTATTGGGGAAGTGTGTTGTGAAAGTTGAAAAAGTGGTGTACCTTATAGAGCCAACCAGTAGAGTCTTCTCCTTGAAAAGTAGGAAACTCTGGGTGTATAGTCCTGGTCTATACAGCCCCCCCCCCCCCCAATGCTGCATATCTCCTTCCCCACGCAATACTAACCCTGATGATGACTCTCCTTGGCTATATCCATGGGTTTTCTTATGCATCTCTGTGGTTAATACTGCAACTTTTTACATTTCTGTGGTTAATACTGTGACTTGTTGTATGACTACATCTACTTGCCTTTTTAGGGCAAGCATTTCAGTCTCTAATGTCTGAAACTGCACATCTAAGGCTTTCTTTTGTGCATTCGTGGACTTCTTCAAGGCATTGTAGCCATCTTGCAGCTATGTCAGTCTAGTATTGTCAGCCATGGCAATGATTACTTTTTGATTTTCACATAACCTTGTCTTTGATGCCAAAATGTAATACTCCCTTGTAATTTGTATAAGATTGTTGAATAGTGTAAATAAATATCCCACTTTGAGGGTGAGAAACCTCCAATACAATAGAAGGAAGAAGAAGATAAAAGGAAATTTGATAATTTTCTAATCGAATCCCCCAAAAGTGTCTGCTCCACCACATTTTAGTTGCCAAAACTTCCTAACAAAATTCTTCCAGGCTACTGGACCTTGTGGGCCTCATCTTAACAAAGTAATATAAAGGAAATAATATAAGCATATTACTTGTTTAGCTGTTACATCCCATTAAAGTAGGCTCAGCCCATTAACATAACTAAACTAATAACTTAATATAAGCAGCTACAACCCATACTATCTTGCAAGTTGCAGCATGTTGGAAAAGCCCAGGCTCACTCTAACAGCATCTCCTTCGGTCAAACTCCCTCTCATAACTCACTCTATCACTTCGTACTATCTCCAGTTCATATCTTAATTTAGTTCTGTCGTGTCTGACATATTGTACTGATAGTGTAAAATTGTACTTTTATTTTTTTAATATTTTTTAAAATCCTTTGAATATTTTGAAAAAAATTTATAAATATATTAAAAAATAATTTTTTAACCATTAAGGAAATAAAAAAAAAAAAGTATATGTGGAAGATGCATTTTCTATCCTTTATGTTATGTGCCGGTGGGCCTTAAGGGCTTTCTGTTAGAGTTGTTAGAAGTCGGCAACGAATTGTATCCATGGGCTTGGGCCTATAAATACATGTATTCAAATTCAATGTATTCCGTTTATTTTCTTCTTATTTTTCGGAAAGTGACGGTCTTGGATTTTGCACATATCATTCATATTTCATGGGTCCGCTACAAATCTTTTGGAAAGAAGTTCACAAATTGTTGCATTAATGCGAGATGTCAGATATAGTAAAATGCTGAATGCAAGATACCTCTAGCGACAGATATAAGTTTAGGATATGCAAGTTCTAACTTTTTAAAAAATGCACGACACGTCGAAGAAAATTAAGAATTTTTTAAATGTTTTCACTCCTTTTAAAATACTTATATGGGACTTGTGTGTTCGGAGCTCGAGAATCTATACAAATCATTTTTCTTTTAAAAAATATTTTTTAAAAAAATTTATAAATAAAAAATAATTACAAATAGATAAAAATAAAGAAATATTTTTAAACCACGGAAATCTTACAAAATAAAATTTATAAATTGAACATAATATATTAAATTATAAAATTATTTTTATTATAAAATAGATAAGATGTGATTGCATTAATTATAAGTTTCTTTCTGTAAGTTCTATATATAGATTATACATTTGTCTTTTTTAAAGAGCATACAAATATGTGTACAGTTGTATAACTGTAAAGCAACATTAAAACAAATGAAAAAAAATCGTTGAAGAATTCTTTAAACCGAAATATAAAAAAAAATCTTTGGTTTTTTATGAGAGAGAGCCGAAACACTATTTAGGTGAAGAGAAGGAACTGAACTTGTTTAGTCAGGTAGAATATTTTAGAATATTTGTAAATAGTAATAAAATAATTTAAATATTATTAAATTTTAAAAAATAAAGAAAAAAAGTTGAATAGAAATATTATAAAATTAAAAATTATTTGAATATTATTTTTATTTTAAAATTTTAAAAAAATTCTATCATTTTTTGTAATTTATTTAAAAGTTAGAAAAATTGTTTTTAATTTTTTGTATTTGAATAATAATTAAGTTGTTAAGAATCGATTAAATAAAAATATTAAAAATTTGACATTAAAAAATATTTTGTCTTTTAATAATCGTTAAAAATAAAAATAAAAATTTAAAAATAGTAAATGTCCCAACTAACTTTAAAGGCCCATTATTCGAGAGAGTCTAATCTAATTCCAAACTCACACAACATATTTGATTTTTTTTTAGATGGAAATATGCTTCAAGCATTCATTCATAAATGAAGTTACAGCTGCGACTTATCAGTACAAGAGAACTAGAATATAAGTCAACTAAACGCAAATACTCAGGAGCTTTCCCGCACACAAAGTTGCGAACATTGTCTTAACTTCTAAACCTCTCGACAGAGAGAAAGCACTCTGTATAAAACAAAATGACCAGCCCCTCCGACCACCTAAGGAGGTGGAGAAGGCATAAACCTGCTTTGGACTCTCAATCCAAAAGTCAAACCCTAAAACAACACAACTAAAACGACAAAAAACTACACAACACAACAAACAAACAGCAAACCAAGTACCAGCAAGAGCCCGACGGCACACCACCCCAGGCGTCGGCATCAAGAGCCCAAGAATAGCACGAGCACCCAGCTCGCGTACGGACCACAAAACCTCCACTGTAGAGGTCGGCCGTACATCCACCAGCTGTAGCATCGTCCGCCATACTCCACCCGCACTAGACACAGGTTGTGTCCAACCAAAGGACTCAACACTCCGCTCGGTTTAAACAAGGAAACTAGAGACAACCAAAACCAAAAACAGAAAACAAACAACAGAAAGTAGAAAAAGAAAACAGGCGGACAAAAACACAAAGCAGTGGTGCGTGCGGAGCAAACCACTCTTAGAGCAGATCCGACGGTCGGTCGAAGGATACCCGGAGTCTTAGGACCCAGAAAAGCCAGGTTTTGAGTCGGCAGGAGGCTCCATAGTGGCGCGTGACAGCCACGCGCAATAGTAGGCCATGACTCCGTCCCGCGTATCCGGGCTACGTGCCCCTCCGTTTGGCTCTGCGTTCCGAGGTCTTGAAGATCGGTGGCTAGCCAACGTCATGGTGGGGCGCTTGTTGGCGAACGGCGGCTAGAAGCGACCCCGTCAGAACTCCCCTTTATTTGCCTGAAAACCACAAAAGCAAAACGAAAGCAAAAATGGAAAAACAGACAAAAAGAAAGAGAAGGAGGGGGAAGGGAAGAGAGGGGGGGGGGGAGAGAGAGAGAGAGAGAGAGAGAGAGAGAGCCGAAGCTCCCACCCCCGTCGAACGCTCTGAAGAGGAAAGTAAGGGTTTGGCTTTAGCGGAGAGAGTTCGGAAAGAGGAAAGAGGTTTTTTTGTTTTGCCTTCTGACTAACAACATATTTGATTTTGAATCTTAGTTTTTTCGTCTCTTTTGATTATTGTTCGATGAAAAGACTTCACTCAGGAAGAGAATGACTTTTCGCTGATTCCACCATGGTTTTGAATACCGTACCGTACTGGCTACTGGTCTAGTATAGATATTGGGTCGTTTCGTACCGGTCGAAATACTGGCCGTACTGACCTATATTTCGGCCTGTACCAGCCTGCGTACCGACCAGTATTTCGGCCTCTATTTTTTTTTTTTCATTTCTTCATATTGTAAGCTCATTTTTTGACCCTCAATTCAGACCAGACAATTTATACATATATATATTCATGTATAAGTTCTTCATATATAGATTATTATTTTGAAATATAATTTATATATATTTATATATATAATTTATTTATATATCGACTATCCCAAAACGGTACACGAAATAGTACCGGTATCAAAATATTTCATTCTAATATCTTGACCGGTACGCCATCCGGTACAGTATTCAAAACATTAGATTCCACATCCCAACCTTTCTCCCTTTCCCATCACAGCCCTCCCCAAACTCTCTTTGCACCCTTCCCCAAAAATAACTCACAAAGCACTCTTACACAAAATTATTCATTATTAATAATTATGTTTTATTAATAAAATATATAAATAAATATTTTTAAAATTTATTGTTATTTTAAATTTTTATAAAATGTTAAAACTACCTCAATTTATTTTATACATTTAAATATGACTTAATAGATCCACACTCTTGTACAAAACCTATTTAAACATCTTAATTCCCTATTATTACAAAAAAAAAAAAAAAAATTACTCATCATCCCAATTTTCATCATCTCATGATTTGATATTAGATAATTGGAAACTATTTATTATATTTCACTTGTAAATCTATCATATAATGTCACATTATAGAATGATGAGAGGATGATAAAATAATAATAAATAGATTTTTTCATTCACAAATATTCTAAAATACTCTCAATATCCAAATTGATATCTATACTCAATTTCAACGTTAAACAAGGTTGATATGGGTCTTAGATCCAAGCTAAGACACAACCTAGTTAGCCATCCTAGTGGCACCTTGGTTTTAGAATGAGTGTCCCTTTTGAATATTCAGGGGTTGTTTGGATTCATAAACCATCTCATCTTATCATTATAATTTTTCAAATTCACATACAAAATATAATAAAAATTTTATTTTTTTTCAAATTCCAATTCAACTTTTTCAAATCCTAAAATGATAATAATATTAAAAAATAATATTTTAAAAATATTTTATTCAACTTTCAACTTTCATTTAAAACCATTTCATCTCATCTCACTATCAAAACAACTCCTTAAAAGTTCTATTAATACGGATCACTTTTTTCCGTTGATGTGGCACCATCACGTAGTTTATTAAAAAAAATAAAATAAATCTATTCAAAACAAAATGCCGTATGAAAATATAAAAAATAGGAAGACTGGAACTTTAGGTTCCCTCTACCCATTTTATGTTTGTGTTATTTCAATGGGACAAAATGCAGTATAAACAGGGCAACATAATAACATTTCTCATATGAGAAAATCTTATAATTGGTCTGTCTGCCCTGCAACGAAAAACAACCTTCCAATAGATTAATGCCACATATCCTTTTTATTGGAACTACAACTTGATCGCACCTAAGAAAATCCCGCTCCCCCTCTCACACTCAGATCTCGCAGTCCCCCCCATTGTAGCCCCTCACTCCCCCTCTCACTTGCAACCCCCGTAACCCATCGTAGCCCCTGGCTCCTCTTCTCACACTCATATCTCTAGAGCTCCTTGCCCACCTCTCAGACAGAAACAAGAAGACCATCACTGTCTGTCCTCCAACTCTCTCGTTGTGACGCCTCCAACTCCCACGTACGGAAACACGGGATTAGAGGCGTCAAGATGATGACAACATGGGTCATGCACCCCAACGACAAATGCTAAGTATGTGCACATGCAACATGTGTAAGACAAAAGATGCAGCGGATAAGTTAAAATCAATCAATTAAGTACTAGAATTGTTAAATACAAATTTACATAAATACAAGCATTTCAAAAGTAATACAATTATTCAATAAAAATATAAATAAACCAAAATACAATGTCCAAAGCCTGGAACCAAATCCCATCCCACGAGAAAGTGATCCCCGATTTCTTCTCTGGCGGAGCAGCATCCTCAGGCTTAACCTCCTCATCACTTGTATCAAAATCTACGGTAACAAGAAACGGCACCGCATGTAAGTAATCATCCAAACAACCTGCAAGATAAAAATATATTCATGCAATAACAATATGCATGCATACGATGACAGATGCATGAGACTCGGAAATCATTTTCCCTAAAAATGAATATTTTCCAACGCATGCCAAAATCTCATTTTGGCCCAAAAACATATCTAATCTATTAAAATATCCGCCATTTTTTCAGAAAATTGCCCAACATAAAATCCACCATTTTCCTAGAAAATGGTCTACATATTTCCATTACTCAAATCTCGCAATTTTTTCAAAAAGTGGCCCATTATTCATTTATCAAAACCAATATCCAATTTTAATCCATATACACCATGATATCCCCCATAGATCATCCGCAGACTTTGGCTCCCTTTGCCACACCACGGATAACAACAGACCATGTGACTCCTTAACAAGCGATACCCAATTCCGCGCCTAGTGCCTTCTTGACTAAGCATCCTCTAGCCCACGCCAGTAGAGGGGCTACGAAGTTGGTACGAGAGCGTTATCATCTCGTCTGATCCCTTTATTGTCCAGGGAAAACTCAAGGGACATCACTCAATATATTACGCTCCCGAGTGACCAGAGGAGCTCCATAGAGATAATACCTCATCTCAGCTTGGGGTCATGATATACACGCACCCAAAAATTCATTTCTCACATGAAAATTCAGTTTTCAAATATACACATGAACATGCATGCAATTATGTGAAAACCCAGTTTTCAGTTACAAATATAAACATGCGTGCACTTATACAATGTATGACACGAAACAAATATCCAACAACCAACAAATCCCAACATCAATCAATCACACAAACAACTCCATTCTCTAATCCAACTGACCCCCAACTCCTCGGACTCAGTCCGGCACAACCAACCAATTTCACAGAATATTTGTTAATGCAAAATATATTTAAGTCTCAAAGGTTATTTAAAAAATACTTACAGTGATGAAAATGCAAACTCTGGAAAATCAAGGGTGCGCAAAATCACGGGTGATGCCAAAAGTGGTGGAGCAGAGGCAGAGCCACTGTTTCAAGGGCTGGCCATGGGTTCAAAATAGGGAAAATGGAGGGGAAGCTACAGGAAGATGCTGGGAAGTAGGTGGTGGCATTGGGGAAGGCGCACGGTGGTGCTACGACAATAGATCAAACCTCGCGATGGAGAAGAAGTCGTGGGAGAGTGGGGGTAGGTAGATGCACAACTGGGTATAGGGAGGTTGGAGGAAACTTGCCGGTGAGAGGAGAAGCTGGTGGTGGCATGGTGGCGCTACGAGGAGAAACCCTTGCTTGTAGAGGCGCTATGTGCGTGCGATGAGAGTGGGAGGAGGGGTTGCCATGGGCTGGGGGTGCCACCGGCAGGAGGGGAAGTTGGTGTGGCGGAGTTGGGTGGCAGCAGCAGCAACGCTAGGCTGCGGTAGAGGAGAGCCAGAGAGAGAGAGAGAGAGAGAGGTTACAGGGATGAATTGCGGGCTTCAGGAAAGAGGAATTCACGATGGAGGTGGTCATCGGAGTGGGGGAGCTGCTGGTGGCTAGCTGTGAGGCTAGGTGGCTGGTGATGGGGATGGGCTGAGCTGAAGGAGGAAATAGGCTAGGGGAAGAAGGGGAGCACACGAAAGCAGGAGAGAAAAAGGAAGAGGAAAGAAAAGAAGAAAAAGAAGGAAGAAAAAGAAAAAGGGAAAAAGAAAAAGGAAGGGAAAGAAAATGAGGTTCAGTATTTTCATCTTGGGTCTAAAAATCGATCCAACAAAAAATAATTACAAAACGGCAAGTTTAAATAAAATAATTTAAACGCAATGACTAGATAAAATAAAATAATAAAATCTAACAATAAACTAATTTAAAATAAAGAACATTTTAAATGATGGACAATATTAATAATAATAAAATACTTTGAATTAAATTCTACAGTTAGAAATAATAAAATAATATTACTAAAATAATATAAAATTTAAAACAAGAATGCTCATAATTATAACAAATAAAATGATTTACTTAGTTAAATTATACGTAAATACAAGATATCACACTCGCTCTGTCACTAGAAGATAGGAGATGCGATGTGTTCATTTTTGGTAGATTCAGAGAGGCTTGGTTTTGCTTTCGGAAGGGGAGGGAGGGGGTGTTGAGAAAGAGAAGACAGAGAGGCAACGCTGGAATTTACAATGGAAATCCTTTTTTTTTTCCTATTTTTGTTAACATTTGCTACCTAAAATAGGTTTGAACTTTAAAACAGGTTTTTAACATTCTTTGCGATTTGGGAAACGGACATTGTAAACTTATTTGATTTTTCTTTTTCTTTTTGTAATTTAGTTTCGTTTTTGGGAGAAAAATGGGAAACTCTGTTTGGAAAATTAACATTCTTTAATTTTACTTTAGCAAATCTGTTTGATTGTCGAGAAAAATAGGAAAAAAAAAACCCAAACCCATATTCCTATGTCTAAATCAGACCCATACAAAAGGGATTTACAAGCTATATTCTATTTCCAATTTTTATTTATTTATTTTCCTTTAAGAAAGTTTCCATCACGCAAATCCTAGTATCGTGAATCTCTTTGGTTCGGGTTTGACGAGCAAGCTCTCAATGGTTTGCACCGCGTCTAAATGTGCTACCCAGGTATTTACTTTAGTTGTTGTGAAATGTGGATACAAGAAAAATCTATTCTCTCTTCAGAGACTGCAAAATGATAGGAACTTCAAAACATTAAGTGCCAATGGGGATGGGAACTTCAAAACAGAATCTACAGACCCATACGAAAAAATAGAAATTGGAAGGAAAACATTTCAGGACTTTGGACTTGTTGGGTGTGATAAACTTCAAAATCATTTATGTAGAGTTGCTAATGTGGCAATCTTTCTTTGTGGTCTGTTAAAGCCAAAATAATAGTCCAACCGCTTCAAAGCGGTTTTGTTCTCATAAATATATATAATATATATGTATGAAAAATGTTACTTTGACTGACAAAATTGATCAATTATGATTTTTTTATTTAATAATTAAGGAAGTAACTATTAGTGAATTGATATTTCCTTATATTTTTTAAAAATGTTTAACGCTATATAAAAAATGGTTGAAAGAAAAACAAATAAAATGTATCTAACTATTTTAATTAGGTGTAGATGCTAGGAGTGTTATTGATCTAGACACAATAGTCTGTACAATTGCTACACGGAAGATTCGTTAAAAATAAAGTTCAAAATTTTCTAAAGAAGGGAGGACATGCGCTAACCACCATGGGCGAGCTAAATCTGGCCACCCAAGGGTGGTTGAGACATAGGCAACTACCGGGTAGTTCCAAGGCATGGCCCACCATGGGGTGGTTAGATCCGGCCCCCACAATGGCTTGGCTGGGAGGGGACTCTCACATCTTTTTTCTTTTCAAAATCTATTCAATTTTTAATTTTCTTCTTAATTTAACTCTTTAAAATAAAAATATAGTTTTTTGATATTTTATATATATATACATATATATATATTATAATGTTAACAAAATTTCCAGGCAACAATCTTAAATTCTTAATTTAAAAACTGCCATATGTTTTCTATTAAGTTAGCTAGATAGAATTATTTATTTATTTATTTATTTATTTTTTATTGATACCAGGTGCTCGAAAACAGGGTCCCGACTAATCTCAATGGTGCACATGCCTCGATAAGGAGCTTCTCTGTAAGTGCACATCACATAATTCTAGAAAGGAAAAAAATTTTCCAATTCGATGACAACTTGATATTGTTTGCATTCAAGGAGATTTGAATTTTCGACTTGGAGGAGCATATCCTAAACCCAAGACCTTTACCACTTAGCCAATCTCAGGAATTAATAGAATTAGTAAATGAAGAGACATATATCAAGCTTGTTCTAGCATGGTGTATTATTCTTGAAAAAGTACGAATTGAGGGAATCTTATTTGGAGAGAGAAAATGGGATTAATAACCAAATTTTCTTTAAAATTGTTATCCTATTTCAAAAAAAAAAAAATATAAAGAATGTACAAAATAGGTTTTTCTTCCCCAAAACATAAAGAAAATAAAAAGCTGTTTGTTCTAGACAAGTTTCGCACCCTCCACTCGCTACAAAACCTACAACCAAAGAAGTGGAAAGGCCTGAGGGTATAGAAACTTCTCTGTGCCTTAGGTCAGATGAATTACTTAATCTTCTTTATATAATCAAGGAGTAATTTTTTTCGTACCTAATGGAAGATGATCGATGGATATATATAGAGTGATGAGGGAACTCCCATTGAGCCTTGTAACAACCTAGTCACTTATTTAAAATCAAGTCCGAACTTTATTATTTGAATTTTCCTTGTTATCTCGATCTTATCTATCGAGTTTGTTGGATTGTCTTAGCCAATATGACCTTGATAAGCCCTTACTTAGTGGGCATATCGAAGACCCATAGGCCATAGCCTATAAGAGACATTCGCTCGGGGCACATCTACCTGGGCTAGGCACTTAGGGATATGCAGTCAGGCCCATCAAATCAGATAGGGGATTTAGGCCATTCCATTGTCATTGGTTATTCATCAAAATGTTAGTTATGGAAAAAATAATTGTGAAAATACTATGTTTCAACCATAATCAAGGATGATAGTTATTAACTAAAGTCATGTGGCCCGATTAGCATTACTCTCAACTTTCAAAATAGAGGTATAGAATTCGAAATTCCCCTCCCCAAGTATATATATATTGTTGCCCAGATGACTAACACAAGAGGGGGGGTGAATTGAGTTGTACTTAAAAAAATAACAATTATAAATCAAATATACAATATAAAATATAAACAAAATATGAAACAACAATAAATATAAAGAGTAAGGATAAGAGAGAAGCAAACTCAGTATGTTAACGAGGTTCGGCTCCACTGCCTACGTCCTCGCCTCAAGCTACCCCTTGAGGATCCCCGAATTCACTATTCAATCTCCTTCAGGTGGAGATAGAAACCTATTACACCTTTGAACAACACCGCTACAAAGGATCCGTGTAGAACACCCTCTACACTTGCAATCACCTTACACGTGGTGTTTCAACGATTTCCTGTGTAGAACACTTTCTACACGCACAAGGGTTGTACACACCCTTTTACTGATACAAAAATTGATAGTGGGTAGGATATCAAAAAACACTCCTCAATGAGTGAAATAAGAACAATACAGCACAACCTATATCTCTCAAAATGAACAAGGGTTAAGGCTCAATGCTTAGAGAAGAGAGAATGAAAGCTTTGAATGAGAGTTGTATGCTCTTGGTGTTGTGTATGTGAAGCTCTCAAATGATCTATTTATACGCATATGAGACTTCATATTCAAATTTAAAAAGATTCACATGTCAAAGACATCATCATTCACTTTTCAAAAATTCAAACCTAATCTTTTTACTTTTTGCATATGACAAAAGGAGCACACTTTGCTTTTCAAAAAAATCAAACCTAATCTTTTATTTTTTGCATATGACAAAAGGAGCACACTTTGCTTTTCAAAAATTTCAAACCTAATCTTTTACTTTTTGCATATGACAAAAGGAGCACACTTTACTTTTCAAAATTTTCAAACAAAGACATCTTCCTTTTGCATAAGTCAAGAAAAGCATCAATCACTTTTGAAATTATTCAAATAAAAATGCACATGTGAAAGATGACAATCAATCATCTTTAATATTTTCAAAGTTCAAACCTTTAATCATGGCATGCACATGTGAAAGATGACAATCAATTATCTTTCAAAATATTCAAATTTAATTTTCAAAAATATTCATGCACATGTGGAAAATGTATTTTAATGCTTTATGATAAAATATTAATTTTGAGCCTTAATCCTAATTTCGAATTTTAAGAGATTTACAACATTACTCTATGATTTAATGTGAACTTGTTTCCTTCTTGCTCATGCTTGGTTCTTTGATGTGCTTGACTCCATTGTGTGGACAACTTGAGCTTGAGACTCCTTCATTCTTTGAAATCATTTGTTATCATCAAAATCCATGTGTAATATATAATTACACAAAACTTGAAATCTTAGGTTCAACAATCTCCCCCTTTTTGATGATGACAAATACTTGATAGAACCTGAAGCCTGTATTAATACTTAAGCTCCCCCTGAGAATGTGCGTTAGTTTTTCAAGCAAAAATATAAATATAATTCCAAGCATATATAACAAGTTTAACAATTTAAACAATGTTAATGTTCTAGTCTAAAACTTCTCCCCCTTTTGGCATCATTAAAAAGGATCCGCAGCAAATAAATGGTCTGAAGAAAACGGTGTATTGTAGACACTGTAGATAGTAATTGGATCCGTCCGTGACCCGACAAGTGTGGCTGGAGATTTGAAAAAAACGCCTGATGTTGTTGACAAACGAGATTGAAGGCTCCGAGTTTCTAAAAAAATGTCATTTTCACCGATCGGGAAAAAAAAACACATTGCTCTTTGACTTGGATGATAGCTCGTCTTGTTCTTTATACTATCTCTATAAAATCAGTCTTAAAGTTCATCCAATCCGCATCAAGTTTTCTTCTTATCTCTATAACTCATCTGCATTCCTTCAACATTCTCGCTTTAAGTTTTCAATTCTTCTCTCCATGGCTCATTCTTCTAACATTCCTCTAGATGCATCCATGAGGTATTCAGCACCTCAACCTCCTGTCCTTTCTGCAGCTGCCATTGGTGCCATGTTGCAGCAAGAAAATAATAGTATGGCTAATAAGTCAGACTCCGATGCTATCTACGACTTGGTGAGTCTCGGGACTCGCTACTCATCTTCTATTGTTGCTTTTTCCCAGCGGGTACAAGCCAAAAACCATGAGGTTGAAAAGCTTAAAGAACAAATTGTTGTACTTCAACGAATTGTTCAAGAGTCTCACACAAGGGAAGGAATCCTTCGGCAGAAGAATAAACAGTTGAAATCTCTATTGAAATCTTCATTCCGCTTGCCAGTTCCCATGGATAGGGATGACATGATATTGTATGAAGAGAATGAGCGTCTCAAACATGAGGCTAAGAACCTCAAGTTTATGTAAAAGTATTTAAAAAATCTCTCTATTTTTATGAACTCTGATCATATCTTTTAAGAGATATTCATAATATGCATCATACCTATTTCTCTTCTAATCATACATAATCTATCTTCTGGTAAAGGTTTTGTGAATATATCTGCTAACTGATCTGTGTGTTTGTGAACTCTAGTACTATATCGCCTTTCTGCACATGATCTCGAAGAAAATGATATCTTATTTCAATATGCTTAGTTCTAGAATGTTGTATTGGGTTCTTTGAAAGATTTATAGCACTTGTATTATCACATTTGATTGGAATGTGATTATACATGAGTTTAAAATCTTCAAGTTGTTGCTTCATGTAAAGAACTTGAGCACAACAACTACCCGCAGCAACATATTCTGCCTCAGCAGTAGATAATGCAACAGAATTTTATTTTTTACTAAACCAGGAAACTAATGCATGACCTAAGAAGTGACATGCTCCACTAGTGCTTTTTCGATCTATTTTACAACCAGCATAATCTGCATCCGTGTAGCTGATTAGATCGAAAGATGTGTGTTTAGGGTACCATAACCCTAAGTTAATTGTACCACTAAGATATCTAAGAATGCGTTTAACTGCAATTAAATGAGATTATTTTGGAGATGATTGAAAGCGTGCACATAAGCACACACTGAACATAATATCTAGTCTACTGGCTGTCAAATATAATAAGCTACCAATCATACCTCGATATACCTTCGAGTCAACTGGCTTACCGGATTCATCTTTATCAAGTTTAGTGGATGGGCTCATTGGTGTTCTAGTTTCCTTAGCGCCTTCATCCAAACTTCTTCAGCAATTCCTTAATATATTTTGATTGATTGATAAATGTCCCACTTTTTACTTGCTTAATTTGCAATCCGAGAAAAAATGTAACTCTCCCATCATGCTCATTTCAAATTCTTCCTGCATAGTCTTAGCAAAAACTTAACACATATTTTCGTTAGTAGCACCGAAATATTATATCATCAACATAAATCTGAATCAAAAGAATATCATCATTTTCGCATTTAATGAAAAGAGTTGTGTCGATTTTTCCTCTTGAAAAACCTTTTTAATCAAGAAACCACTGAGTCTCTCGTACCACGCTCTAGGAGCTTGTTTGAGTCCATATAGTGCTTTTGTGAGTTTGAAAACATGATTTGGAGAAATATGATTTTCAAAACCTGGAGGTTGCTCAACATATATCTCTTCATTTATAAAACCGTTTAAGAAAGAACTTTTAACATCCATTTGAAAAATATCTGAAATCTTTATAACAAGCATATGTAAGTAACATTTGAATAGCTTTTAATCTTGCGACTGTGCATATGTCTTATCATAATTAATTCATTCTTCTTAGATTGAAACCTTGGGTTACAAGTCAAACCTTATTTCTAGTAATGACTCCGGACTCATCTTTCTTATTTCTAAAAATCCATTTTGTTTTTACTTGTAGAGAACTTCATGCATACCTATAAAAACAATTAAAATGAATTTTCTTGGTACCCAAGTTCTTTGGGTCCTTTATTTATTAGTATTAGAAGAAACAAGATTTTTAGGTACCCATATGGCCCTAATAGTCATTGTATGCTTTCTTCTAATAGGACAAGCATGATAATTATGACCATTTCTATTACAAAAATTGCAAATAACATGTGACATATATGAAGATCTTGAGTGATTATAATAGTATCCTTTTTTGACAAATTTATTATGAAAAGAATTTTGAATATTGGACTTTGATGTAGAAGGATTATCAAAGAAGTTTTTATAAGATTTGTATTTTTGTTTTGGCATATATCCCAAGCCTGCCTTGTCAAAAACACATCTTTGACTACCAAGAAGTTTTTCAAAATTTCTTTTTCCATTCTGTAAAGTTTTCAACAATATTTTCTAAATCAGTTTTCTTCTTCTTCAACTCAAGATTTTCATCTTTCAAAACAATACTTTCTTTTCTTAAAATATCAATTTCGTTTGTTAAAGAAGAATTTTTCTTTTTCAAAGCAGTATACTTGATACCCAATTTTTCAAATTCCTCATATACCTCTTCTAAAATATTTTGCAATTCTTCATATGAAGGATTTTCAATATTATCAAGATTTGTTACCTCAATGTCATCTTTAGCCATAAGACAAAGATTTGCTGAATTCTCCATTGCTTGCTTCACTATCTGAGCTACTTGAATCATCATCCCATGTAGCTTTCATTGCTTTCTTGCCTTTGTTTCGATCTTTCTTTAGCAGAGGACAATCTGGCTTGATATGACCAGGCTTATTGCATTTATAACAAATTAAAATGTCATTTTTACCTGAATTTTCTTGGAAAACTTTTTGAAGGATTTCCTCGGAGGATTTTATTTTTCTTTAAGAACCTCTGAATTCTTCTTGTTATCATCGCAACTTCTTCATCTTTGTCATCATTTTCCTCATCTTCATCACTTTCACTTTTCATGAGGAATAGCTTTAAGTGCCAAGCTCTTCTTTGGCTTTCCTTCTTCTTCTCCTCTTTTCAATGTGTACTCATGGGTGATAAGTGACCCGATGAGTTCATTCACTTCGAGCTTCTTGAGGTCTCTAGCTTCAAGAATCGCTGTCACTTTTGATTCCCAACGTTTTGGTAGAGAGTTGAGAATTTTTCTTACTATCTCCACTTTGGAATAAATCTTTGCCAAGAGCTGTCAAGCTGTTTATGATGTTAGTAAAACGAGTGTGCATACTAGAAATAGATTCATCATCATTCATCTTAAACATTTCATATTCATGAGTAAGAATATAAATTTTTGATTCCTTAACTTGAGAAGTTCCTTCATAAGTAACTTCCAAGTTATCCCAAATTTCTTTTGCCGTAGCACAAGTCATTACTCTATTAAACTCATTACCATTGAGAGCATTATATAATAAATTCATAGCAGTTAAATTCAAAGTATAAAGTCTATCGTCTTCACGATTAAACTCTTCTTCTTCCTTTTTGACCTTTACTCCATCAACCACTTTTGTTGGAATATAAGGTCCATTTACAATGCATTTCCAGATTTCTCGACCTTGAGCCTGAAGGAATATTCTCATTCTAACTTTCCAGAATGAGTAATTGTCTCCACAAAAGAGTGGAGGCCGACTGCTAGATTGACCTTCACCAAATGAAGCTGCAATGTTAGCCATAAGATCTTAACTCAAAAGATAATTAATCTTATAATAGAGCTTTAGCTCTGATACCAATTGTTGCCCAGATGACTAACACAAGAGGGGGGTGAATTGAGTTGTATTTAAAAAAATAACAATTATAAATCAAATATACAATATAAAATATAAACAAAATATGAAACAACAATAAATATAAAGAGTAAGGGTAAGAGAGAAGCAAACTCAGTATGTTAACGAGGTTCGGCCCCACTGCCTACGTCCTCGCCTCAAGCTACCCCTTGAGGATCCCCGAATTCACTATTCAATCTCCTTCAGGTGGAGATAGAAACCTATTACACCTTTGAACAACACCGCTACAAAGGATCCGTGTAGAACACCCTCTACACTTGCAATCAC
Source organism: Carya cathayensis (assembly GCA_011037825.1). Classification (NCBI taxonomy): domain Eukaryota; kingdom Viridiplantae; phylum Streptophyta; class Magnoliopsida; order Fagales; family Juglandaceae; genus Carya; species Carya cathayensis. Next base: position 1,278,389 of record QGSO01000199.1, read on the forward strand.
CTTACACGTGGTGATTCAACGATTCCCTGTGTAGAACACTTTCTACACGCACAAGGGTTGTACACACCCTTTTACTGATACAAAAATTGATAGTGGGTAGGATATCAGAAAACACTCCTCAATGAGTGAAATAAGAACAATACAGCACAACCTATATCTCTCAAAATGAACAAGGGTTAAGGCTCAATGCTTAGAGAAGAGAGAATGAAAGCTTTGAATGAGAGTTGTATGCTCTTGGTGTTGTAAATGTGAAGCTCTCAAATGATCTATTTATAGGCATATGAGACTTCATATTCAAATTTAAAAAGATTCACATGTCAAAGACATCATCATTCACTTTTCAAAAATTCAAACTAATCTTTTTACTTTTTGCATATGACAAAAGGAGCACACTTTCTTTTCAAAAAAATCAAACCTAATCTTTTACTTTTTGCATATGACAAAAGGAGCACACTTTGCTTTTCAAAAATTTCAAACCTAATTTTTACTTTTTGCATATGACAAAAGGAGCACACTTTACTTTTCAAATTTTTCAAACAAAGACATCTTCCTTTTGCATAAGTCAAGAAAAGCATCAATCACTTTTGAAATTATTCAAATAAAACATGCACATGTGAAAGATGACAATCAATCATCTTTAATATTTTCAAAGTTCAAACCTTTAATCATGGCATGCACATGTGAAAGATGACAATCAATTATCTTTCAAAATATTCAAATTTAATTTTCAAAAATATTCATGCACATGTGGAAAATGTATTTTAATGCTTTCTGATAAAATATTAATTTTGAGCCTTAATCCTAATTTCGAATTTTAAGAGATTTACAACATTACTCTATGAGTTTAATGTGAACTTGTTTCCTTCTTGCTCATACTTGGTTCTTTGATGTGCTTGACTCCATTGTGTGGACAACTTGAGCTTGAGACTCCTTAATTCTTTGAAATCATTTGTTATCATCAAAATCCATGTGTAGATATATAATTACACAAAACTTGAAATCTTAGGTTCAACATATATATATATATATATATACTAGGTGGGAGTAACGTGCAAAGCACGTTTATCTAATTTTATGAAATGATTATTTGTAAAAAATAATATATATTTTATAAAAATTATTGATGTCACTTAATAATTTAAGGCATATTGGAAAAAATAAAAAAATTAGTTTAAAATATCATATAATCCAATACATGTTTATAACATCCATAATTTTAGCAAAAATGTATACGAAAAATTTAATAAAAGTCTAACACAAACGGTAGTTCAAAATATGTGTCGCTTGATGTTTGTATTATAATTCATCAATTTATGTCATCCTGTAGACGATCAATAGAGACAATATTGAAATTCTTATTTTGTTGTTGGTTGATTCGATCACGAACAACATAAAGTTAAAACATAATTTTTTTATAAAATTTGTGGTATAATATTTTCGATATATAGCATATATATAAATCCTAAAATATATTTTGAAATTGTTGGCTGAATTTACTCTTTCTTGATTAGCTCAAGGATTACGGCCTTTGTCACGTACCCACCATAGCAAGCCCACATGTGCAATATGACTTAATGGAACCTACGTTTTACTACCATGGAAAAAAAAAACACTTTGACTAAACACACTTGTATTATATATTATATGAGATTTTTAAATTTGGAATACTCAATAATCTGAATTAATGAAATGTATAATACACATATATTATACTTAGAGATTCACGTCTTATGCACATAATACACGTGTATATGTTAAGGAGAAAGAGAAAAATATAATAACTAATTTTTAATTACTTATTATTATATAAACTATTAAGTATTATAATTATTGTGATTAATAAATCATATAACAATATTGAATGCTATCTCTCTCAACATTTATGTCTTCATTTTATATATCAAACCGTTAAAACAAACGGTGTTAACTTTAACGGAAAAATAAGAAAAACTGTTAAAATAAGATTTTCCGTTACATACACACTTTTTATATATAGAAGATATATAATGACAGTTATTATAACAAAGAAAGTAAAGAGCAACACATTTTTCTACACAGAGAGAAAACTACATAAGAAGACCAAAAATTCGTTGGAGCTCAACAATGGGGCAAATTCATTACTCAGAGATCAAATTAAACAAATTACTTACCAATCATAGAGCAGATGAAGATGAGCCGACGAAGAGGAATTGGATGAGGATGATTCGATGGCTAGGGGCAGTGGTAGCTTGTGAGTGAAGAAGAGAGGGTTTTGGGCAACGGCGAAGAGAGAGAGAGAGAGAGATGGAATGGAGGGTTTTGAGCCATGACGGGGTTACGGTTAAAAATGGTTGTACGATATGATGCCGTTTGAGTGGGGGAAAACAACAGCATTTTAATTAATGGGCATTAGGTTGAGGCACTAAATTTGTAACCTAAATGATGCTGTTTTATGTAACCTAAACGGTACTGTTTAAGTTGAAATAGGTTGGGGTGTTTTCTTTTTTTTTTTATTAAACTTTGTTTTTTTCCCTAAATTGATTATTAATATATTAATATTATTATTTAACAATTATCACATTAATTATTAGTCTATTATTATTCTTGAATTTAATTATATAAATTTAACTTGGTATAGCTTAATTTATTGTAGTCTGTAAACCTCGTTTGTTTTTAAAGATAATATAAGATGAGATGAGTTGAGATTAAAGTTAAAAATTGAATAAAATATAATAATATTTTTTTTAATATTATTTTTATTTTAAAATTTGAAAAAGTTTAATTGTTTATTTTATTTTATGTAAAAATTTGAAAAAATTATTATATTTTATATTAGTTGAAATGAATTGTGAAAAATAAACGAGTGCTTAGCAGAAAATAACATCAAGTTGTGTGATTGGAACGTGTAAAAGACACTTCTACCAACACATCCCAATCAAAGATGCCCCCATTATTCCGGGGTCATTTGCTGTCTAATCTCTCATATCCGATTTCCGACGGAAAGAGTCTACTACGGTCATACATGGTAGAAGACACGTCTGGTTGGCCCCTCGTACCTTATCATTTAGAAAAAAAAAAAAAAAAAAAAAAAAAAAAAAAAAAAAGAATGACACAAAGATAAATTCAAAGTTTCTCTCCCAACTCATCAGTGACAACTCGTCCTCACAGTTCATTGCAACGGGGTATTTTTGAAACCACCTTGCAGAGGGTCAAAGAAAATTTTTTGATGAAATGTTAAATTCAGAATATTTTCGCCCCAACATATTCGCATATCTCAGCACTTATGTAATTAAAACTCTACAAAGATAAATGTCTAAAAGATATTCAAAACAGTAGCTTACCCTTATGAATCAATCTTCACAAGGCGCAGGTGAAACACTGTACACTAGAAAGGAGGCAACATCCACCCTACAGTCCATCCCAGAAGCAAGCCAGCACCAACGAGACTCATTCCCAAAGCAAAAGCAGCAGCACACCTTTTGATATCATGTCGTGGTCGCCCTCGCTGGACTCTTCTCCTCTTGGTAGCCTTCTGCCAGTTCTTTCGCTGTTTCCAACCTTGGTAAGCCATCTTTGGAACGACCACAGGGAAGGGAGTGGAAATTGATTGGTCGGTATTTTTACTCTGCATGTAAAGGGATTCTAGCCGCAGCAGTTGGAACCACTGCTTATAGGCAAAAAGTTGTGAGGCTTGTCTGAAGAAGAGCTTAAGAATGTACTCCTTCTCAGCATAAGCCTGCTTTGCTGCCTTCTCAGCTTCCCTTGCACGGGTTTGAGAATGGCGGAGTGCTTCCATCAGCAGAGCTTTTCCATGGCCACCTTCAGAAACTTGTAATGCCTTCGTGATATCTTTGTGGTTTGTGCTATAACTGCTATTAAATTGCAAGACCGAACAAAAATCTAAGATGATGTGTACAAAAACTTTAAGTCACGTAAAAGCTTAACCAACAAAATCAACATAAGAGAATTACTAATATCTGCAAATAGTAGTGAGATGAAAGAAAGGGATGATTTCATCCCAGAGTGAAAATGATGGTAATCTAATTTATACCTGAATGACTTGTCAGAACCATATTGTGAACACCCCTCTTCAGATGAAGCCACCTCATTTCCATCTGCTTTCCCGGAATCAGGAAAGCCCTGTGCTTGAGTCCTATTGGAAATGCTACCAGTTCTGGCCTTCCGATCAGAATATGACAGCAATGCTTCATGATGATCAATGCAGCCACTATGAACATATGGGTGCTTCCCTGCATAAATTTTCTGAGGTGGGGGGAGATCACAATTCTCAATATGGTTAAGTGACTTCTTCACGACCAAGAAGGCCAATTCTTCTTTATCTGTTGTTTGCCACCATGGTCCTGTCTTATAATCCCCAATCCATGGAGATTCTGGATTTAAGCTACACTCATTGGCTTGCTTGGAAACTGGACAACCAACAGGCTCCATATCCAAGTGTTCGTATCTCCCCCTTTCTTCCATTAGTTCACAATACTCAGCATTCTTACAATATGAAGCATTTACCTCTTCCTTTCTGGCTTCGACAGCTTTGTTCATACAAACAGCAAAGAGACCATATTGCCTATCAAGAGAAGACTCGCAGTTCTTATCATCATCGTCATTAATAATGTCCCCTTTTTTAGGGTGGACCTCATCGAGCTTAGCTGTTGAATTTACAGTGCCAGCTCCTAAGGTGTCCACTTTGGCCTCCAATGCAACCAATTGTTCATATGTTAAGCCCTTTTGGTTCGCATTGCTTGGTTGCAATTGGAGCCAACATCTTGTGTCGGGGGGAAGATTGGAAAACGAAGGATTCATTTTAGGCATAAAAATAGAGGCAGGATGATATTGCCCATCTGTATTATTGGTAGGTCCAGTGTCAACCTGCCTAGATGCGGAAGATGATGATTGGCAGCAAGCTAACTTCGGAGCTCTTTTGGCATCTTCTTGGACAAAGCAGCGATTAGCTGCTCTCTGCCATGCAGCTCTTGCTTCTGCTACGGCCATCACTATTCTACTCTTTGACACATTTTTCTGCATAGAAATTAGAGGTTAAAATTTTGAGTGAAGAAAAAGTTCAAAAATTCAGAAAAAGTTTCCTCCTTAATAAGAATCGAGTGAAATGCGACTTGTTAACAGAACATAATTAGGACAAAACTTGCATTGGTATATATGTTTCAGTTGTCGAGGACAGAAATGATCCTACTCTTCCAATGCCCCCAATTCCCAGAGAATAAGAGAAGAAAATAGAAAACATACAAAAGAAAGCATTCGAGATGAGGTTCTCAACATCAATGCAAAAAGGTGGGGGTTTTTATCATTATTAAAATGGAAAAGGTTAGGTTTAGCACATGGAAAATTATTTGATTAAAACCCATTTTTATAAGTAATTATTTAATTAGAAATTAAAGAGTTCTTTCAGATCACAGCAGACTCAATTGTTCCTTTAAATGCTTTTCCCATGTCACTCATCATTTCAACATCTTTGAGAAGTAACTAGCAATATAATGTGCAAGTTTCCACCTTCTCCACAAATTTTGGCCCTCTCAGAATGGATTAGTCTTTAGGAAAACAGGTCAAATCCAAGAAAATAGGAATGATCCATTATCTTATCTATTCACCTTTTAGACACAAGTTTCTCCAGCTTTCCTGTTTCTATTTCCTAATGATCTAAAGAAAGACTTCAACAAAAATAAGAAAATCAATAACTCTGCTTCCATTGGCTCTACTTCCAATCCTTCTATATTTTTTACAGTAAATGAGCATGTGGACTTAATAAGCAAGACTAAAATGGTCATAGAAATAATGCAAAGCCTAGTTATGTCTTAATAAACTAGTAGTGATTAAGAAGACAGCATCCCTCATTGCAGAATATGCTTCATGCAACTGTAACCGGATTCTGAACTGTCATAAGACATTATCAAAAACAGAAATTTAACCATGATGATATGAACCCACGGGAATTGGAATCCTTTGAACCCACAATCAATTTGAAAACTCACCCAAGAAATCCAAAATCAAGCCAATGGAAGAAGCTTAAGACTTGGTCCACCTTGGTGCCCATCACATGAGATTGACATAGTGACTTCATTAAAATTTGATGGAGCAAGGCCCTCCCAACCTGTGGCATATAATGTATAGCTCAGCCATTTGAAGCTGGCAATCCTATGGTGTCTTGGCCAACCATGGCAGAGGAGCCACTTTAACTACTGCTAAAATGTTTCTTTAGTGGAGGATATCGATCCCAGCACCATATCCTAGCTATAAATCTTATGCAAAAACAGTGAATAATAATTAAAAAAAAACCGTATTCTCCACCACATAAACTCCTTCCTTCAAAAAGTAATTTTCATTAAGGAAAGCCAGGAGCATTCTTCACTTATAATGAAATTCAAGCCAAATTCTGGCTTAAGTGACCAAACAGAAGTAGAAATAAAGGTATCACTTAACAAAGATCAAACGAAACATTCCACTAGTAAAGAGCGACATAAGTGGGAAGGATAAGCTTATAAATGTCATTACATTCATCCAGAGCAAATAAAAGAAAAAATATACAAGACCTAAGAGATCCACATATTTGCATACATGGTCAAGTGAACGGCACAAGCTAGTATTTTACTGATATTAATTGCAAAGGAAATTATCAAAAATATCATTAGGAAGGCCTTTAGTTGCATGAAAACTCATTACCAGAACTGAAAGATACTGAGAACCATCCTACTTCCCCTGAACCAAACGATGAAGACTCTCTAAGATGATCTTAATCATATATGTAGAGAAATGAGGAGCGCTTCTGTCTTCTGCTCGGAAAGCACAACGCTTTCTTCGTCAAGGAACTACCAACCCAAGTAAGATGGCTTGGAAATTATCGACAAGGTCATTTGTGCCAGACTTCAACACAGGGTTCATTGAATTTAACAATTATATCGAAATCTATATCCACTAACTCTTATCAGTCATCAACATTCCCAGCATGACGACCAGATCCTCACGTCTAAGAAAAAACGGAGGAAAACAGGAAAAAATAAAACCAAAACAACCAACACCCAGAACCACCGCAGGAAAAACCGACATATAGAACTGGAAATCACTACGAAAGTGAAGCACCCAGCAAAACAATCGGTCAATCACACAGAGAAGGTGAAATAGCAGTTAAAACAACGTCGTAAATTAAAACAACCCCATAAAAGCTTAGAAGAAAAAGCATGTAATCAAACACATATGCAAAAAGAAAAGAAGAAAGGAAGAAAGGGAAGATAAAGTAAGACATATAGAACAAACCAAGAGATAGAGTGAGTTTGGTGGACAAGGGTGAGACGTGAGAGAGCAAGTATCATCTATATGAGTTTGAGGATAAAGGTAGGGAGCGAAACTTACAAGTGTTTTGTAGTAGTCGAGACCCAGAAGAGAATCTAGGACAAAGATAGAATCTGGCCCTTGTAAGTAGGAGAGAGTCTTGGCTCTTGGCTTTGGCTTTCGTCTCGTTTACGGTAACCATTTCATTTTCTTCTCTCCCGTCGGTTTTGCACGGAAAAAGCATTTTTCAAATTGGCGGCAAAAGTACGACGTCGTTCTTCTGCCACTACCACTACCACTACCACGTTTTCCATTCTCTAGTAGGTAAAGTTTAGTCAAAGAAATGTTTTATATAATTTTAGCGTAATGTGTTAGGTAAAAACTCTAACGTATAAGTTTTTGGTAAAAATGTGGGCGCCAACGAGAAAAAAAAAATGATATTTTCACACTTTTTTTTATAAAAGATTTGTATAAAACTTATGCATTTAAAGTTTGTATATATCATTTCTCATAATTTTATAATGTTATAACATTAAATATAACTTTTATAAAAAAGTGATGATTTTTATGTTTGTCTTATTTTTTCAAAAGATTTACCCAAAATTTGTATCCTCTGCTAAAATTATCAAGACTCTATACTTTGATGTTATTTAAGAATTAGAGCAATTCTTATTCTTTATTCTATAAAAAAATAGTGAAATAGTTTGAATTAAAATGTTTTATTGAATTTTAAAAAAGAATAGAGAAATTGTAAAAATATTATAAAGATAAAAAATTATTTGAATATAAATTTTATTTTAAAATTTTAAAAAATTGTATTATTTTTTATATTTTATTTGAAATTTTATTATAATAATTAAATAATGAGAATTTTGTGATATAACTTTTCTTGACCTAAACCTTATCATTATTGTGCCTTAGTTTTAGAGAGAGATACTCATTCTTCTCACTAGAAACAACCCCACGCACCCTATCGTAGACCTCCCAAGGTGTTAATCCTTCATATCGGTGAATAATTTTGCCCAATGGAGCAGTGCGCGAGCTACACGCGTGGTTCAAAGTGCGTGCGTGAAATCCACGCGCCACTGCTAAGTATGCTCTTCTGCCGCCACACGCGATTTTTCTGAGTCTAGGGTCACCTGTTACTTCAGACCTGACTGACCACCATACTCTCAAAGTGGGCACATAGCTCTCACACGCCATTATAGTCGTTGTGTTTGTAATTTTTTTCTCCAAGGTCGAAAATGCAGATCTATATCTTTTCAAGATGTAATTCGTTATTTTTCCATATATATATATATATTTAATTTTTGTAATTTTTTTTGTTCTAGAAAAAAAAAACACATTATCTCTTTTGGACTTTGTCTATAGAGTGTATCTTATACTCCGTCTTAGACGGAGTGTAGAGTTTGTTAACTCTGTCTTAGACAGAGTTGTGCTGTCTCTCAGATTATGGGTCTATAGAGGTTTGCAGTATGGACTAGACCATGTTAGTCGCTGTTGTGTATTGGAGAGTTATTTATGTTGTAGTTGGCTTGTAATGTATGTTTTAAGTTAAGTTGTAACGTCCGTTATTAATGAATATAATATACTTTTATCAAAAAATAAATAAACCTTATCATTCTTAGTTAGTCAACCATTTATAATATGCTACATTATTACAAAAAATGACAACAAAAGGAAGAATATCGTTACTCTTTTAAGAATGAGATTTGCTACTCATTATCCCCACATATCATATTTTTTTTTTAATTTTTTTATAATTTTTTTTTTGAATTTATTCTTCTTAAACTATTCAAATTATTCTACTTATTATCTATGTTCTAAACATTTAGTAAAAGAAAAAAAAATATAATGCGGAGTATGTGAGCTTTTGTTTAGAAATTTTCTTTTAAGAATTACTCGTAAGTGGGTCCATTTCTATCTTGTTTTCCTTCTTCGCACATGCTATTTGGATGTACCCCCACCCCCCTCAAAAATTTCATCAACTCATAAATACAAAATTAAATAAGACAGGAAAACAAGCATTTTGCCATTTGGTTTTTCGATCATACAAGCAAGCTTCGAAATAAGGAATGATATTTATAAATTTAAAATATGCATACATCACACTTTATTAAAAAATAATAATAATAAATTTATAATTCAGATGAAAAAGTTATCTTTTAATAATAAATTTGATTTTTTTTTAAAAAATATATAAAATTTATGCATTCTATAATCATATCTAACATTATTTTTCAATAACATGGTTGTATTTCGAAGAGTTAATACCAAAACAAAGAAAAGAAAATAAGGCAAAAGTAGTAAACTAATAAAGTAAAATAATCCAGTGTGTGCCCATTGTATTACTATTATTATCATAATGCAGCGACAGCCCACTTTATGGTTTTGGAAGACAATTGCATACTCTAGTTAGGTAGAATATGAAATGGAAAAAAAAAAAAAATTTCTAGATAGGAGACCACATTCTTTGACTTTTCGATTAATTTTGTAGTAATCTAATAAATTTATGAGTAATACTGAATATAATTATGGAATGTGCAAGCGTCATATAATATTTTTAAAAAAGAGTAAACTTCATTATTAAAAAAATTAGTTTTTTTCATGTAGATTCCATATTTATTTACTTTGTTCAAAAAGATTATATGACGCTTGCGTATTCTGTGACGCCCCCAAATTCCGCTTGGGATTAAACGGACATTTGAAGCGTCGAGACATGCAACACAAGGTTACCTGCCCCCGTTCATGACATATAAGATGCAATGTTCCTAACATGCATCTAACATTATGCAATATTCGCAGCGGATAATCTTTTTCTTTAGCAATACTATGCACCAACTAAATATATCCCAAATACTTGAAACATAATTCATACATAAAGGCATACTAAAAAGCCGTGATCACCACACTAGTCTAAAATGGTTGTGATCAAAAGAATACTTGAGATACAACTCCAAAAGTACAAGTATTAACCTAAGTTAAATACTATACCATCATCAACATCGCACCGTGGCCTAGTCGACCGTATTCAGTTGGTCAGATTCCAATTCTCCTTTGGGTCCTGTAACAAGATCTACCATTCGGGGGGAATGGTAGTTGGGACTACCACAGTGAGATTTGATTACAAATCTCAGTAAGTTAACATAAAACTTATACACAGGTTAAAAATGCATGCATGGCAGTAAAAGCATAAATGCATAATTATAGTCATACATAAACATAGTATAACTTGACATATAGCATGACTTAACCAGAACTTAAGCGTGAACTGAACTTGACTTAACATGGCATGAACTTAAGCTTAAAACATAACATGAACAATCAACATAACATGAACGTGAAACATAACATGGACATGAACATAACATAACATGAACGTGAGCTTGAACGTATCATAAACGTGAACATAACATGATGTGAACATGAACTTGGAACATAACATGAACATGAACATAACATGTACGTGAGCATAACATAACATGAACTTGATCTGAAACTTGACTTAACATAAACTTGGAATCTTATTTAATTGTCTTGATTAATAACGTGCATTAATACGTACTCCACAGTTGTTGTGGCCCCACGTATTCAAGTAACATAAAACATAATACGTACTCCACAGTTGTTGTGGCCCCACGTATTCTACATGTCACAATTGCTGTGTCTCATGTAGTGTATGCTCCACAGTTGTTGTGGCCCCATACTTCATGCTCCACAGTTGTTGTGGCCCCATGAATTCACATAACATAAAATATAATACGTACTCCACAGTTGTTGTGGCCCCACGTATTCTACATGTCACAATTGCTGTGTCTCATGTAGTGTATGCTCCACAGTTGTTGTGGCCCCATACTTCATGTAACATAAAATATAATACGTACTCCACAGTTGTTGTGGCCCCACGCATTATAAGTAACATAAATATAATACGTACTCCACAGTTGTTGTGGCCCCACGCATTATAAGTAACATAACATTAAATATAATACGTACTCCACAGTTGTTGTGGCCCCACGCATTATAAATAACATAAAATATAATACGTACTCCACAGTTGTTGTGGCCCCACGCATTATAAATAACATAAAATATAATACGTACTCCACAGTTGTTGTGGCCCCACGCATTATAAATAACATAAAATATAATACGTACTCCACAGTTGTTGTGGCCCCACGCATTATAAATAACATAACATAAATATAATACGTACTCCACAGTTGTTGTGGCCCCACGCATTATAAGTAACATAAATATAATACGTACTCCACAGTTGTTGTGGCCCCACGCATTATAAGTAACATAAAATATAATACGTACTCCACAGTTGTTGTGGCCCCACGCATTATAAATAACATAAAATATAATACGTACTCCACAGTTGTTGTGGCCCCACGCATTATAAATAACATAAATATAATACGTACTCCACAGTTGTTGTGGCCCCACGCATTATTATAACATAACATGTCTTATCTTTCTTAATGCATGTGATATTATTTAATATCATATACTTTTCTAACATGGCGTATACTTGTAAATGGCATAATATGATTTAATCATAAACATTTCATGGCATACATGTATCATATGGCATACTTAACATGGCATACTTATAACATACATCATTGTATGGCAGAAAAGATTATTTAACAGATAATTATTCATGAGAGATTAAATCATACGTAACAGATAAACATGTAATGACATAGCATGACATGGCATATACGATAACATACATACATAAATTGTAGTTCTCTTACCCATCACACATACACAATAAACTGATAGTAAGTTAGAGGCTAACTTACCTCGATCGTCGCGTTCTATGAGAATAGAGCGCGAGACACGAGGAACTGCACAACAGCTGGAAGAGGAACACTCGAGTCCTTAAGATTTTCACTTCTGAACTCAATTGCCATATTGTAAGCACTTGCAACACCACGGCCAACTTGAGGTTTCACTATACTCGGAAGAGATAAATTGACTTCAGAAAGCCTTTGCACTAAAACAAGTTCATTAAAATTATCAATAACAACCAAACAAACAACTCATTTCTCAATCCATATACTCTTAGCCATAGTCAACCACAAGATGACACCAGTCATCCCGGACTATAATCCATATCATCACTGCTTCGGGACACTGTCATACAGTTTCCCAACATTACACCATACGCTCCACACTTCTCTGCTACGCCATTCAACCCTTCGTGACACGCCATCCGATGTATCACGACTTAATACAGAGTACACTCACGTGAACTCTCTTCCATCCACACTACAATACCCATCACTGCGATACACGTCTCACGGTGCATCGCTACGCGACACGGAGTACGCGCTACGCGTACTTCCTTCGCTACAACTCTCATCAACACGATGCACATCACACGATGCATCGCCATACAACACGGAGTACACTACATGCGTACTCCCTTCCTTCTACGACACACATCACTACAGCGCACGTCGCGCGGCGCGTCGCTGCATTACACAGAATACGCTACACGCGTATTCTCTTCACACAACCCGCCGTATCACATCTACGGCATCCATCTCACGCCTATACTTCACAGCACAGTCCACAAAATACACAATCAAACTCAACACTTCACAACCACACTTCGCTTCACAACTACGCAACGAACTCCACAAATACAACTACACAATCCACAAACCAACCAACTAACTATTTTAAACGTAAAATAACTAGAGATAGAAGGTTATACCATCGACGGGATAACCCGTGCGTCGCTCGTTGTTCGTCACGAACATGCGTCGGAGGAACGTACGTGGCGGTAACACCGCGTACGGTGGCTGTCCACCACATAAAGTGGTAGTTTGGAACCGAGAAAAGCTAAGCGTGGCCTTGGAAGGTTCATGGTCGCCTTGTGATGGTCAAAGGTGGCGGAGCACGGCGGCATCACGCCGTGAACAGTAAATCCGAACGGTGAGCGGAAACGCGAGGTAGCGAAAATTCATAGAACTTCATGGCAAGCTAGGGATAGGTAGATGAACATGTGGTGGAGCTGTGGTAGCGAGGTGGTGGTCGGACGGTGGCTAACGGCGGCGGATCGGCCGTTTGAAACCATTTTTGGCCTTGGAGAGTGTAGGAGAGTGAGAGCTCTACGAAACTCCGTTGGCCATGAAATTTCTTGGGGAGGTTCATGAGGATGAGAGGAACAAGATGGTGGTGGTGAAACACCACGGGTGGCCGTGTACGGCGGCGCACGGTGGTGAAACCGAACGGTTGTTTTTAAGAAACCCATATGAGAAAAGTGAGAGTTTGGGAAAAAGAAAGACATGGGGAGGAAGCCCTTGATGAGGTGAGTCCAATGGTGGTGCTTGGTGGTTAATTTGGCCGTGTATGGTGGTCCAAAAATGTGAAAAACCCCTAGAGACCCATATCTTTGAAGGGAGAAAGAGAGAGAATGAGAGGTCGGTTTAGTACACCACCGGCGTGGTTGTGCTCGCCGGAGGGAGAGGATGAGGCCGGAGTGGGAGGTGGGGTCCGGCGGCCGGAGGTGGCGCCGGCTGGGACCTTGAAACCGAACGGCCATGGTGGCTTCCTTCATTCCGTCGACCAAGAGAGAGAGAGGGAGAGAAAAAAGAAAATAAAAAGAAAAAGAGAAAAAGTGAAGAGAAAAAAGGTAGGGCCAGAGTATATCGCTTCAATTCTACATTTCGGGATCCTCAAATAAACCAACAGTGAGTTAAAACACTGATTAAAAACGCGTAAATGTTTTATTTTAAATAAAACACTTTAAATAAAACACTACGATGAATTAAGGTAGAATATTATTTTATAAACTAAAATTTATAAAATAATATTTCTTCATCATTATATAAAATGATAAAGTACCGTTAATTAATCGAAGAGGATAAAATCATTTAAATTAATAAAACACTTAATTACTACACTGAGAAGAATTAAGATAGAATATTATTTTATAAACTAAGGTTTATAAAATAATATTTTCTTCATCATTATATAAAATGATAAAGTATCATTAATTAATCAAAGTGCATAAAACACTTAAATTTAAATAAGAATTTTCAACGTAAAATTAAACCTCTTAATATCTTAAAACAATTAAAATATTTAAACTAAATAATTATCCACAATTATAATATTTTCAGAGCTCACTAAATTATTATAATTGTGCTACTTTAAAAACAAGCTTATCTAATACTTTGAAATTCGATGGATAAGATCCGGGAAAACGCCATCGAGGTACAACGCTTAGGATAAAACTGTTCATGACTTTACAGCTGTCGGTGAAGAACAAATTACGTGATTTACGGAAAAGATAATCTATACGCGTGATTCCAGATGAGGGTAAAGACGAGAGAGATGTGATTGCTGTCGGGAAAGAATCCAAAACTGATAATTTTAGCGGGCTGTTACATATTCTATGAATACAAATATTTTTTCTCTAAATTTATATGTCATAGTTGTTGTTGCCACCAATTGTCTTGCCCAAATAAGAAAAAACAGTTGATCTCCTTCTACATGGCCACAGAAATATATATATGAGGCTGGTGAGAGAAAAAACTAAGGCCTTGTTTGGAGAATAAAATGAGATGAGAAATTTGTAAATAATAGTGAAATTATTTGTAAATAGTAATGAAATAGTTTGAGTTAAGATATTTTATTGGATTTCAAAAAATGAGAGAAATTTAAATAAAAATATTATAAAATTAAAATACTGTTAGAATATAATTTTTTTTAATATAATTTTTATTTTAAAATTTGAAAAAGTTGATTTTTTTTTAGTATTATTATTTTTTATTGTTTGAAAGTTTAAGAAAGTTGTAATAATTAGATTAAAAATTTAAAAATTTGAAATTGAAAAGTATTTGTATTTCAGTGATATTTGAGATGAGATGAGATTATATCTTCCCAAATGAGGCCTAACTGGCTAGCAAAGGTAGAATCATGTGAAAGAGAGCAATAAAATGATAAAATTACACAAAACGCATTGCAAGAACTCAAAGATAAAGCACAGGAAGACGTCATGCTCAGTATGGAAACTCAACTAATCGTATTCCACTAAGATCAGAATCTATAGAGATAACATATGATATAGAGTACTAAGAAGACGGTAACATATAAATATTAAGCACCAAGAATTGTGTCCTGAAAGGGGTGATGCCATAGTAGAATACATCAACCCTTATAAATAGCCTATCAGGTATGTTTTAGAAATGATTCATTCATTATTCATTGAGAGAAGTCAGTTCCTCTCTGGCTAATGAATGGAGGCATCCCACACTGGGTTCTCTGAAGTTTTTATTCCGGTTATAGATTGTTTAAGCATGTTGGAGGTATTTCTGGAAACTACATCACACTTATTACTATGTTTTTATTTATTTTATAAGAAAAATTTTAGAAATAAAGTTTCAAATATTTTTAAATTGATAGGTCGAGAATATGGGGAGGTTATAATCCACAACAATTTCATAATTTTGCTTTACTTTAATTCCTTTTTTTTTTTTTTGTTGAAAACTTTTCCTTACTTTCCTGTTTCGAAGTAGAAGTGGTTTGATGCCACGGTATCCTATATTTCTTCAGAAAAGATATTTATATGTTTTAAAAATATGAATAATTCTTCATGTAACCGCCGACTTAGGCTGAGGCTTCATAGTTCATTTGTTCAGGTCCGAAAACTTTGGCCTGATTCCATCGATTTTTCTTTTGTCAATTCTGCTACATACAGTCGTCTATTACAGTCGCCGTGCAGTCGGTTGACACATCTATTAAAATAAAATAAAAATCTCATTTACCGTCTACTTCCCATTTCGTTCAAAGAAAACAAAAATCAAGTCTCAACGAAACCTCATTGCAGCCTTTCGGGATGAAGGGGAAGGGGATTTCAAAGGAAATAAAAGTAGATTGAAGACGAACACCCGATTAGCGCCAACTCGATCTCACGTCTGTGCCACTTGCAACACAACTGACATTTTGGTTAGCGAAATTTGGTGGCAGAACTGCAAATGCTATCAAACTTTCCAAGTCTATACATGGGGGGTTGGATGGAAGTTGGAACTTGGGGGGAGGAAGAAGACGACGGCCGACAGGTGAGTCCCCTGGAAGAGGACAAGTAGGTCCGCGTCCGAGCATCCTTAACCAGTCGCCCGCTTCACCTACCCTCTCCTTTTTTTCACAAAAATCCCACCTCACCCGGACGAACGAGCGCAGCCTCAACTCCTCTCTCTGTCTCTCTCTCTCCCACCAACCTCTAACTCGAGCCCGGAACAGAGCCCATGGCTGCAACCGCGAATCCGTTCTCTGGTTCCGTCTCATCCAAACCAACCGGGGGCTCCGCTTTCCCTAAACCCAACAACTCGGCCGACTTCTTTCTTCGCGTTCAGAACCCTCTTAACTCGGTCTCCCTCCGGTCGTCATTTGTTTCTCCTGGTTCGATCGAGTTGAGTTTGAGCCGGGGAGGGGGCTCGGTGACCAGTGCGAAACGAGGAGCGTAGTCGGCGAGGATACACGCGAGTTTGGCTCAGGTTATTGCATGAACTGCAATAAGAATTTCCAAGTCCATAACGTTTATCTCCTACCCAGAAAACTCACGATGAACAAATCAAAGAGCTCAGCCAGACGGAGATGGAGATGCAGGGAGGGAGAGAGGAGCGAAATTAAGAGAGAGAGATGAAGAGGGAAGGAAATGGAGAGTAAAAAAATAAATAGATGAAAACGCACCGTTTTATTAGATGATGTAAGCAAGCCGCTTGCAAGCCGGTTACATCCCGCGCTTGCATCCAGCATTTTTCAACAAAGAAAAATCAAACAGAATTACATTACAGAAAGGTCTTCTACTTGCATCCTGCGTCTTTTGCGAGCACGCATAGAGGCACAGGTATTTGTTTATTTATTTATTGAGAACAGCTACATATACAGAGACAATATATAGAAATAAACTTACAAATTGATGTAGGTTTATGTGATCTGTTAAGTCTACTTTACAATATAAATAACTTAAAAATCTGATGTACGTATTAAATTACATCAGTTTTTTGATTTACTTTTATGTAATTTTTTGTGGCTAAAGTATTTCTCTTATTTATTTTATAAAGAGTCTACATACAGTCCCCAAATGAGGACTGCTCAGTCCATGCAATTATGTTTAAAAAAAATTTAAAATTACAATAATATCATTTTTAAAATGATATTTTTCCCATTTTACCGTTATTTATCAATGAGACTGCACACAATCCCCCACTCAGGACTGCAAATAGAATTTATCTTTTATAAAAGGCCACTTTTCTCTGAGAAGAAACAAATTCGAAACAATGTATAGAAAATAGAAAAGGATTTGTTAGATTAAACAACAGTTATTTTGGATTTAATTATCACAGCCTTGTTAATTTAAATACAACAAAAAGGTATTTCCCATCCAAAACATGCTTTAAGCACTAAATAGTACATTAATATTAGTTTCCTTTTATTGGGTTAAAATGCATTCATTTCGAGATGAGTAGATACCATGCTAAGATGCAAAAGAAGATCCATGCTGAAATTAGATACGGCCTGTAGCTGAAACCCATTTAATCCTCCATACACATACTTCAGATCAAATGAAACAACTCTGACCATTAAGGAAACAAAAAGAAAAGCACTTATTTCTTTGTCAGCTACAACGATCAATAAATGGTAGTAAGCGGCAACTAAAGAAGAAGAAAGCAATGGATATCGGTAAGTGAAACACTGCTTTTCAGAGAATTATGTACATTTTACTCGAGTAATAAAGAAGCAGATAGATTTGAACAGCAGAGGAGATGATTTTGTGATGTTTCTTCATACATATACACGCAATAAACACTTTAGAAGGAAAATAGATACAAAATTTAGAAACTCCCGATGCTGCTGCTTAGCTTGGTGACAGAAACATGAAGAGCAATGACAGGGCAGTAAATACTCGACAAAAGCCCTGATTCCAGCAAGGAAACCTGATAGGTTAATCTTTTTTTCATCACAGTCAATTCAATATTAAAATCCTTTAGCTTGGTCTTTTTCCCGTAATTTACAACAACTGCTACAGGGACTTCAATTCTCTGCTTTTTAGCAATGCAAAAAAATTCCTGATGGAAGAAACTACACAAAAGTCAGCTGCATTCCAGGCTCTCATGGCTAGTATTTTAAAACATGAATTGTAAGAGACATACATTGCTGACCATGTAAAGATATGTTGACAATAGGCACCAGAATGAGCAACATGGAATGTCACGCCAACCTTCCCTGGATCACCATTGTGGTGGAATTCAAAACTTATAGATTTTCATTCAGCAACAACGGTTCCATGGGGACAGGTGTATCTTTCGCTTAAAACTCACTGGGTCCCATGTTGCTACTGTTTGAGCTCCACCAGCTTTACAATGCCATCTCCACCGCATGTAAGAAAACCGTGTGACAAAACTTGTATGTCTGTTACAGCAGCCTGTTCCATATGAATGAATTTTTCTTTAATACAGGTATACAACTAAAGAAATTTCTTTTGAGAACAAAGCCAGATTCTATGTTATGTTAGCAAATTTGTGTGATAAAAGATTACCCGAACAAGTCCACCAAAGCCTCGAGAGCTTGGTTGCAAAAAGGTAAGTCTTTCATGCAATTTTGACCAGTGATATACTAACTTCGCCCTTTTGGCATCCCAAAGTTTAACATCTCCATCTTTGCTTCCCGTCAAGAACAAACTAGTATTTGGGATGGTACATATTTTGGTGATACTCCCTTCAGACCATTTGATTTAAATAAAATTAGATAAAATAATCATGAATGATAGATGACATTTAAAAGAACAAAGCTTTACCTGAGTGAGCCTTTGTTACATTTAAAAAAACAAAGCTGTACCTGAGTGAGCCTTTGGTATATACCAAAGCATCCCATTTCGATTCTGGTCCCCAACATTTTTAGTAATCCCTGTCTGGATGTCTGAACTTGAAGATGAGCTGATGCTTTCACCATTATCGGCATGCCTGTTCCGCTTACTCTTACCAGTAGCAATGTACCGGAAGTCATGGAGTCCAACATCACCACCTTTTCCACCAGTCACAATAAGAGGAGAAACGGAACCACTTCCTATATCATTATCAAACACAGCAAGGGAGCGGGCTCCACCTTCACAACAAAAGGGAATGAATGAACAACTTTACTGCTAGAAATGCATATTGTTAACCAATTTAATCACAGCTGAATAGCAATCTACAAAACAAAAAGTACGGCCATAGCACCTAAAGAAGATTGAAGAAGGGTGGTGGGTTGGTCAATGTTCCAGATCTGATGCATTTAGAAGTTTTTTTTTAATGAACTTCCACAAATGATGCTGCCAAGAATATAGACCAAAACACAATCTTTTTTTTTTTTTTTTTGATAGGCAAGCAATTATATTATATTAAAGAGAATAGGCTTAGCCCAAGTACACAGGGGGACAAAAGCAATCTATGAAACGATAACCTAAACCTTACTTTATATGGAGGATCGAAACAATTCATTTGAGGGAGTGAGGTAATTACCAGATTCATAATCAATTTCTGATTAGGTAACTTCAATTTATATCTTACATTGTTAATAGTTGTCATCATATTTTGCATCACCTTCGGGTAACTTTCATGAATCAATATTTTTTGGAATACTTATGTCACTACCAAAAAATTCACCCTTATTTCCAAGGAAAAACTTGTGGGAATATAGTATAATAATGTAACTAGTATTTATGTATTTTCTATTTTCAATACCTACACATTCCACTACAAATCAATAGAATTGGGCAGATAAAGATGGTAACATGCAACCAGTTTCACCATGTACAGTTTCAAACTAAGAGGAAAACCTTCATGACATATAATAGAAGCTCGAGAGGTTGAAGGTGGAGCCAATGTATCCCATATAACCACATTGACACCATTGGAACTATTTCCAGCTGCAGCAACGACTGATCCGCCAGAAACATAAGTAACATCCCTACAAAAGTACTTAAGATTTAGTATCAATTAAAAGCACAAAGATACACACACACACACACACACATATCATTTCAACTATAGATTTTGTTACCCGACTAGACCAAATCAAATAAATACCACTATTGTGGGGGATTAATTCTGATACTTAGAAATCCTAAATAAGCAAGAAGAAACAACACCATGAACTTTTAGCCAATTAATTTATATAATTGTTCCCAGTTTTCACTCACAAAAAATGAAATAGAAAAAGAAAGCCAACATAAAATGAGACAAACGGGGAGAAAATGGCCACTGTACAGGGAACAGACTTCCATGACAACATAGAGGATATTACTTCACTAAAATCTGGAGGAGTGATAAAAATGGAACACATTTTTTTATTTTATTGGCACTGGGTGTCCGAGACTTTGAGAACAAAGTCTCGACTAATCCCGAGGGTGCACAGGCTCTCAACAAGAAGTTTCCCATAAGTGCACCTCAGCTAATTCAAGGGGAAGTTTCCTCCAGTCCGATGGCCCTTAGAAATTGTTTGCACCCAAGAGGATTCGAATCTTAGACTTGAAGGAAACTTACCACCAAGACCAAGGCCTTTACCACTTGAAATACATGAAAAAAGAAGAAGAAAGAAAGCCAATGTATAGTTTGTCAAATGGGGAGAAAATGGCCATGCTACAGGGAACAAACTCGCATGATAACATGGAGGAAATTACTTCACTCAAATCTGGAGAAGTGATGATGCTCTAGTATGCTTGACCAAGTCAAAATAATGTTCTAATGAATTCCCCAATCTTCCATCGACTTCCCAAGCATGGTTAAGATGAAAAGAAGGGTGAGTGGAACTGCCTTGTAAAATCAACAGGAATAGAATACATACGATGCATGGTTATTGAAGCAGAGAGATGATTCTGTTGGACAAATGTTACTCCTTCCTCCAACCTCCAGCTGCCATGTGCATACAGTTCCATCCAAGGCTGCAGTAGCAAATCTGTGTCCACCGTAGTCAAACCGCAAAGCTGATATTGATGCAAGAGCATATGGTGGAGGGACATTTGCAGCAGGCAGCACTCCATAAGTTGCGGTAGCTTTGTCTTTACCAAACTGCACTTATTAACCCATATCATCCTTATGCTTATGCACTAAAAGTCACAATGAGCAATAAACAATTCACAAACCTCACTTAGAGCATTATTTAAACTTTTAATGTCCATGCATTTAAACATTTCAACATATTATTTAAACATTTAATGTCCATGCATTATATTTCTTTTCCTTTACTCTTTTATAGCTCTCTCCTGGAGCTTTTGGTGGTGATTTCTGGGAATCTAGAATCAGAACAAAATAAAGGAGTAGAATAGACTGGTCACTGGTGCAACATAACAGATAAGCTTCAACATGCAAAAGTTATTTTCCCTAAACTCATTTTGTTAGTCTGTCTGGTGAGAGACAAATCAATAATACAAGAAGCTCAAATACTAATGCATCTCGAGATGAATCTTAGGGGTGAAAGCGTTCCAGTCCGGTCTGGTCCCTGGGGGAGGGGGGGGGGGGGGGGGGGGGGGTGATGGACAGTCCATCATTTTCCTGGACCGTATTATAGTTATACATTAAAGAATATAATAATACATTGATCTAAATATATATAGTTATAGACTTAGTACCAATACTATAACTAATAACTATACTAGTAGTATTACTAATATACTATATGTTAGTGATAAATTGGTAATACTATATTAAATAATACTCTATGTAGTTATAGTGATTTAATACTAACATATTAAGTTAACTATACTAATACTATTATAAATTTATACATATACTATAATTTATACTATAACTCTTATAATATGTTAATATATTAATATATACTAGTACTATATATTATAGTTATACATTAAAGAATATAATACTTAAGTAATATTGTGATATATTAATAATTAATTATATACAATTATTTCTATAAATAATATATATAAATAATAAAAAATATATATATTTTTTATTTTCATTCGGTCCGATCCGGTTTGGTCCAGGGTGAAAAACCCTGAATCTCACCCCTCAGATGATGGTGGTACTTTACTATGCAAATTTGATACATGGTTGAAACCATGCCCAAGCTGCAATCAACCAAAACCCTTCCCGTTATGGCCTACAGCGCAATCAAGGAAATGACCATTTCATAAAGAATAGGCAATATTTTGGATTGTATTTTATAAAAAAAAAACACTTGAAAAGACATTTCTTTCTGATGAGTAGAAAACCTTATAAGAATTCCCATTTGCTCCATAAAATCTACAAGAATATTGCAAGAACAATACCCAAAGAAAGATTAATGCATTACCAATGAACTATTGCATATGTTACAATATGATAATAAAGTTCTTACCTCCCATAAGTAAAT
This sequence comes from Carya cathayensis, assembly GCA_011037825.1. Lineage (NCBI taxonomy): Eukaryota > Viridiplantae > Streptophyta > Magnoliopsida > Fagales > Juglandaceae > Carya > Carya cathayensis. The sequence goes on from QGSO01000199.1 coordinate 1,301,042, forward strand.
GTGTGTATTGCTAGAACCCACCAAGAAGAATGGCCTAGAGGGGTGACCTGAGAAAGCCCTTGTGCTTATATTTTCAACAGTAGGCGGTGCATCAACAAACTCCTCAAAGTCTTGTTGAATCTCCCAACCTAAGCCAGAGGCTCCCATACCAGCATAACCCGGTATTCCAAATGCTCCACCACCTGTCAAGTCCCTGCCGGGCCTAACCAGAGAGCCCACACCAACAGTTGCTCCACCCAACCCAAGGTGTGCACCTCTTTCACTCCCCAAACCAACACCAGGAGAGACACATGTCGGAACTGGGGTCGATTCAGAACCAGCCCACCCATTCTGTGGCCAATCAGCTATTGACCAGATATAGTCTGACTGATCACTGAAAGTTGAACCATCTTCCCAATTAAAGAACAGTATGCCCTGAATTGATACAATTTGACATTAGTACATGTTTTGTATGTCATTCCAGGCTGTACATAAGATATAGATAAAAAGGCTAAAATATAATCAAGATTCAAGGCAGACAAATTAAAGACAAACAAGTAATGTCCTACTCTTCAAAGCTTTATTGCAGCATAAAGCAAGCTGGCAAGCACTCCCCTAGACTCTTTAGATGGAATTAGTTATTTTTATCAGTACATTAAATAAAAACAATTACTAATGTATAAAAAAATCCCACCAGGAAAGGGAGAAATTTTACAATTTTGTTCTGCCATGTAATTTTTGCAGAAGGACTATGTCGTGCCAATGGGACGGTAACTTGGAATGTCACTTTTACAAGAAACGCTCAGGACTGGGAACTTGAAGAGCTGGCAGATTTATACAGCTATTTGTATTCAGCAAAGCTAGGTGTCAACAGCCTACTTTCTTTCCGTGGAAGAGTATATGGAAGGTGTCGGTACCATCTAAAGTGGCTTTCTTTACCTGGACAGCTGCACAGGGGAAGATTTTAACGGTTGATAATCTTAGGAAGCTAGGTATGATTGTCATGGAGTGGTGCTACGTGTAAAAAGAGTGGGGAAATGATAGATCATTTGCTCTTACATTGTGAGGTGGCTGGGGAGCTATGGGCTGGTATCCTTAGTAGAGCCGGGATGAGTTGGATTATGCCTAGGAGTGTGGTGGAGCTACTTGCATGCTGGAATAGGCCTCACAATAGTGCACAATTGGCAGCTGTGTGGCGGATGATACCTTTGTGCTTAATGTGGTGTCTATGGTCGGAAAGGAATGATAGGTGCTTTAACAATAAGGAGCGTGGAGTGGGGAAAATCTGGAATTTCTTTGAATTCTCTCTTTTTCAATGGTTTTCTGCTATTGTTTTGAAGGTTGGGAATGTTCATGAGTTTTTGTCTTCTTTCCAGCTTACTAGAATATAATTAGGTGTCTCACTTTGTATACTTCCTATGTACCTGGGCATTGCCTAGTTTCTTTCTACTCAATAAAGATTATTACTTATCAAAAAAATTTTTGCATCCCCATCATGCACATGTCAATGATAATTAAGAAACACAGCATCTAGCAGAGTATTATCGCTAAATTAAAAGAACAGTATCAAGATTCAATGATGCTACCTTGATGGCAGCTAGTAAACAAAGTGTTGGGGGAGGGGGGGATAAATAAAAAGGAACAAAATTTTTTGACTGGCATCTAGGTTATGGCAACTGGAAAAGAAAGAAATAGTTAATATATTCAAGATAGTCACTTATTTATAAAATACCATCTCAATTCATCCTATTTCATCAGATCATAAGATTTCATTCTTGAACAAAAATCCATTTCTTAATTTATTTCATCTAGTTCATGACTGGAACGGCCCCTTTTGTTTTTTTTTTTGGGGGGGGGGGGGGGAATCACACATTACACTACGATTTTGAATAACAAGAAACATCTTGTTCTTTCGTCAATAATTTATGATCTCTAACAGACCTCTCAGTAGGATTCAATCCCAGACCAAGTTCTGACCATCTGTCAGAGAAAACAGATAGCATGGATCTTGTAGGATGCCCAAGAAATTCTTCGATATCTTCCGGAAGCAGATGATTATTCACGTTCCGTAAATAGCTGGGACATCGAGGAATATCCAGAAAGGCATTTAGGGAGTCGGTCTGATTCAATCTCTGTTCGTTCGTTCCGTTTGAAGAAAGGATCTAAAATAAGATTTACTGTATATGACTGAAAAGACTAGTTTGAACCCACAGCCAAGCCATCCATGAATTGTTCCTTTTTCAAAGAGTTGCATTTGGCAAGGATGTATATTATAAGAGGTTGCAGATTCTGAGATTTTATCTACTTTCTACATTTGAAAAGTTCAAACAAATCATGCAAATTCAAATGCAACATTTCCCTTGAGAAGCATATTTTCAACTTCATTTTTGTTAGAAAAATACAATGGTCAATTGGCAGATCCAAAACAAATCTGGACTGCTTACACCTACCTTTAATGGAACATTCAGGGCTACATCCTAACTACACTGCTTGAGACAACATAAAAACTTGAACATAAAAACCCCAAAAAATGCAAGACACAGAGTGGAACAGTCTCCCCACAACAAAAGGAGTTTTCACCAAAGTCCCACTAAAGCAGAAGCTAAGGTTTGCAGGCAGAGTCTAACCTTCCGATTGCTTGCAAGCGCAGCTTGCCTTTGATCAATAGAGTTGACACACAATGCCTGCTCAAGAATAAGGTTAAGTTACTGCACAATGGAATTGAGGATCTACAAAGATGATTTTCATAACCTACATGACATCTACAGATGGGTCAATACCAAGATATTTTACTACAGCAAGCAGTACCGTGATCAAAAGACAATAAATTAATAAATAAAAATATGTAGAAGTTAAGAAAGAAATATTACCTCCAAAAGCTCCCCACTTCTCTTATACACTTCTTTAGGGTTTTTGAAACTTATAACCTCCTTTGTAAGAGTTGAATCTTTTTGCCAGGAACTTGGAAAAGCAGGGCCACTATGAATCAGACCCCCAGCAGGTGGTTCCGATTCACTACTGGCAGAACTATTCCGAAGCATGCCATCATTTGTATTAGATCCCTCTCTTTCATGTACTTCCAGACCAATATATTTATCACTCCATGCGTTAGAGAGTTTCTGATCAAAACTATGTGACAAATTTACTTTTCCATGTTTAAAGCCTTCATATATTATTTTAGAATCGGCACAGATATCCCATAGCAGTTCAGAAATTGATGATTCATCTTTGCTTTTCATGACCTCAATATTTACAGTACCCTCACAGAGGTCTCTGGATTGAAGTTGACTAGATTCTTTTAACCATAGAAGAGTCATTACCTGCAATCCATTCTCTACTTTCTGTTGTATAAATGATGCAAGTTGTTTAACATGATAAGAAGAAAGATGTGCAAGTGTGGTCTTCAATAACTCTGCCAAGCTCAACGAGACCAACCTGATCTCTTCTGTTATATTGTTGCCATCGTATTCCAAATTTGTGTAATAAGATGCATGGGAAGAAAGTTTTCTGATGGAAACACCAGGCAAACATTTATCGTCAAGTTTCTGGAATTTCTGTTTCACAAAGCTGGACATGTGTTGCCACAAACAAGTGCCGATAATTTGCCATCTTTCTTCTTCTGGCATTGAATGTATCATATCTCTAGCAAGTTTATTTTGCACACAATTTGAAGCTTGAAAGCCTGTTCCTCGGTCATCCATGGATATATTATGAGCTACTAACTCTTCAATCTGGGGAAGGAGTTTCTTCATATTTGTAACATCAACTTCATATGGAGCATGCCCGTTCGTTAATGTGATCAAGAGTGGTTGCACCATCAGAAGGAGAACTTTTGAATTTTTTTGAAGCCAAGCAGATGCAAAATGTACATAAAATTCAAATAAATCCAGAATGATAAGGGGTTCCATCATGAGATCTTTAGTGATGGAGCTGGAAATAAATCGTAAAGCAGCTCTTAAACTCAATAACGATGGCATAAGGCCTTGAAAGAAGTACCCCCAAGTATCTAACCACTTGGATCTATTGTCAGCAGACATGTCATAGTCAATATTACGCAACATGGTTTGAGGGCAGGTTATACTGCAGGCAGTAATAAACCGTGAAAATAAAAGGGAAATTTCATTAGTAGCCTTCAACAGTGGCATACGCAGAAGAGGATATAGTATGAAACTGTCAACTTTATAGTGCTTATCTTGTGACTGATCTTGAGAAGCAGAACCATCCAATATATCGTATCCCATAAATAAGAGCCCATGATTACATAGTGAGACAAACATCTGTTAAAAGGGATAAAGAAAAAATAAATCAACTGGTAGAAAGCATCTGTTAACATATTAACAAGATGTTAACACATAATATTTTACAAACTACATACCATGCTGACTACATGGGCAGGAGCCAAGGAAAACCTCTGATCAAACTGTGAGAGCCCTCTAAAGAACTTATGTCGGAAGTTTTCAAGTAATTCCTCATATTCATGAATCTCATACTCCTTTGAGCATGCACTAGCTCCAGCAGATTCTACAATGTTGCCTGGCCAACTTGGATGCTCTATCAGCAATTTTGAGAAGTACGGAAGTGCCAAATCTAATTTATCATGGGACTCCAGTTGAAAAGCTGCATCACCTGAAAGCCAGTTAGAGGAATCTTGTGGAGAAGGCTTTAGAATCCCGTTTAGAATTTCAAAACTGCTGACATCATCTGACCACCTCCCGTCATCTCTACTCCCAATGACACTCATGGAAGATGAAAGACACTCCAAAGCTTCAAGCTACAATGAATTTGAGAAGCAAGTCACTATTTTGTATCAGAAACATGATGACACGACACAAAGACGGGGGTTGAAGTTGGTGATCATAAAAACATTAGAAGTCATAAGAATTTCAAAGTTTGGAGATCGGGGTTTGGTAAATAATAAATATGTCAACCTTATTGCAGCATTCAGCAGGTTTTTGAAGCTCTAAATGGACATCTTAGCTCTGAAAGCCCTCCAAGGTAAATTAGGGTTATTTGGTGGATCCATTTTTAAGAATAGGGAGTTATTCTTACAAAGTTCAACATATAAAGGTATGCATGAGAATAAAATACTTTATAAACGATTTGATTTCAAATAACCGCACCTTTCTCTCACCCAGATAGATCAGTCTGTGTGGTATTTGTTGGGGTCTATGGATCTGACTCTGACAATGATAGAAGGATGTTCTAGGATGAGTTCGCTGGTCTAGTTACTAGGTTCCCCAGTGAAAAGTTTACAACTAGTTCCCCACCCTAAATGGAGTTATACTTTATAATTGAGCACAATCTTATTGATCTTCTCATGGATGGGGGGGCCAACCCTAATTGAAGAAGACATGATCTACTATTGGAACAATCTTAGTCGATCAAGAATAGACACATTTCTTATCTCGCCTGGGTAGGAAGCGTTATTTCTTGATGTATCCTGGTGAAAACTCTCATGATTGCTCTGATAGTTTTCCTATTTTGTTGGACTGCGATAAGAGGCTGAGGTAGTGAATATTTTAATTTTAAAAATATGTGGCTACTCTCAAAAGGATTTCTGGAAAGGGTGGAGGGGTAGAATTCTTGTCTCTTTCAAGGCTCGAGTTGTGTTTTGAGTGTAAACTAAAGGCACTGAATGCCAATCTAAGAACGTTGAACAAGGAAACTTTTGGAGATGTGGGGAGAGAAGCAAATGTTCCTCTTGAAGGAGTCAAGTGTCTATTGAAGAAGAGAGGGCCCTAGCTGTCGAGGAGAAGGCGAAGAGAAATACAACCATTAGAGAGTTCGAAAAGACTAGTCTCCCGGAGGAAGTGAGTTGGAGAAAAAATCAAAGCGTTGATCTTGATTGGTGCTGCATGTGAACAAGGGATGGAGAAACAGTGGACCACTAGCTACTACGTTGTGAAGCAGCTAGTCCTACTGCCTTTAGCCTATTCGGGTTGAGTTGGGTCATACCTCAATAGGTGGCTGATCTTCTTTGTTGGAATGGACGGCTTGACAGCCTACCAATGGAAATTTGTGGAAAATGACGCCAATTTGACAATCTGAGGAAACGGGTCTTATCATTATGGATTGGTGTTACTAATGTAAGAAAAAGGGGAAACTGCGGATCATCTTGTTACATTGTGAGGCGGCCAGGTTTTTATTGGATGATATCTTCAACCGAACAGGTGTGGCATGGGTTATGCCTGGAAGGGTAGAGGATATTTTTAAGTCTTGGAAAGGCCTTAGGGGCAATGTTCACATCACTGCTATGTGGAAGGACAGAAATGCTAGGTGCTTCCAAGAATGGCAGCGTTCCTTGGAATAGTCAAAGAGATTCTTTTTGAACACTCTATTTTCTTGGGCTTCTGTCATTGTTTGTAATGGGGACAGTTTTCATAATTTGCTTGTATCCCTCACTAGTGGTTTATAGGTGTATACTTCCAGTGTACTAGGGCTATGCCTTTTTCTATCAACTAAGTTTTACTTACTTATCAAGAAAAAATTGCCTAATGTGGTGTATTTGGAGGAAGAGGAATGATTGCAGCTTTGAAAATTGTCCGAAGAACAAGGAAGAGGGAATTCTTCATTAAATATGTCTCATTTGGATAGCAGTCTTCTTAAGTCCTTCCAGCCCGAGTTTTTCAGACAATCGTGACCTTTTTACTCTTTCTAATTAGGTGTTTCCATTGTATACTCTTTGCAGTAAATCATTTTGCATTTTAAAAAAGTCATCTTAGAAAAAAATTGACAAATAAAGGGTATGCATGACTCTCGACCATTATGAATTGTTTCATTAAAGAGTAACATCTTAAGCATATCATGCAATTTGTTTATGATAGCATAAAAATGATAATCACTATGCATGAATGGTAATAGTAAGGACAACAGAAATGAGTCTGCAACAATAGACAAGCAATTTGGTATCCGAACCTTTCATCAAAAGACATAGGTTGAAAATCATGCAGAAAAAAGAGAAGAACTTGTGAACAGATTTAAACTATAAAGTTATAATATTTACAATGTATCTGAACATAATTTATTTATTTATTTTTATGACGAGGAATCCCAGCGACCTTGCAAAATGCTACATGTCTTTAACCTGGTTACATAATTGGCTTTTCCACATACGGATGTGGCCCCTAGTGGGAGCGTACTACCAAGATTAGGCCCTTACCACTTTAGCCAACCCCTAGGGGTTGTATCAAAATGTAATTCATATACTAAAACATCACCAAAATGCTATATACTCATCCAGCATAAACCCCTATTACAATATCATGAACTGAAAAATGAACTTACAGGAAGCCCACATCTTTTTAAGGCAGTAGATGTCATCAAAGTTGCCCACCTACTCAGAACTGCCGTATTTTGCTCCCCTACTGCATTCCTCAAGCTATTTTTGGAGGCTAGCATTTGGCAATAAAGACCAATATTTGGCTCCAAGAACGCAACATGTTTGGACGAAAACACAGACTTTTCAGCCATGGTATTGATCTGGAAACCAAGCATGCTAAAAAATGATTGCAAGTAATTCCCCATTTCCCACTGCAAATCAAGAAGTCCTTGTAAATTATGCTATCATCAAAGGCAGGGAGAATTCATACATATGGCTATTCATAAGAATATCCTTTTGAAACATAATAAGAAAGCATTTCTATCCCTCAAACCTCCAGAAGGCTGGCAAGCCAGTAGTCGCCTTTCTCAATGCTTGATGGAAGTAAAAACTTTGTTATTAGATGATGCTGTAATGGTCCACCACGCTCCTCAACAAGCTGAGAAATTACTATTGCAAGCTGTTCATCCCCAAGGTTCTTTGAGCAAACATTGAGAGCTGAATAAGTATCACCCCCAAGCAGAAAGAAAGCAATGGCCAGCTCTAGCTGATGTCTCCCCATTAAAACATAAGCATTCTTCAAAGCAGCTGCCTTGTTTTTTTCCTCCTGTAGCAGTAATTAATGCAAATGCATATTCATGAATTAACCAGTTTATAGTTCATCTAAATTGTCCCCAAATAACACAAATGAGAAATATGAGAAAGAAGCGAGGTTTAGGCGATTGACTTCTTCTGAGAAACACATTGGAAAAAGAGCCTCTGTAATTGTTTTATCCAAGCTTCCAACAGAAATAAATCAACAAGTTCACCCTTTTTTTTTTTTTCTCTAAGCGTCAACAAGTTAACCTGATATAACTCGAAAATACCTGAAAATTCCGTGCAAGAAAAGCCACCAAAGGCTTATCCTTCTCGTCCTTGCTGATTTTAAAAAGACCAGCCAACACTTGAAGTCTATTCAACGCTATATATAACAGAGCACAGTCCTTGGGATCCTTGTTTTTAAGATATTGTGATCTTGCCAGTTTCTCCATCTACAGTAAAAAAACCTTCATTAAAATTTTTTAAAGAGTAGAGATACAGACTAGAACTCATCTCAATACCTTGTCAACGAGGATAGGTGCTGTTACTATGGTTCATAAAGAACCGTGTCCAAAAGAGAGGCGAGGAGGTAACTGCTATTTATCATAGACAAAAACATACCATATACTGTATGCAAAATAGTAAGAGACAATTAAGAATTGTGTTGTAAACACCTATGATCATAGCTGATGTGAAATCAACTTGTACCCCTTCCATCGATGGCTTGGTCACCAAGATATATAGACTCCCAAAACCAAAAAGACAGAATCAGAAATCATCAGCCATTTTAACATGCATAATTATTGTGAATTCAAACATTGTATAGCTGCTGCATCCAACCTTGGTACTGACTAATAAAACGAGCTGTTTGACATAGCTCAGAAAGCCCCAAACTAACCAACAAGTTGGACATAAGAATCCTTGGATGTTATATATCCATCCATACAACTCAATTTAATTCAATTAGCAAGTTCATACTAGTTTCCAAGAATAGACGATAGAATGGCTCTACCTCTATCTCCAAAGGAGTTAGATGTTTTTATGCCAGCAACACAAGCTAGAGCTCATTGAATTGTTGATGTTGGAGCGATAGAATAAAATAACAAGGATTTTGATAAAACAATAGGCAATTAGAAGTTTTATCCAATGATGGTGTTACCTACTACCTTCAGGGGCTGCTTTATCAGACATTATTTAGAAAAAATGCTCAGGTGAAAAGGACAATCTTTTTTTGTTACCATCTAAAAATGGAAACATTTTCCTTGTATGATGGAGCAAGAATAATGATAATATTTATTACCCATGCACGCAATTGTGTTGTATTAGTAAACCAATATCCAACTCCAATAGCCCGCATTTCTTGCCAAGTTGGTTCATTAGGTAGAAAAGAACCAAATAAAATTTCTTGGGAATCAGAGTGGTATGCCCATACAATCAACCTAGAGTCAACAATCAACTCTTTCATAGATGCCGGTCTACCAATCATCCAGAAAAAATGTAATTGCTGAAACCTCAACGCCACCCAAAACCTGGAAGGGGAAATAAAAGAATTTAACATTAAGAGAAAAGGAAAATCATGATTCCATTAAGAAAAGAAAATTTTGGTCACTTCTCCCTATGCTTTGTACCGATTGAGATTTGCCCTTGGTGCTTTTTTTATGGGGAATAACCCATCATGCCATGACAAATTTTGAATTAAGTCCCTCTGTTATAAATTCCATTCACTCAACTTAACAGAAAACATGTGGCAGTCTGAAACAATGCCACGTGGTAATATTATTTTCATAATTAAAAATTGCAAAAAAATAAAATTTAAATAATTTGTTTTAAAAAATAAACAATAGAAGAAAATACAAGAAAAACAATAGCACAAGGGGCACCAGGAGGTGGCCGAGCTCAGGCCACCGTGTGGCTGACTCCAGCCACCCACCAGTGGCCCGACAGGGAGGCAAAGATCTAGCCACTACATGGGTGCCCAAAATGAACCATGTGGTGGCCAGAGCACCTAGTGGCCTTCAAGCCAGTTTTTTTTTTTTTTTCATTTTTTAAAAATAAGTTCTTGAGATTTTATTTATATTTTTATATAAACTTAATTAAGAAAATAGTATTTTCCACGTGGTGGTGTTTCAGATTGCCATTTTTTTTCCATTAAGTGGAGTATACGGAATTTCTAACTGATGGGCTTGATTCAAAATTTGACATAATGCGAGGTGCTATTCCTAAAAAGGGAAAATGAAAACATGAGGTGAATCTCAATTGGGGAAAAGAACAAGGGCTTACTAACCAAGTTTTGCTTGAAAAAAATATGAAAACAATGCTAATGTCACTTTAGATAGGGAAAACAAAGTCAGCTATTAACAATGCATAAACTTAGAGCAAACAAATATAATTTAATACTGCACTACTGGATATATTAACTCAATAGAGGCATCAAATTACAAAAAAATAGCAATTTAATACTAGTATCTTCGAATAAATATAAAATACAAATATCTCTTGTTATTATCTGTTGAAGGACTTCTATTTTTTGAAATTCCATTTTTTCATAATGACTCCAATTTGATGGACTAGAGCCTTGTAAAACCTAATAAAGTGAACAAGCAACATTGAACCACCATCCATGTTTGACTGGCACGCTACAGTTTTTGAGGGCACAAAATTCATGTTACAGAAACAACTATGAAATAAAAAATTTCAAGTTTAAAGTAATAATCACTACATGTTTTCCTTCTTTTTTATATTCTTTTTTTTTGTTGACATTTCTGACAAATTTGATCATTTCTTCCAATTCTCCACGACCAATATCGACACCACAGAACGCCCTTAACCCTATCTAGAGAACTTTACTTAGTATGCTCATAGTTTCTATCCACGCAAGTTTGTAAGCGCATCCTCTGTAAGAATCGATGGTTATTTAGTTAATGATTCTTGACATTCTATTGAAAACTGTCATTTAAAAATAAAACACCAGTATAAAAGATCCAGTAAAAATAAAAATCTTTTGGCAAGCAAATCTTGCAAAACGGATATCAGAAAACATCATGTCAACACCATGGAAAAACACATAATTCATCAGATACAGATTTAGATTCAGACGTACCTTCGCCCAGGTTCATCAAGACTTTCATAGGCAGAAGTCTGTGCAGTACTAAGTTCACCGAGAAGATCTGCAATTGCAACAATTTGAGTCTTCTCTGTGTTGGTTATAGCTGCTAGCTGATGCAAGTTCTCAAGAGTCTCAACAAAACCACTAAGTTCAGATTTTTTGGAAGAGGAAGGGAAGATATTATTGGAAGCAAAAGATTCAGAATCGGAAGCAAATTGGAACATGCTGCTCTGAAATTGAGATGATGTTGTGGTCAAATCTCCACCCCATTGAAATCCTTTATAAGTTGAATTTCTGAAAAGACTTCCATCAAAATAATCAGACAAAAGGATCTCTGGGATTATGCAGCAGGTCTTTGTGGAGATATTTTTCATCTTAGTAGCATAATTAGAAGTAAGACATTCAACAAGATGCCTCACAGCCATATATGCACGTTTCCAATTCCCTAAACACATTAGAAATACAACTCTTTAATTAATACATCCAAAGAAAAGCTTTTCAACTCGAGAATTATGAGCTAGAGAAGCAATATTGCCCTAGAAATTCCACAACTAAATTGACAAGGGAACCAATAATTTATCTTTTTATCTTTTTGTATTAGCTATGAATGCTTTGAGTCGTATGATCGAAGCGGCTGTGAAGAGGAATTTTTTGTCAGGATTTATGGTGGGAGATGACTTATGGGGCAGCATTACAGTTTCACATTTACTTTTTGTAGACAATACTATAATCCTTAGTGATTCAAGTCAAGATCATCTCCGTGCTTTGAGAGCCTTATTGCTATGCTTTGAAGCTATTTCAGGACTTAGAATTAACTTATCTAAGTCTGAAATTGTTCCAGTGGGTACGGTCAGGAATATTTTTGATTTGGCTAATATCTTGGGATGTAAGGTAGCTTCTTTACCTTTGAAATATCTTGGATTACCTTTGGGTGCTCCTCACAAATCACTTTCTATAAGGGATGGGGTTATTGAGAAGATTGGGAGGCGGCTAGCTGGTTGGAAAAAACTCTTTGTCAAAAGGGGGAAGAGATACATTGATTAAGAGTACTTTGTTTAATCACTTATCAAAAAAAAAAAAGAGTACTTTGTTTAATCTCCCCACATATTTCCTTTCTCTTTTTCCTTTACTCGCGGGGGTTGCAAAAAACAATAGAGGATTTTTCGGAATTTCTTGTGGGATGGTAATGGGGAGGAAAGAAAATTTAATTTGGTGAGTTGGAACAACGTTTGTCAACCGGTTTCATGTGGAGGTTTGGGTGTGAGAAATTTAAAGCTTTTCAATAAAGCTCTACTTGGGAAATGGCTTTGGAGGTACCATTTTGAGAGTAATGCATTATGGAGACAAATTGTGGATATTAAATATGGGAGGATGCGGGGGAGCTGGTACACAAATGAAGTTAAAGGGGTGAATGGGGTGGGCTTGTGGAAGTCCATCTGGTTAGTATGGGGGGATTTTGTTAAAAGCATAAAATTTAAAGTGGGGGATGGGATGGGGCAAATCTTTATTTTTGGCATGATATTTGGTGTAGGGATTCAGCTTTTAAGTACATTTATCCTAATTTATTTACGATTGCTAGAGATAAAGGGGCTGCAGTGGCTAAGTCTTATAAGATTTCTAATAACATGGTTCAGTGGAATGTGGATTTCAACAGAGATGTGCAGGACTGGGAAGTGGGTGAGGTATCTGATTTTTTGGGAAGATTATATGATATGAAAATTGATCAGAATAGAGAGGACAGCCTGCTGTGGTTGCAAACAAATAACTCCAGATTTTACTGTAAAATCTTTTTATGAGGCATTAATTAGTCAGGGAGTTAAAGATTATCCCTAGAAATGTATTTGGAGAGCAAAGGTACCTAGCAAGGTTGCTTTTCTCTGTTGGTTGGTGTCTCTTGGGAAAATATTAATGATGGATAATTTGAGGAAGAGAGGTTTATTTGTGGTTGATTGGTGTTTTATGTGTAAGAAGGATGGTGAATCTGTTAACCATCTTTTTCTTCACTGTAAGGTGGCAACAATGTTGTGGAATGAGATTTTAGCATGGGTAGGCATTGCTTGGGTGATGCCTATGCATGCGGTGGATATTTTGGCTTGCTGGCAAGGTTCATGGGATGTAGAGGCAGTGCAGCAGTGTGCAGGATGATTCCCTTATGTTTGTTTTGGTGCTTATGGCTAGAAAGAAATGGGAGGTATTTTGAAGATTGTGAACGTTCTATAGCGGAGTTTGGGGATTTTTCTTTAGAACTTTAAGTTTTTGGGTGAAGAATCTTGTAAGGGATGGGGATATTTGTAATGTTTTATTTTAGTACTGTTTTGCTTTAGCTTGTATTTAGGTGTACTCACTTGTATACATCCTGTATACTTGGGTTATGCCTATTTACTTGGAATAAAATCTCTTATTAACTATAAAAATAAAGGGGAGGACAACGCTCATGATTTTTTGTCTTTAATTCATCGTAGTTAGAATGTATTTAGGTGTTCTTCTGTATACTTCCGGTGTAAATGGCTTATGCCTATCTCATTCATATAAATAATATTTATCTCTTACTTATAAAAAAAAAAAAAAAAAAAAAAGAGGGACAAAACATGCACGTGAATGCACAATAAAACAATATAAATTACAAAGATGAAGTTCCTATGAAGCATGCCAATCATAATGCACCTGTTACTAACAACATGACTGCTTGGCAAGGTAAACTTTGTTACATCATTCAATTGAAAAACGATAAGACCACAGATAATTAGATGGAATAAAAGGTTGGAAAAGTAGAGTCAGTCAAAATAAGTTCTATCAGGACAGAGCATTAAAATGAAGGACCTTCACAAACCCGCATCTGTAGCATCCTTTATTAAGTTCTATAAGGAGGACATAATTTAGTCTCATTTTAGTTTTCATCTTCTTCAAAATATATATTGGTTTACATACCACCAATTAAAGAAATTTCAAATTAAGGGTTTCCATCATATCCAAGCAAAGAGCATCCAAGAAAGGTTTGAAACACTGGCAGAAACTTTCTTTTGCTTGAAACTGAGTAAAGTTGTGGGTTCACAGTGAAAGATAACTTGAGCTTAGAATATATCAGTCGCTGGGTTCTCCTATAACAAATGGTCATATGATTAGGCTTAGTTTGGATACAGAAACGGTTTCATCTCATCTCATCATTACAACTTTCTCAAATTCCCACACAAAATATAATAAACAATTCAACTTTTTCAAATCCCAAAAAAATAATAATATTAAAAATAATATTCTAACAATATTTTATTCAAATTTCAATTTTCATCTAAAACCATCCCATCTCATCTCATTATCCAAGCCACACCTTAAGAGTAGTCAAGATATTTAAAACAGAGGCAAAACAGTTAGAATATTTCCACCCAATGACATGCATAATTACCCAATCAGACAACAGCATAATTATGGTCCGTGGTATAAAATTTTAAAAGTTGACCCTTAGAGTGAGCTCTGCATAGAAAATTGATCCTCCATCTACATATTGTTAGGTTCATGATGTAAAATGCTAGTGTGGCAACTATTATCCATGTCCTGACGGATATGGTTTCAAAATGTGGTAAAACTGCATAGTCATAACTAAAAAATAAAAAAGTCAAATATCACAAAAACAATAAAAACTTAAACTTGGGAAAATGAACATCAAATTTTAAGAAAAAACTAAAACATGAAAAAAAAAACCAAAGAAACTTAAATTGAAATAAGCATATCTAAAAACTGAACTAAAGTTAGAACTTAAAAACTAAAAGAAAAAACCAAAAAATTAGAAAAGACTTAAATTAAATATCTAAACTTAAAGTAACTAGTATAATAAATTCAACTAAAACTAGAAAAGAAGAATCAATTTTTTAATTAAAAAAAACCTTAAAAAATAATAGAAAAACCAATAAGCAAGAACTTCAATTTTAAGACTGTGGCTTGCAATGACCCCATGGGTGGAGGAGATTTCCTGGCCCCCTTAGGGTGGCAGTGTGCACCCTGGGGAGAGGACAACCAAAAAGGTGGTTGCAAGCACACACTCTCTTTCTTTCTTTCTTTGTTTTCACTTTTTAAAATTTATTTTTTATTTTTAATTGGTCTTATGAGTTAGATTATGTAACTTTTTTTTAAAGCACTCACTATATAGCTATGACGTGTGTCAAAATCTAATTAAATGTAACATGGCAAATTGGTGTCAACATTGCCCCTGATTTATCTAATGGTAAATGGATGGATGGATCAATTTGATGTGGGACTAACCTTGTGATAAAGTTTTTGAACTTTTTTACCACAGGGACCAAGTTTGTAATCAGGACAAACCCCAGGACCCTTACAATAATTATCCCTTTCTTTGGCCGTGACTCAAATTCGTAAATCTGAATCTTAACAGTGCCATGGCACTAAAATCAGATGTTCAAACAAGTAGTTAATAATTCATAATACCTGAAAATATATTCATAAGTAGAGTTTCAGGGTGATAACTAGGTAACGATCCGCTAAACCTCTCCACTACTTCTGGCAAGCTCCATAAACCAATCTTTGAATCTGAATCACATTTCAATCGATCCCTTGCTATGAACAAACTGCTGGCAGGGAAACCATTCTTCTTATGCATCTCTACAGATGGCTGAGACTCACATGATTGTTTAAAATTCCCAATGTCACAATCAGTGAAAACTGCAGAAAGAATGTCCTCATTTGCTCGATCATCACAATGAGGGAAACTTTCCTCAATATAATTCAGATGGCACTTAGCCTTATGTTCTTTAGGAATGTGGAACAGCCATTGACAAGATACACGGAAGTAATTATCATGAATAACCACAGGTGCAGCTTTGGGTCCCCAGTGAAAGTCATGAATGGGAGGAAGAGTGTGAGTGAATGCAATGCAAACCCATATGTCCATTTTCGAATATTTTTCAGAGCCCAACAAATTGTGACTTCCAAACCGCTTTGTTGCATATACTCGCAACTCATTCTGCATGCATACTCCAAGAACTAACTGACCATTTCCTAAAGCTAACCAATTTAAAGCAATGACGCCTTTGTCAAGGAATAATGTATCTTCTAACATAAAAGTCCCTGCACATGTAAGGCGTACAGAGTGCCATATATGAAGGGTGCTGACAGCATTCAGATGATGTTCCACACAGACGGTTGCAATCTTCTGACCACAATCAGTCAAGCATATGGAACTAACGGGCCCTTGATGTGCAGCAAACATACCAACAAGCTCCCATGGCACATGAGGGGTTGAGGGCTTACCAGCGTTACTTCTCCACAGTTTCAAACTTCCATCAGAGCAGCCAGTGGCCATGATATATGCAGGATAACTGCCATACATATCATTGATTGAATCCAGCTTTTGTTGTTTATGAGTCAGACTACCTGGACAGACCACAGCAAAACTTGTAACCTGATCATGGTAGTGAGGATCTGGTAAATGTGATGAGCAAGGATTTACACCAAGACGGTATCTTTTACCAGAAAAAGCACCTTCAAACATCCATGTGCTGCCTTCTGAGCCATCTTTAGAGTCAAAATTACATTCACAGTAGCTTGCGGATAGATCAGAACAATGAAAGGTCATTTCCCATGATAGAGCCCGAAACTCTTTCATCCATATCCCCAAAAGCATAAATTTATTGTACTTGAAGGTCTTATCACAAGTAGAAGACAATGGAATTGAAAAGATATTTGTGGGACCATCCTCATATGGACCATGGCCAGTGAAAGGTATAGTGAATAAGTAGTGACATTCTATATTTTCTGCTTTGTTGTGGTGGATTGTAACTATAAAGCAATCAATTCCTCCAATGTGTCCCATAAGAAGAAACAGTTCATCATTCAATACTGAAGGTGCCCACCTCAAGCATGTATATTTGGGACATGAATCTTGAATCACAAGTTTTCCATAAAGCTTCCATGTTGGAAGCAATGATGGACAACCCAGAATGCCGTTGGAAATTGTAGTAAGTGACCAAAAAAGAAGCAATCCATTAGAATCTAGAGAAACGGCCAGTTCAACTTCACAGCTATCAGGATGTGCAGCAACTTGTAAGATCTTTCCGGCATGACCACCTAAGTTCAGAATTCCACTGGCAGAACATGATAAAAAGCCATCCGTCCTGGATTTACTAGGAGAAGTATCCTCTATATTACTAGATGCCTTGGTATGTAACAGTGACCAAACTAAAGAATCACAAGGTAATAAATGAATCAAAGAACACATAATTGGTGGACCGGACAAGCGGTTCCTCAACATAACAAATTTATTAAGAAGTAGCCTGTTTCTAGAATTTGAAAAACTAGTCCCACAACATTCTCCCTCTTCTAGGTCCTGCAATTCTTGTCTCCTCCATAATGTAACTCGGGGAAACCGCATTGGGGAGATGTCATCAAGACAGTGGATAGCCCAAAAATAAACCAGCTTTTCTGGACCAAATCCAACTAACCACTCACATCTGCCTGCCTTGTCATGCTCCAATCCCTCAGTGGACAAAATTTGGTCCACTCCATCACCAGTTTTTAAAAGGCCCCAAATTTCTGTAGTCCACAACACATATACATCCATGCCCAGAGTTCCATTCAGGGCCTGGTTAATCTCAATTACAGCAACGACACAAAAAGATCGCCTGGCAGTTTCGCGATCGATGGTGTCCTTTCCAGTTTTTCTGACCCTTCCATTATCCATCTCACACCATAACCTTACTGTTCCATCTAAGCAGCATGTTAGCAGCAGTTGTCTCCGTGAATGTTTTCCATCTCTATTCAATTGTCTTCCTGTCAATGGCCTCCATTGGATCATTGACACAGATAGAGGATGAGGTAGCTCAGCTTTTGTGTAATCAGATTTTCCAGTACTCCAACATACGAACACACATTTGCTAACCGCATCAACCATTGATCCTTCAATCTGAGGGTCACTATGATAAGCTGCTGTAGCGAAAGGTCCCTCAACTGACCACGTTGCAGAAACCAGAGTTTGGGGGCACTCTGATTTAAGCTTCCAAGCTATTTCCCAGGACTTGCTGTTGTTTCTCCATAAAACCACCTCAATTCCACCAGCAATTATCCCGTCCCCAGAGCCCGTCCATTCGACTGCCTCCACCTTTGTACATTGTACAAGCACTGCATTCTGACTCCAACAAAAAGAACCTGAATATATGAGTCACAAATTCGTACTTTAAGAAACCAATATCAGAAAGAAAAAAGAAAAATTAAAAAGAATAGAGAAAGTAAAATACAGTCAATCTCTCGGAAATCCGTGTGCCATCTTACTCAGAATTTATCAGATACTCATACTTTAGAAACTGAAAATCATAATTAATTCGACGATGTTGGGTCATTTTTAGCACAAAATGAGCACGCTAACTGTAATCAAATAACGTTAACTTACTCAAGACTTCAAGCTTCAATTCCTTTCCCTTGCTCAATTATCTCGGAAGCCAAACATTAAAAAAACTTGAAAGTACCTGCGGAACTCGCCGAGTCATGCTGGAAGAGGCAGACACAGTTCTCCACTGCAGCGGCTAGCTCTCCCATCGATGGCGACACCGGAGACCAAGACACAGCGGTGACGGCGGAGGAGAGCTCGAAGACCTGGCGAAAGATTGGGCCAATGAGAACTTCGTCGGGTGAGAGAGGGGAGGGGAAGTGGGAGATGACTAGGAGAGAGGAGGCGGCGTAGGCGACCCATGAGTAGCCGGAGAAGTCCGGGAGGAAATCGATGGTGGATCCCGGTGGAGAGGAGCGGGTCGGAGCTGGAGGGATCGGATCGGATGGGAGGAGGGGGAGGGGGAGGTGGGGTATGGGATCAACGGTGGCTATTGGGTCTGTCATTTGGTTCCGGGTTTACGATCATAAGAGGAAGAAAATGATCCAAATGCAATTTTACGTTAGTTACGACTATCGTCACTGGAGTGACGACTACTCATCAGGGATGTTTGCGTTTGGATCTTCGGAATTTTCTTCCCCCAATAGTAATTTACAAGCTCATGCCATGCAATTCTTGAGCAAATCCTTCGAAAAATAGAATCGCCGGAAGAACGATGATAATAATTGAAAATAATATCTCTCTCGTAAATTAGTCCTTTTCGGTGAGTATACGTTTAGACGTTGAGGAGATTTTACATAATTTGTAAATGGTAGCATAAAAATAATAGTGAGGTCGGAGATGGTGGCGGTGGAAGAATTTGCAGTGAGGAAGAGGAAAGGCTCTTGGGCGAAAATAGTGAGGCTGCTTTCAAACGTTCCTGTGTGGTGGAGTCTATTTCTCTTACTGTGAAATTCCTGACATGGCATGTAGTGAATGGAGGGCTGCTATAATGCCATTGCTAGCTGGACCATCCCAAGCTTTTTATTATGATATATTCTTAATATCTAAACAAGTCCTTATTCTTTTATAAAAAATTGTACAAATTTACGCAATCTGAACTTATCTAAATTATTTTTTTATATATTTATTACCTCAAAAAATCTTATTAAGTAAAATACATATTTAACTTATTTGATCCCGATGATGATTATACTGGTGGCTCTGCAGATTCGATAGCTTGGCTTGCTTCTTATGTTAGTACCCTTACTCGCACATATACACCGATGACTACATTCTTCTAGGCTAAAGTTTCACAAAATGTGAAAGAATACATAAAGAATCGTTGCCTGATAATAAGTTACTTAGAAAATAATTAAGTATAACATGCTAATTTATAATTAGTTTGTATTTGGACTAATCATTTATAATTTTTTTAAGGATAAGTTTGAACTTAATTATGGCCGGTGAGAGGATCAACTAATGGTCGATGAGCTTATGTCTGATGCATTCTAGAAGTACAAAGGGAGATGTCATGCACACTATCAGAAGTTTAGTAATGCAACAGAGGTGCGCCAAAATCCATCCAAGAGATGCCACCAAACAAATCGGAAAAGTTTTGTGATATGTTTGAAGATCCCTCATATTAGGTTATTTCACTTCTATCTTTATTTATGCATGGTATATGATAGTTACATTAAAGAAATATAGTAATAATGTTGTTTCTTTTTTTGTAGCAACGGAGTACTGTCAACAAAGCAAATAGAGCAAATTTAACGATACACAATCGTGCGGGTTCTCGATCTTTTCATCAGCTATAAAAAAATTGGTAATGTTATACTAGTCTCCCATTGAATATTAACATATTATGATTTGTGATTGAAATTATAATATAGATTTTCCTTTTGCAAGAAGAAGAAAGTCATACTGACTATAATCTTACCCAATTGTATGCTACATCATATAAAAATCGTGATAATGTTTGGATTAGTTCCGAAACAGAAGCAAATTATGTAAGTTAGAGTTTTTTATTTTTATTGTTTAATAATATTTTTGTTATTTATAACTATCTTTAATGATTTTTTATAGGACAAGATGGTATCATTTATGGAAATTACTGTGTCTCCATCTGATTAATAATCTATGAACGATGTTTAGATTTTTTCTCAAGTTCTTGGACCACATTCTAGATATCTGAGGGGTTTAGGACGTTGCATGAAGCCTTCCTCAGCATCATCATCTTTTTTTCAAGTCAGATCGAATAAGAACTCTCGGGAATTAGAGAAAGCAAGACTAGAGATTGAACATTTGAGGTCCAAGCAAAGATAGTTGTAGACTCAATTAGCTCAGGCAGTGGATATATAGGCAATATTAGAAAAAAAAATATGAAGAAAAAACTAGAGATTCAATCTCAAAAAATGTTCAAACAATGGCAATTAATGATGTCCTAAAACTCTATGCCACCACCATCCTGGAATTTATTTTCTTTACTTGTTTTTTTATTTTGATTTGATACATCATTTGAACAAATGGGATGTTTTAATTATAATATTATAATATTTATTTTATTTTTGAATTTACGGTTTATTGTAGCATGAATACCATTCGTACTAGGTAGAGTATCGTTCAAATGTAACATACCTAGTTCAAATAGTACTATTCAATTTATTGGTTGTTCAATATATTTTAGATTCCGTTCGAACAACCAATCCAATCCATTCCAATGGGTTGAGAACCGTCAATTATGTTCAAACAGATTAATTTCTTGTTCGAATATACATCATGTACGAACATTCGAACAGATAATATCTTGTTCGAACTTATTTGTCATCGTTTGAATGTATCATACACCGTTCGAACAAAAGTATTGAACCACTCGTTCGAACAAATGTTTTCAATTCGAACGTATATAAATCACGTTAGATCAAATATTTTTGTTTGAACAAAAATATATTGGTTCAAATATAAATAAACTATTCAAACAATCCCTCCATTCGAACAGGATCAAATAAATTTGAGTCGTTTAAAGCAATTTTCGATTGCATTGAATGGAAACCTGATAGTTCGAACATTAATTCGTCCATTCGAACGGTTTTTTTCGTCCCAAAAAAATTCATTCATTCGGACAGTTTTGATTGTTTCCGCTGGGTTTCATCTCTAAAAGTATTTTTGGGGCGAAATTTGAATTTCATCCTCAAAAACCTTTCGAGACTAACCTTTAGGGACGAAATAGAGATGAAATATTTTCATCTCTAATTCTCTTTAGAGACAAAAATACCATTGTCCCAAAAAATGGTTTCTCTTGTAGTGCATGTCTATCGAGAAGGAAATATATTGCCCCATAGCTTGGCAAATTATAGGATATTAGCTTTTCTTCTACCTTTCACTCTTTACCTCACTCTTTATCTTGCAACTATAGCTTTGTTCTATTGAATCATCTCTATTCAATTTTTTTTTGTCACATGATGTGTCAATTGAAGATTTTAGTAACATTCTTGTGGGGTGGATATTTAAGCTTCTTTTGACTGTTAGATTCTCAGGTTGTCTGGTTGTAGTACTGAAACCACGTTCACTTTTACATTCAATAATCCATGTTTGCTTATATGTACATAGAAAATGTTATTACTTCACACAAGTGATCCTTAGGAATGAGGTAGCAATTGAGTATTCATGCAGTAATATGTTTGTTGATATCTACATGAAGTAGTGCATATGCCATGAACCAGCTTGTTTCATGTAACATATTTTTTTAGTTGTCTTAATTTTTCTTTTTTATATTGTTGAGACTTTTTTATATCGTTTCACATAATATGTTTGATATACTAATATTTAATTCAGTTTACAACAGACATGTTGAAGGTATTATTATACCATGGTGGGTTCTTTCGTTTGGGCCACACATCATGTCGTCCATGGGAGGAACAATTTATTGTAGAGGTCCAAGAGGAGAAGAAAGGGGATACGTACATAGCATGCGACTAAGGCTACTACAAGCGATTGGTTCCCATCTTCTATGGATGCAACAACCACCAAAGGAGGCAATTGTGATAAACTAGTTGTTGAATTTGATTATGGAATAATGATAAGTTAAAGAGCTTCGATGATAATCATGTTTGGAGAAAAAAATATATAGAATTTAATGAGAATCAAGATCTAAAACACTCGATTTTTCTTATCGTTGGGATGAAGTTGTTTAGAGATTATTCAACATTCAAAGTTGCCTTGTGGACTGCAAACATATGCACTGCAATATTGGTTTGATTATACCTATGTTCACAATGAGGTGATATGTGGACATGTTTAGGCATCGTCCACTCCGACTTTGAATGCACTTCTAAGCAAATATAGATAGATTGTGAATATGATGCCTGAGAATGCTTCGTTTTTTTGTGTTCGAGTGTTCATGTTGAAAAACAGTATTTGGTATACATGCAAAGCAATTTAAGCATCTTGGAGATTATGGTGTTGCCTTGCTTACATGCAACTCTAGTAGTTGTGTCAAGCTGTACAAATAGAACAACTTCTTTATGCGCTTGTATGTATACTTTGAAGAGTGCAAAAACAGATTCTTTGTGAGATTTGGACCAATTATATATGTTGATGCATATTTCTTGAACTGAAAGTTTCTAGGACAACTAATGACAACTGTAAGGCCCGGAGAGCAACCATATGTACCTTATTACATATGCAGTGTGCTGAGTCCCTAAGCAGCCTCCTCCAATTAGTTGGAACCTCAGGTGCTATCATAGGGGTGCCTTTAGCCCGAAACCAAATGCACATTTGTCACCTATTCTTTATTGGTGATAGCCTTCTTTTCTGCAAGGCCAACCCTCTGAAGTGAAGCAGGTTAATTCATTTACTGGACATTTATGAGCAAGCTTCAGGCCAAAGATTAAACAAAGAGAAGACCTCCATCTTATTCAGTAAAAGCACAAGAGTAGATGTCAAGGATATCACAACTCAAGTTGCATTAATTCAATCTACACAACCTTATGAAAAATATTTACGCTTGCCATCCCTGGTAGGTAGATCAAGATCAAAAGGGTTCAAGAATATTCTAGGTAGAGTGAGGGGCAGAATTAGTAATTAGAAAATGAAGTGCTTATCCCAAGCTGGAAAAGAGATTCTTCTCAAGACAGTGATTTAGGTCATCCCCACTTATTGCATGTAAGTGTTTAAGATTCCTAAAAACATCTTGGTGGAGCTCAATAGAATCATACAATAGTTCTGGTGGGGTCAGAAAGCTAAAGAAAGGAAGATCCATTGGTGTTCATGGGAAAAAATGGGAAAGGCTAAAGCAGTTGGTAGACTTAGTTTTCGAGACCTTGAACATTTTAATCTTGCAATAATGGCAAAGCAACGCTGGATATTGATTCAGAATCCTCATTCGCTTGTTGCTAGAGTTCTCTCAACTAAGAATTTTCTAGGTGGTGACTTTTTGAAAGTTGGTCAATGCAAAAATCATTCTCTCATCTGGAGGAATATCATGGTTGCTAAGCCTCTACTTGAGGAAGGGCTTCTTTGGCGAATTTGGAATGGCAAAACCACCAAAATCTAGCATGACAACTGGCTGCCACTTCCTACCTCTTTTAGAGTTCAAAGTGGGATTAAGAGGCTTAATACTGAGGCAAGAGTGGAAGTCCTTATTGACCCAAACACAAAGTCTTGGAATTTGTAGATGATTAATGATTTTTTTTTTCTGAAGAAGAGGTAACAACTATACAAAAAATTCTTGTGAGCCTTTGCAACAGTCCAGACAAACTTATATGGAGATGCACATCTAATGGCCTTCTCTCTATGAGAAGTGCTTACCATTTGCAACTTAAAGTCCAACAGAGAGCTAAGGGTCAATCTTCTAGCTATTTTGAGAGGAAAAAAAGATGGGTGAAGTTGTGGAAATTGGCAGGTCTAAATGCAGAAAAGCTTTTCTCTTAGGAAGGCTTGCAATGATGGCTTACCAACAAAAAAGAATCTTTTCAGAAAGGAGATAGTCAAAGAGCTTAACTGCCATATTTGCTTACAACAAGAAGAAAACATTGAACATGCAACATAGGACTTGGAAGTGTGAATCAATGAGAGATGTTTGAAGCCAATGTTCTATACAATTGCATAAGAGAAGCACAGGCAACAGACTTTCAGAGAACTCATGCTCAGTCTGCTGGAGGACTTGGATGAAAAAATGTTGGCAGAGATGACTATGGTGGCATGGGGGTTATGGAAGAGAAGAAATGTGGTGGTTTTTCAAAAAGATCAATTTACTTGTCCCACGTCCCTTCTGAAGCAAACTATTCAAAATTGCAGGATCTCAGGTTGCTGAACAATAAGTCCTCGATTTCTTCAACTGGTTGCTACAAGATCATTTGGGATGCTGCTATAGATAAGAAGAAGTGTAGGGCTGGCATTGGCACAGTTATCCGAGACTGGGAAGGGAAAATCATGGCCACCATAATAATGGACAAAACTCTTTTTCCTGATCCACATCTTGCAAAGGCATTTGCTGCTCTTCATTCTACATTACTAGAAATTGATATTGGTCTAAGGAAGATTATCCATGAGGGTGATGCTCTAAATGTAGTTAAATAGATCAATGGAGGTGGTGAGCATTGGGGTCAAGTGGGTTTGATTATATCAGATGTGAAAAAGAGTCTCAACAGATTTGAAAGCTGGCAATAAATCACACCAACAGGTCTACTAATAAGGTGGCTCATTATTTAGCTAAGAAGGCTCTTGAAATAGATTATGTAATTATTGAACTTGAGGAAATCCCAAGTTTTATTGCTAGTCTGATTTAGAGTTATTCTTTTGAATAAAGATAATGATTTCTTAAAAAGAAAAAAAAGGTAATTTTGAATGTCTTTCTTTCAGTTTAGAATTATAGCAACGAAACCCTTCTCTTAATATATATACTACAAAAAAAAAAAAGCATTTCAAGCGGTTGATAAGCGTCGGCACTTGTCCAAAAAAATGCCACCACTTTATTAGCAACATTTATTTCTTGCGTAATCGTACACCGGTAGTGGGTGGTCGCTATTTACACATCTCGGCGTTTGTTCAAACACTGGGACTTGAAAATCTAATTTGCAGCATTTTTATAGAAGTTAGCGGTATTTCTTGAAATGCTACCACATTCCAATTAATGGCATTTATCTAAATAAAGTCAATAATTCGTTGCCATCCCATTGCATAAAATAGCAGGCGTTACAATAAACACTGTTGCAAGTACGTTACCGGCGTCATATAAATTGGTGGTGGTTATATAAACGCCATCAATAGTATGTTGGTGACATATTGAATAAATTAACGGCATTTATCTAAACACTGCCACTTGTTCGTTGCCATCCCATTGCATAAAATAGTGGTGTTATAGTAAATGATGCCACTACAAGTACGTTGCCAACGCATCATATAAATTGGTGGTAATTATAGAAACACCACCAATAGTACATTGGCAACACATTGAATAAATTAAAAGACGTTTATCTAAACACCACTACTAGTTCGTTGCCACCGCATTGCATAAAATAGCGGCGTTACAATAAACACTGTTGCTAGTACGTTGTTGACGCATCATATAAATTGGCAGCATTTATTTAAATACCACCAATAGTACGTTAACGACACATTGGATTTATTAATAGTGTTTATCTAAACGCCACTACGAGTACATTGTCACCTCATTGCATAAATTAACGGTCTTATGTAAATGCCGCCCCTAGTTTAAATTAACGGCGTTAATAGAAATGCCGTTATGAATACATGGGTGCATTGTATTAATTAACAACATTTAAATAAACACTACCACTAGTATTTTGATGAAGCATTATATTAATTAATGGCCTTTATCTAAATGACACTACTAGTATGTTGTTGACGCATTATATAAACACTACTAACTATATTTTCTCTTGTTAGTAGTTTATTTTATGTCGACGTTTAGAACGCGCCAATAATATGATATACCACAATAAAAAGATATATAATATATAAATTAATAATAAATATAATATAATGGATCATTATTCATATAATAAAAAAAAATTACAAATCAAATCACATGAAAGTTTTTCTTCATGGGTAATTCTTCTTCCTCACATTGTGTTTGTCAATAGCTTTCTGACTATTTCTTTCATAGGTAGTTCTTCTTCTTCATCACATTTATCCAATAGTTTTTTGAAATTATTATGCAATCGTTGAGCTTGGAAAAGATCAGAAAAGTCATACTAACTTGAGAGAGAGAACCATAAAGAAGTAAGTTACAGCAGGTTCAATCAATAGCTATGTATACTAATAAAGATGAACCAGATAAAACTACAAAAGAATAATGGATGGAAATAATAAATTTTAAGCTTAGAATTACAGAATTGTGACCCATCAAGAGTAACATATGTTAAAGGAAATCATGAAGAATAATATATGTTAAAGGAAATGAAGAGTAATATTTATTAAAGGAAATGAAGCGGATATTGTGCTACAAAAAGAAAACAAGAAATCAGTACAACATGCACATTGCTTAAAACACTAGATTCACTAATGTGTTCTTAGTTGAATAAGCTAGCTAGGATGTAAGGAAAACTCTCACCTTCACCTGAAGAGCACGTAGGTTTAATCTTACATGATACATATAAATGCTACATGATACATATACAGGGGAACTTCTTCAAATTGAGTAGAAACACCAATATGCTTTGCTCAGTTGCTCAGTTGGACTCATTTAAAATTCAATAACAAATCTTAGTTATTTAGAACTTTTTCACCTCTAAATGCTAAATGACACATATACAACGGAACTACTCCAGATGCTAAATCATAAGTTCACCATGCGAGGCAAAAAGTTCTAAAAATATATTTTCAAATTCTAAAAATATATGTATATAAGTTTTAGCATAGACTAAAAGTTTAGATTTACATATAAAAAAATCGGATTATTCTTAAACATAATAGTTTGACCCCAAAAACTTTTGAAATCCAAAAATATCATTTTCTAAAACTCACATTGCCTTTCTAAAACTCAGTTGGGCTTTGATAGAAATCACTCTTCCTCCAACAGAAACATCCCTATAGTGCAAAGGAACCTGCGGAAACCAAATTACCAGATCATAAACTCCATGCCAAAACGATCAACAGCACCAAAACTGTGTAAATTCTACTGTAATAACGCTGATACTTGCCCTCTTGAAGGAGATTCTTTCTGGTGAGATATTACTTTTTTACATAAGACCTCAATATTGAGATATAAAGTGGTATCCGTAATCCATTGGTGTCTGTAGTGGATCACTCAATCTCTTTATTATTAAAAACTTGTTTTGATTAAAGTGGTTTTGATGGTCTTCAAAGTCAACTTGGTACACCTAAAGAGTACATAATCATGAATGCATAGATTGCACCAACTAAGTTTGGAATTTAGAAATGAAACAAAAGGGCCAAAGCAAAAATAGAGTTGATTTCAAAACAAGCAGATGATCTGTACTTAGTGTTGGGAATTGACTGAACAAACAAAAGCTAAGTTGAAGTAAATAATAGCGGAAGCAACAAAATAAACAACAAGCACACAAAGAACACCAAGACTTAAGTGGTTCGGTTCAATGTGAGCCTATGTCCACTGTAGGGTTGGTCTCAACGAATTCACCATGAACAAAAGATGGAGTACAAGAGATCAATCACAAAATCCTCTATCCAAAAGCCCCAATACACCCAATGAACTCTTAGGATTCTTTACAAAATGATTATCTCTCTCTCTACAAAGTTTGGTTGTTGATTAGTCCAAAATACATGAAGAAAAGCATGCATATATAGTCCATGGCGCGAAAACCCTAATTTTAGAACATTTGCTCGAGCTAAGTATTGAGCGAAGTGTCAAGCGCACGTTAGGGTTGCACTCCCGCTAGCGAAACTCTCTGGATGCACACTGCTTGAGCAGAGCCTCTAGCGGGTGTCGAGTGAAACTCTCTGTTTCCACTTTGCTCAAGTAGAGTGTTGAGCGAAGTGTCGAGCTCAGGATGCTTAAGCCAGGGTCAAGCTAGGGTCAAGCAACAGTAAAGCCAAGTCTCAAAAAATACATTTTTAGTAGGAAATCAAGCCAAACTCAACACTTAGAGATGACTGTAAATGAGAACCTACCATCTTACTCGATTGACCCATTAATTCTCGGCCTCAACCTCAAGTTCAAGTGGGCTATAATTAATTATATAGCAAAATTATGAACAAACCTTAAACTCTAATACTTTAGATGATGAATTTATATATACAAACCTCAGATGAAAGGCCAAGAGCATCTCCTGCTCTTTAGTTGATTTTTTAATCAATGAAAATACAGGGTTTCACATACACATAAATTGAAAATACATTGCTTGAAAAGAAAATACTGTTCTCAAGAGCTTTATGCTTGAAAAACAAGGGCATCTGGCTTGATGTGAAGCATTTGGTTGGTGAAGAATAATGAAATTTTTTAAGGCAAAGAGAACTTCCATGGGTAAGATCAAACAAGGATCTACCATTGGTTGATCATATTTAATCGTGATGGGATTCTTCTCTATGCGTTGGTGTATGTCAATGATTTAATTCTCATGGGCAATCATAATGAATTTCTGCAACATGCAGTCAAGTCTCTGGGTGACAAATTGTGTCTCAAAGACTTATGTGACCTGCATTATTTCCTTGGGATGGAAGTCATTCCAGTTAAGTAGGGGTTGTTCCTCTCTCAGAACAATTATGTTCATGATATTCTCACTAGGTTGAAGATGACTGGTGCCAAGGAGGTTCAAACTCCCATGTCTGTGTCTACTAAGCTTCTACTTGACGATGGTACTTCACACTAATGCTACTAAATACAGACGCACTACCAGTTCCCTCCAATACCTGTCTCTCACTCGCCCAAACCTTGGCTTTGCGGTAAATCGCCTTGCCCAGTTCATTCATCAACCTACCGTCACCCACTGGCATCATATTAAGTGTCTTTTGCACTATGTCAAACAGACCATTCATTTTGATCTTCTGTTATGGTGCCAAACGAATCTAGTCCTTCATGGATTCTAGAATGTTGGCTTCCGGGGGGGGAGTGATCTTGATGATTGCAAGTCCACTATTGCCTACATAATTTTTCTGGGCAACAATCCTATCAGTTGGCGCACTCGAAAGCAGAAGGTGGTAGTTTGCTCCTCAATAGAAGTTGAATATTGGGCTCTTACCACTGCTGCTTCGGATATTTCTTGGATTCACTCTCTACTTAATGAACTCAGTATCAAGCTATGTGCCACTCCCTTGCTTCTTTGTGATAATGTTGGTGCTACCCAACTTAGTCTTAATCTTGTTATGCATTCCCAGATGAAACACCTTGCCATCGATCTTCACTTTGTACATGACTTTGTTCATCATGGTCAATTACGTGTTGCTCATGTTCACACAAATGATCAACTTGCATATTTATAGACAAAGCGTCTTGTTTGGTCTCATTTCAATCAATTGCGAGGCAAAATTAATGTTGCTGATGGTACCTTAATTTTGAGGGGGCGTTTAAGGGAATATGCATGATTCATGCAAATCATGGATTATGCCAATCACGGATTCTCTGCTCTGTAAATCAATTTGTATAGCACTTTCCTTTATTAGTTGTGTATTCCTTAATTAGCTACAACCATGTACTATATTAAGACTAGTTGTAAAGGAAATCAATATAAGAGCATTTTAGCCAAACTCTATGTAAACTCTATACTGTCATCCTTTTTGATAACCTGTAATTGGGTTGCACCTCTTTGGCTCTTACTAGTAAATCTAATAATTGTCACAAAGAGAAGAAATTATACAATGTCTGCAAAACAAAAAAAACAAAAAAAAAAACAAAAAAATACATCCTCATTCCAATTAGGAGATTATTTTATCTGAATGCAAAAAAAAAAAAAAAGATACTTCCTCACTTCCAAAACAGTGCTTGCGACTCTGCCACTCGCCCCTTGATGATCAGCTTCATTGCAGTCATCCTTGCCGTCTCATGCTTCCTCGTGAGCTTCACGAACACGGTGAATATTTGGAAGATGGAATGAGGTATAAGGACATGTTGCAGTGTATAAGAGGTGTTAAGTTGGAATGAGGGAATAAATAAAAGCCGTGAGAGGGAAATTTAAATTTCCTAAAAATTTGAGGGCAAAGTCGAGGTGCCAACTATAGTTTTCATTAGTTTTTGTTAGTCTTCTTCTTTCCTTATTTTCCTTTTTGCCGTCTCTTTCTTTCTAATTTCTTGACTAATATTATGCTTGCTCAACACTCTTTGATCCAAATATTCCAATCCTCTCAGTAATTGAAATGTTAATGTTGAACCTAAGGTTTCAAGTTTTGTGTAATTATATATTTACACATGGATTTTGATGATAACAAATGAATTCAAAGAATGAAGGAGTCTCAAGCTCAATTTGTCCACACAATGGGGTCAAGCACATCAAGGAACCAAGTATGAGCAAGAATGAAACAAGTTCACATTAAAGTCATAGACAAATGTTGTAAATCTCTTAAAATTCGAAATTAGGATTAAGGCTCAAAAATTAATACTTTATCATAAAGCATTAAAATACATTTTCCACATGTGCAGATTGGATGAACTTTAAGACTGATTTTATAGAGATAGTATAAAGAACAAGACGAGCTATCATCCAAGTTAAAGAGCAATGTGATTTTTTCCCGATCGGTGAAAATGACATTTTTTAGAAACTCGGAGCCTTCAATCTCGTTTGTCAACAACATCAGGCAATTTTTTTCATATCTCCAGCCACACTTGTCGGGTCACGGACGGATTCAATTTTTTTTTTCAACTGTCTACAGTGTCTACTAATACACCGATTTCTTCAGACCATTTATTTGCTGCGGATCCTTTTTAATGATGCTAAAAGTGAGAGAAGTTTTAGACTAGAATATTAACATTGTTTAAATTGCTAAACTTGTTATATATGCTTGGAATTATATTTATATTTTTGCTTGAAAAACTAACGCACATTCTCAGGGGGAGCTTAAGTATTAATACAGGTTTCAGGTTCTATCAAGTATTTGTCATCATCAAAAAGGAGGAGATTGTTGAACCTAAGGTTTCAAGTTTTGTGTAATTATATATTTACACATGGATTTTGATGATAACAAATGAATTCAAAGAATGAAGGAGTCTCAAGCTCAATTTGTCCACACAATGGAGTCAAGCACATCAAGGAACCAAGTATGAGCAAGAAGGAAACACGTTCACATTAAAGTCATAGAGAAATGTTGTAAATCTCTTAAAATTTGAAATTAGGATTAAGGCTCAAAAATTAATATTTTATCATAAAGCATTAAAATACATTTTCCACATGTGCATGAATATTTTCAAAATTAAATTTGAAAATTTTGAAAGATAATTGATTGTCATCTTTCACATGTGCATGCCATGATTAAAGGTTTGAATTTGAAAATATTAAAGATGATTGATTGTCATCTTTCACATGTGCATGTTTTATTTGAATATTTTCAAAAGTGATTGATGCTTTTCTTGACTTATGCAAAAGGAAGATGCCTTTGTTTGAATTTTTTGAAAAGTAAAGTGTGCTCCTTTTGTCATATGCAAAAAGTAAAAAATTAGGTTTGAAATTTTTGAAAAGCAAAGTGTGCTCCTTTTGTCATATGCAAAAAGTAAAAAGATTAGATTTGAAATTTTTGAAAAATAATGATGATGTTTTTGACATGTGAATCTTTTTAAATTTGAATATGAAGTCTCATATGCCTATAAATAGATCATTTGAGAGCTTCACATTGCACAACACCAAGAGCATACAACATCTATTCAAAGCTTTCATTCTCTCTTCTCTAAGCATTGAGCCTTAACCCTTGTTCATTTTGAGAGATATAGTTTGTGCTGTATTGTTCTTATTTCACTCATTGAGGAGTGTTTTCTGATATCCTACCCACTATCAATTCTTGTATCAGTAAAAGGGTGTGTACAACCCTTGTGCGTGTAGAAAGTGTTCTACACTGGGAATCGTTGAATCACCATGTGTAAGGTGATTGCAAGTGTAGAGGGTGTTCTACACGGATCCTTTGTAGCGGTATTGTTCAAAGGTGTAATAGGTTTCTATCTCCACCTGAAGGAGATTGAATAGTGAATTCGGGGATCCTCAAGGGGTAGCTTGAGGCGAGGACGTAGGCAGTGGGGTCGAACCTCGTTAACATACTGAGTTTGCTTCTCTCTTACCCTTACTCTTTATATTTATTGCTCTTTCATATTTTGTTTATATTTTATATTGTATATTTGATTTATAATTGTTATTTTTTTAAATACTACTCAATTCACCTCCCCTCTTGTGTTAGTCATCTGGGCAACAATTGGTATCAGAGCCAGGTTGACCTGTACTGTTCATACAGGCAGATCACTCATGGGAACTCTCGCTTGTGACTGTGTCACCGAAGCAAGACTCTCCGACCATGGGTGACGGTGCACCGGTAGAGACGGTGGCCGGCTAGTCTGGTAGGTACAATTGTTAGGTGACATAG
Source organism: Carya cathayensis (assembly GCA_011037825.1). Taxonomy (NCBI): domain Eukaryota; kingdom Viridiplantae; phylum Streptophyta; class Magnoliopsida; order Fagales; family Juglandaceae; genus Carya; species Carya cathayensis. The sequence continues at coordinate 1,333,832 of QGSO01000199.1, forward strand.
GTGCGGCCTATGATTAGTAACAATTGGTATCCGAGCTAGTTGACCTGTACTGTTCATACAGGCAGATCACTCATGGGAACTCTCGCTTGTGACTGTGTCACCGAAGCAAGACTCTCCGACCATGGGTAACGGTGCACCGGTAGAGACGGTGGCCGGCTAGTCTGGTAGGTACAATTGTTAGGTGACATAGGTGCGGCCTATGATCAGTAACAATTGGTATCAGAGCTAAAGCTCTATTATAAGATTAACTATCTTTTGAGTTAAGATCTTATGGCTAACATTGCAGCTTCATTTGGTGAAGGTCAATCTAGCAGTCGGCCTCCACTCTTTTGTGGAGACAATTACTCATTCTGGAAAGTTAGAATGAGAATATTCCTTCAGGCTCAAGGTCGAGAAATCTGGAAATGCATTGTAAATGGACCTTATATTCCAACAAAAGTGGTTGATGGAGTAAAGGTCAAAAAGGAAGAAGAAGAGTTTAATCGTGAAGACGATAGACTTTATACTTTGAATTTAACTGCTATGAATTTATTATATAATGCTCTCAATGGTAATGAGTTTAATAGAGTAATGACTTGTGCTACGGCAAAAGAAATTTGGGATAACTTGGAAGTTACTTATGAAGGAACTTCTCAAGTTAAGGAATCAAAAATTTATATTCTTACTCATGAATATGAAATGTTTAAGATGAATGATGATGAATCTATTTCTAGCATGCACACTCGTTTTACTAACATCATAAACAGCTTGACAGCTCTTGGCAAAGTTTATTCCAAAGTGGAAATGGTAAGAAAAATTCTCAACTCTCTACCAAAACGTTGGGAATCAAAAGTGACAGCGATTCTTGAAGCTAGAGACCTCAAGAAGCTCGAAGTGAATGAACTCATCGGGTCACTTATCACCCATGAGTACACATTGAAAAGAGGAGAAGAAGAAGGAAAGCCAAAGAAGAGCTTGGCACTTAAAGCTGTTCCTCATGAAAGTGAAAGTGATGAAGATGAGGAAAATGACGATAAAGATGAAGAAGTTGCGATGATAACAAGAAGAATTCAGAGATTCTTAAAGAAAAATAAAACTCCTCCGAGGAAATCATTCAAAAAGTTTTCCAAGAAAGATTCAGGTAAAAATGATACTTTAATTTGTTATAAATGCAATAAGCCTGGTCATATCAAGCCAGATTGTCCCCTGCTAAAGAAAGATCGAAACAAAGGCAAGAAAGCAATGAAAGCTACATGGGATGATGATTCAAGTAGCTCAGATAGTGAAGCAAGCAATGAAGAATCAGCAAATCTCTGTCTTATGGCTAAAGATGATATTGAGGTAACAAATTTTGATAATATTGAAAATCCTTCATATGAAGAATTGCAAAATGTTTTAGAAGAGGTATATGAAGAATTTGAAAAATTGGGTATCAAATATACTGCTTTGAAAAAGAAAAATTCTTCTTTAACAAACGAAATTGATATTTTAAGAAAAGAAAATATTGTTTTGAAAGACGAAAATCTTGAGTTGAAGAAAAAGAAAACTGATTTAGAAAATATTGTTGAAAACTTTACGAATGGAAAAAGAAATTTTGAAAAACTTCTTGGTAGTCAAAGATGTGTTTTTGACAAGGCAGGCTTGGGATATATGCCAAAACAAAAGTTCAAACCTTATAAAAACTTCTTTGATAATCCTTCTACATCAAAGTCTAATATTCAAAATTCTTTTCATAATAAGTTTGTCAAAAAAGGATACTATTATAATCATTCAAGATTTTCATATATGTCACATGCTATTTGTAATTTTTGTAATAGAAATGGTCATAATTATCATACTTGTCCTATTAGAAGAAAACATACAATGACTATTAGGGCCATATGGGTACCTAAAAATCTTGTTTCTTCTAATACTAATAAATAAAGGACCCAAAGAACTTGGGTACCAAGAAAAATCATTTTAATTGTTTTTATAGGTATGCATGAAGTCCTCTACAAGCAAAAACAAATGGTTTTTAGATAGTGGATGTTCAAGACACATGACGGGAGACAAGACTAAGTTCTTTGATCTTAGATCTAAAGAAGAAGGACACGTGACATTTGGAGACAACTCGAAAGGGAAGATCGTGGGAATAGGTAAAATTGGTAATAAATCTTCTCTCATAATTGAAGATGTTCTACTTGTTGAAGGTCTAAAACATAATCTTTTGAGTATAAGTCAATTATGTGATAAAGGATTTACAGTTACTTTCAAAATGGATAAGTGCATTATTTTGAATGATCATGATTATAACATTTGTTTTACTGCCTTTAGAAGTAATAATGTTTATACAATCGATTTTGAAGAAATTACCTCACAAGATGCTATTTGTTTTTCAGTACAAAATGAAACTAATTGGTTATGGCATAGAAGACTAGGTCATGCCAACATGGAACTTATTTCCAAACTTTCAAAAAATGATCTTGTGAGAGGTTTACCAAAGGCAAATTTTCTTAAAGACAAAATTTGTGATGCATGCCAATTTGGTAAACAAACAAAAACTTCTTTTAAAACCAAGAAATATATTTCCACTACTAGACCACTGCAACTGATACACATGGATCTTTTTGGACCAAATAGAGTTGCAAGTCTAGGAGGAAAATATTATGCTTTTGTTATTGTTGATGATTTCTCTAGATATACTTGGGTCATCTTTCTTGCTCATAAAGATGAGGCACATAATGCTTTTACCAAGTTATGCAAGAGAATTCAAAATGAAAAGGGCTATACTATTTCAAGTATCCGAAGTGATAGGGGAAAAGAGTTTGTTAATAAAAATATTGAAACATTTTGTGATGAAAATGGTTTTGTGCATAATTTTTCTGCTCCTCGAACTCCTCAACAAAATGGGGTAGTAGAGAGGAAAAATAGATCTCTTCAAGAGATGGCAAGAACAATGCTTAATGAGAACAACTTGCCTAGTTATTTTTGGGCCGAAGCGGTAAGTACTGCATGTTATGTTATAAATAGAGTTATGTTAAGGTCTAAATTAGATAAAACCCCCTATGAGCTTTGGAATGAGAAAAAGCCCAACATTGGTTACTTTCATGTATTTGGATGCAAATGTTTTATTTTGAATGACAGGGATAATTTAGGCAAATTTGATGCAAAATCGGATGAAGGTATTTTTCTCGGGTATTCTACAAATAGTAAAGCTTATAGAGTATTCAATAAAAAGACTTTAACTGTACAAGAATCTATGCATGTAGTATTTGATGAATCTAATTCTCTACTCTCCAAGAAATCCATTGATGAAGAAACAGGAGGTATAAATAATACAGAAAGTCTCAATCTCAACAAAGAGAACACAATAGAGGAAGTCCAACATGGAGACATCAGGAAAGATCATCAAAATTTAATACGAGATGCAACCAAACAGTGGAAATTTGTGAAAGATCATCCAGTGGAACAAATTCTGGGAGAACCTTCACAAGGTGTAAGCACTCGATCATCTCTTAGAAATATTTGCAATCATACTGCTTTTTTATCTCAGATTGAACCTAAAAATATTGATGAAGCACTTCTTGATGAATCTTGGATTCTAGCTATGCAAGAAGAGCTTAATCAATTTGAAAGAAATGATGTTTGGACACTTGTTCCTAAACCCAAAAATCATACTATTATTGGAACAAAATGGGTTTTTAGAAACAAGAAAGATGAGTCCGGAGTCATTACTAGAAATAAGGCTCGACTTGTAGCCCAAGGTTACAATCAAGAAGAAGGAATTGATTATGATGAGACATATGCACCAGTCGCAAGATTAGAAGCTATTCGAATGCTACTTGCATATGCTTGTTATAAAGATTTCAAACTTTTTCAAATGGATGTTAAAAGTGCTTTCTTAAATGGTTTTATAAATGAAGAGGTATATGTTGAGCAACCTCCAGGTTTTGAAAATCATATTTCTCCAAATCATGTTTTCAAACTCACAAAAGCACTATATGGACTCAAACAAGCTCCTAGAGCGTGGTACGAGAGACTCAGTGGTTTCTTGATTAAAAAAGGTTTCTCAAGAGGAAAAATCGACACAACTCTTTTCATTAAATACGAAAATGATGATATTCTTTTGGTTCAGATTTATGTTGATGATATAATATTCGGTGCTACTAATGAAAATATGTGTCAAGTTTTTGCTAAGACTATGCAGGATGAATTTGAAATGAGCATGATGGGAGAACTTACATTCTTTCTCGGATTGCAAATTAAGCAAGTAAAAAGTGGGACATTCATCAATCAATCAAAATATATTAAGGAATTGCTGAAGAAGTTTGGGATGGAAGGTGCTAAGGAAACTGGAACACCAATGAGCCCATCTACTAAACTTGATAAAGATGAATCCGGTAAGACAGTTGACTCGAAAGTATATCGAGGTATGATTGGTAGCTTATTATATTTGACAGCCAGTAGACCAGATATTATGTTCAGTGTGTGTTTATGTGCACGTTTTCAATCATCTCCAAAAGAATCTCATTTAATTGCAGTTAAGCGCATTCTTAGATATCTTAGTGGTACAATTAACCTAGGGTTATGGTACCCTAAACACACATCTTTCGATCTAATCAGCTACACAGATGCAGATTATGCTGGTTGTAAAATAGATCGAAAAAGCACTAGTGGAGCATGTCACTTCTTAGGTCATGCATTAGTTTCCTGGTTTAGTAAAAAACAAAATTCTGTTGCACTATCTACTGCTGAGGCAGAATATGTTGCTGCGGGTAGTTGTTGTGCTCAAGTTCTTTACATGAAGCAACAACTTGAAGATTTTAAACTCATGTATAATCACATTCCAATCAAATGTGATAATACAAGTGCTATAAATCTTTCAAAAAACCCAATACAACATTCTAGAACTAAGCATATTGAAATAAGATATCATTTTCTTCGAGATCATGTGCAGAAAGGCGATATAGTACTAGAGTTCACAAACACACACGATCAGTTAGCAGATATATTCACAAAACCTTTACCAGAAGATAGATTATCTATGATTAGAAGAGAAATAGGTATGATGCATATTATGAATATCTCTTAAAAGACAGATCAAAGTTCATAAAAATAGATAGATTTTTCTTAAATACTTTTACATAAACTTGAGGTTCTTAGCCTCATGTTTGAGACGCTCATTCTCTTCATACAATATCATGTCATCCCTATTCATGGGAACTGGCAAGCGGAATGAAGAATCCAATAGAGATTTCAACTTTTTATTCTTCTGCCGAAGGATTCCTTCCCTTGTGTGAGACTCTTGAACAATTCGTTGAAGTACAACAATTTGTTCCTTAAGCTTTTCAACCTCATGGTTTTTTGCTTGAACCCGCTGGGAAAAAGCAACAATAGAGGATGAGTAGCGAGTCCCGAGACTCACCAAGTCGTAGATAGCATCGGAGTCTGACTTATTTGCCATACTATTATTTTCTTGCTGCAACATAGCACCAATGGCAGCTGCAGAAAGGACAGGAGGTTGAGATGTAGAAGAATGAGCCATTGAGAAAGGAATTGAAAACTTAAAGCGAGAATGTTGAAGGAATGCAGATGAGTTATAGAGATAAGAAGAAAACTTGATGCGGATTGGATGAACTTTAAGACTGTTTTTATAGAGATAGTATAAAGAACAAGACGAGCTATCATCCAAGTCAAAGAGCAATGTGTTTTTTCCCGATCAGTGAAAAAGACATTTTTTTTAGAAACTCGGAGCCTTCAATCTCGTTTGTCAACAACATCAGGCGATTTGTTTCTATCTTCAACCGCACTAAATTCATAGAGTTAGGCCTCGAGGCTTTGCAGGACTTGTCGGGTCACGGACGGCTCTCTTTTTCAACTATCTACAGTGTTTTTTAACGCACCGTTTTCTTCAGTCTATTTACTTGCTGTCGATCCTTTTTAATGATGCCAAAAGGGGGAGAAGTTTTAGACTAGAACATTAATATTGTTTAAATTGTTAAACTTGTTATATATGCTTGGAATTATATTTATTTTTTTTTTTTTGAAAAACTAACGCACATTCTCAGGGGGAGCTTAAGTATTAATACAGGCTTCAGGTTCTATCAAGTATTTGTCATCATCAAAAAGGGGGAGATTGTTAAACCTAAGGTTTCAAGTTTTGTGTAATTATATATTTACACATGGATTTTGATGATAACAAATGAATTCATAGAATAAAGGAGTCTCAAGCTCAAGTTATCTACACAATGGAGTCAAGCACATCAAGAAACCAAGCATGAGCAAGAAGGGAGCAAGTTCACATTAAAGTCATAGAATAATGTTGTAAATCTCTTTAAAATTCGAAATTAGGATTAAGGCTCAAAAATTAATATTTTATCATAAAGCATTAAAATACATTTTCCACATGTGCATGAATATTTTGAAAATTAAATTTGAAAATTTTGAAAGATAATTGATTGTCATCTTTCACATGTGCATGCCATGATTAAAGGGTTGAACTTTGAAAATATTAAAGATGATTGATTGTCATCTTTCACATGTGCATGTTTTATTTGAATATTTTCAAAAGTGATTGATGCTTTTCTTGACTTATGCAAAAGGAAGATGCCTTTGTTTGAAAATTTTGAAAAGTAAAGTGTGCTCCTTTTGTCATATGCAAAAAGTAAAAGATTAGGTTTGAATTTTTTGAAAAGTAAAGTGTGCTCATTTTGTCACATGCAAAAAGTAAAAAGATTAGGTTTGAAATTTTTGAAAAATGAATGATGATGTCTTTGACATGTGAATCTTTTTAAATTTGAATATGAAGTCTCATATGCCTATAAATAGATCATTTGAGAGCTTCACATTCACAACACCAAGAGCATACAACTCTCATTCAAAACTTTCATTCTCTCTTCTCTAAGCATTGAGCCTTAACCCTTGTTCATTTTGAGAGATATAGTTTGTGCTTGTATTGTTCTTATTTCACTCATTGAGGAGTGTTTTCTGATATCCTACCCACTATCAATTCTTGTATCAGTAAAAGGGTGTGTACAACCCTTGTGCGTGTAAAAAGTGTTCTACACAGGGAATCGTTGAATCACCACGTGTAAGGTGATTGCAAGTGTAGAGAGTGTTCTACACGGATCCTTTGTAGCGGTGTTGTTCAAAGGTGTAATAGGTTTCTATCTCCATCTGAAGGAGATTGAATAGTGAATTCGGGGATCCTCAAGGGGTAGCTTGAGGCAAGGACGTAGGCAGTGGGGCCGAACCTCGTTAACATACTGAGTTTGCTTCTCTCTTACCCTTACTCTGTATATTTATTGCTCTTTCATATTTTGTTTATATTTTATATTGTATATTTGATTTATAATTGTTATTTTTTTAAATACAACTCAATTCACCCCCCCTCTTGTGTTAGTCATCTGGGCAACAGTTAATATAATATTTTATTATATTATATAATATATATAATAATATTATTATAATCTTAAACATGAATATTTATTTGATCATATATTTTAAATATAATATATATATTAATAAAATTTTATGGCTTAATAAATTCACAATATATTCATTTTGATAATTATATTAGTAGATTAGTAATACTAATATACATTAGTATATAATGTATATTAATTACAATTTATACTTTATAGACTTATACTAACACTCTATTACTATTAGTAATATACTTTTAAGTCTATATATAAATTACTATATAAATCACTATAATATTAGTTATACACTTATGATATTATTAGCTGTGGTATAGTAATACTAATACTATTAATGATATAAACATACTATAAACACAAATTTTTCAACACCTAACAATATTGCCAATCAAATTATGGCCGCCTAGCTAGAGTACAAGGCTAACGTTGCTTGTAGATCGAATGATCAAAAAATTGCTTAATATTTTTGACAGCAAATATATAGAACTTGACCACTAGACCTTAAACAAACTCTTAACTTCTAGTTTTAAATAATAGAGTGTAGTTAGATTAATGCAGAAACAGACCTTAAAAATACACTGATAAATACAACTTGATCACTAAACCTTAAAATAACTTTAACTTCAAGTTATAATGAATGAAATGTAATTCACTTAAATTTACTAGAACCATTTATTTGTCCAAAACTAAATTAAGCCAGCCTTTTATGATGAAATAAATCTTTAAAATAAAGCCCACTAAGCTCTACTTACAGAAAATAAAGAAGATTCTTAAATTTTTCTTAAATATAAATTTATTAAAATGTAAACTAACTTTTAGATTGGAGGCCCTAGGCTTAGCCAAGTGGCATTGTAGTTGGGCATGAGGCTGCCAAGTGTCACTTCTATTTTCTTCCCTGATAAGCTTTGGCTTCTACCAAACTCTCTTCTTCTTCTTTATTTTTTCATTTCTTCCCACGTAGCCTTCCTCTACAGCGGCACTTATGTTTCATTATTCCTTTTTTTTCTTTTTTTTTTCCTTGTAGCATTAATAGCAGTAATTATTAAATCCAATTTTTACTCCAGTGGCATTAACCTCATAGTTGTTGTATAATGAACGATTGGTTGTATCATGAATAGTTATATACTCCATGCTTCTTATTGTAAAATATTAATATTTTCTTGTAGTTGTTAATTTTAAAGAAATTAATAATAAAAAAAATAATTTAAGGCTTTTTATTCTTTTTATTTTTCTTGCTTGTTGGGTGTACGCTTTGGTATGGTACTTCTTGTCTAGTTGGAACATGTGGGGCATATCTCTAAAAGATGTAAAGTTAAAAATCAATTCATTGGCCGCCCTTATAAACAGTCAAAAATTTATCAATTATACTTGAGTAAATTAGTAGTTTTTTAGCGTTTATATTGTTACTACTGTAATAATATATAGATTTGGTGAGGTTTGATAAAACACAAAAAAATTTATCAATTTTCAAGTTTTAAACCTTAATCCAATTATATAGATCTTTATTCTTTATCAGTTTTAGGCTTATCTAATTTATTATTTTTCAAATTTTAAGATAGAGAATTTTGAAGAAGGGTTAGGCTACTATGCTGCTCAGAGTTTATCGCGGGGCGTGTTGCCCAGGCAAATTTTTTTTTTCCTTTTTCCTTTTCACATTTTTAATAGATTTAAATATTTTGTAAAAATAAAAATAAAAATACACCAACACACTTAAAATCACTTCCTTATTTACTAAGTAAAAAAAAAAAACTCCAACCATCCATGTCTCAAAATCCATCTAAAACTCACTTAATAGAACTCTTCCAATTGGATTACAAATCTAGAACCCTTCCCACTAAAAATTTTCAGACGAATTATCCCACATATATATAGATATATATATATATATATCCCACATAACCCCATGTGTATCATGCCGTTTTATCTTCCCCATTAACATAGCTAGGGTTGCCGAATGTTTTCACCACACACAGATTGTGCATTACGTTCCCACTACCACATTCCTTTGTTACGGCCTCCACACATCCAGTGACCACCACCATGTGACTGCCACCACGTTCCTCCACTGATCGATCGAACATCCTCTGTTTTGGACCCTCAAAACAGAGCACTCCATTGTAGTGAAAACCGAGAGCCACGCCGCCACCGGCAGCTGCAACATAGGGCGCCGGAGAACAACTCTCCACCATCAAACACCCCCGTACGTAAGACTCTCTAATTCAGTTTCTGCTTCTCTAGTTTCACGTTATACTGATCTCAATGTATTTACTCTTCAGAATTAAGAAAATCATGTTCGATTTAGTCACCTTCAATCTGATATTGATCTCTATAAATCATCGTACTGATCAAGCAAGCCCGATCCACCATTAGATTGATATTCACCTTCAATCTGAACATGATGTTATTCGATTTAGTCAACAAGAAAGTTCTTGTCAAAGTAGCTGACATGCGTCATGCATTTGATGCCGGCATTTGTGAATTGGAGACAAATGGGTACGTAGGTGGCTTTTCGTATTCACAGTTCACTCATTGGAAACGTTTATTAAGCAAAAAATAAAAAAAATATACAGAATAAAAGGATCGTTAATAAATTGTATGGTGGCCAAATGGGTATCAAAGATTGTGAGTAATCATAGATACAAGCTTCAAATACATACTGATTCATGAATTTGTGTACGTAGGCCAGGTTGCAGTGCATTATATAAATAACGTCTACATATCCAAAGTCTTAAACCTTGACATGATTCTGTGTGTTTGTGGTATGCACTATGCGGTACTCTAGATTTTGCTTTACTTTACAGAAGAATACCATTTCTTAAAAGATTATAAATATCCACAAAAATGGTATTGCGCATGAAATAAAAATATCAATTATGTGATATTATATCAATTATAATATATCATCATGTGATAAAATAAAAATATCAACTATTCGAGACAAATTTAGATTTCACATAATTCTCAAGGCCCATTAAGACCCAATTCTCTCCATTTAAATTCATGGGAAGGGGAGGTCGATGAAGGTTTTTCATGCTTGGGATGGAATTTGAGTTTAATTTAATTTCAATCATGTGTACAAAGAAAGGGTATATTAGTTGCTCGGATATCTTTGTGAACAATGGTGGGCTCACTGTGTTCAACTCGTATACTAGGATTTAAAAATTTAGTAAAAACATGAGGGAATATTTATTTATTTATTTATTTTGCAAAACTTGCATGAAATGACTTTATGTTAAAATTTTAATTTGAGTTCATAAATCTTGATACTTAAATTTATGCTTTATTTTGCTTTACCTATCAAAATTTATATTATTTTTTATTCTGTGTTTTAAGTTATTGATGATCTTGCATTCTCATTCAGTTCTGTTTTTATATTTCAAATATATTTAAGCCATGGACAAAAAAGTTGGATAAAAAAACCTTGACATACAAAAGAGTATGTCGTGGTGTCAATGAGTTTTTGAAGTTTGTAAGTGAGAATTGTCCTACAGATTCATCGATTTATTGCCCATGTAGGAAATGTGAATTACATATGATGTTCATGCCCAATGTAGTATATGATCATTTGATTAGCTATGGAATTTGCCAAGGTTACACCATTTGTAATGCTCATGGGGAGGGAAAAGGGTAGGCATCTTACCACGCTACCGATGCTCAAAATAATAATGAGGCTCCAGTGAAATGACAACCATGTTACATGATGTTTTTCCTATGTTTGATCTTGAAATAGTTGAAGGTGGGCCTGAAAAAGGTGTGGAAACTATAGTGCAATATGAAAATTGACAAGGTTCTAGCGAGAGAGTTAATGAATTTTATAATATATTGAAAGATGCTAATGAGCCATTATATGAAGGGTGCACAAAACATATTAAGTTTAGTGCTATCGTACATCTCTGGAATATGAAGTGTTTGGGTGGATTGAGTAATAACATATTTATAGAACTGCTTGAATTTGTAAATGAGTTGCTCTCACCAAGAGCATCATTGCCATGGCGAAGAAGTACATGAATGTGTTAGGGCTTGGATATAAGAGGATCTCAGTATGTTCAAATAGTTGTATGTTATTTTGGAAGAACAATGAGAATCTGGAAACATGCATGGTATGCGGAGCTTCAAAGTGGAAGAAAAAAAAGTCTATGGATGAAAAGTTTAAAAAAGGTCAAAAAAGTCCAACAAAAATATTACGGTGGTTTCCATTAAAACCAAGATTGCAAAGGTTTTCTTTTTTATCATCAAAGACTTCTTCACAAATGAAAGGGCATGATATAGGCCGCACAAATGATTGGGCACTAAGGCATCTAGCAGATGGTTTGGCTTAGAAGGCATTTGATTCATAACATGATGAGTTTGCCTCTGACCCCCACAATGTTAGGCTTGGTTTATCTGTGGATAGCTTTAATATTTTTGATAACATAAGCATTTCCTATAGTACTTAGTCAGGTATGTTGGTACCTTACATTTATCTCCTTGGATGTGCATGAAACAATCAACTTCCATGCTATCGTTGATTATACTAGGACCATCATCACCTTCAATGAATATAGATGTATACTTAGAGCCTCTAATATCAAAATCGAAGGAATTATGGGAGGTTGGAGCACCAACCTATGATGTTTGCTCTAGAGAAATATTTACAATATGCGCGACTTTAATGTGAAAGATAAATAATTTTCCTGCGTATGGTGATTTATCTAGAAGGAGTATGAAAGGTCGTTTAGCATGTCCTTGTTGTATGGGTAATACACAATCTAGATGGCTGAAACATGGAAAACAATTTTCCTATATGGGGCATAGACGATTCTTGTTAAGAAATCATAGGTGGAGAATGATGGTAAGAATATTTGATGGTACACGAGAAATTGATCCTCCATCTACTATACCAACACCTGATGAAATTTTGGAACAATTAGATGATGATAGATGCAATGATAGAGCAAATCATAAAAGAAATAGAGTTGTGGTGTCCACTAATCTTAAGGAACAATCATGGAAGAAACGTAGTATTTTTTTTAATTTGCCTTACTGGAAAAATAATTTATTGCGTCATAATCTTGATGTGATGCACATTACAAAAAATGTGATGGATAATATTGTTGGCATACTGTTAAGTATTGATACAAAATCAAAAGATGGCATACAGGCACGCCTTGACTTACAAGAGATGGGTTTGAGACCACAACTTCATCCAGTAATCACAGCTGCAAACAAGACATATTTGTCTCTAACTATTTTCACAATGAGTAACAAAGAGAAAGAAGACTTGTTTAAGGTTATAAAAAATGTAAAAGTACCAAATGGTTATTCTTCAAATGTTTCACATTGTATCAAGCTTCACACTGTACTATAGTGGGCATGAATAGTCATGATAGCCATATACTTATGCAACAGTTCTTGCCAATTACGTGGGTCATTACCTAAGAAGGTAATAGAACCTTTTTTTGAGCCATCTGGAATCTTTAGGGAAATTTGTTCGAAAATAATGTGGCTTGAAGATTTGGACCGATTGGAATCTACAATACCCTACATATTGGGCCAATTAGAAATGATATTTCTGCCATCATTTTTCATGGTTATGGTGCACTTGATTATATATTTAGTTGCAGAATATAAACTTGGAGGACCCGTTCATTATCGATGGATGTATCTCGTTGAAAGGCATAATATAGTTATTGAATTAAAAACACATAAATCTATTAAACTAAAAACATATTTTTAAAAAAATAGTAAAAGACATCTTCTGATTTTTGTGGTTGGTACCTACACTGACTTAAGTTTCATGTGTGTAACAAAGTTGCATCAGAAGGTTTCATTGCTGAAGGATATTTTCTGGAGGAATTATTGACATTTTGTTCTCATTATTTAGAATCTGTTCAAATGGTTTTCAATAGACCAAACCCGAATGATTCTAAAAGGGAAGTTCTTGACGTTCACATCGATTTGACATCGTGGACTCAAGCACATCGCTATATTCTCTTCAACTCTGATAATTTCACTCCATTTCGCATATGAGTTGCATTGCTTGATAATCATAACATACATTTGTGATGTCATGTATATATATAGGATGCACTTGGAAATATTGAGGAATACAATTGATGAGACTCATTTATTGAATGACGAACTACAAAAGACGAACTACAAAAGAGGCACTAAGACCAATTTTGAAATTGGTTTCAAGACTATGTATTATTTACACCAGATTCAATATTATATTACATAATTTATTATGCGTCTCTAGTTTTCATCGTTTTAATCAATGCTAATAATCAAACCTTTCAGATAATGAAAATGAATGACAATGGAAAAAGTGCATTGGGCCATAAAGTTGTAATGCATTCTAAAGTTCTCATGCAAGTTACCAAAAAATTTAATCGAATTGTCATCAATGACACAAAATATCACACTAGGAATCACGAAAATGGGAAGAAAACTTAGAATTGTGGTATTAGTGTGTGTACTAAAGATGTCCCTGCTTGGTATGGCCAATTAACACGCATAATTAAGGTTATGTATTATGATAGGTCACGATATGTGTTATTCAAATGTGATTGGGCAAACGTTACTAGGGGTAAAGGTTTCAAGGAGGACGAGTATGGCTTTAGTCTTGTAAATTTTTCTCATCTAGTACACACTGGCAATTGAATGATTGATGATCCATTCATTTATCTTTATAAGTATCTCAAGTATATTATGTGGAAGATGAAAGATGCCTAAATTAGGTTGTCGTTGTTAAGACAAAACCAAGAGACGTATAAGACATTAGTGAAGAGGAAGTGCCTGATGACGAAGAGGATGAATATTTAGTCAATGAAATTGTAACACTTACAACGATGAAGCTATTGAACCTGCTATTGACGATGTTGTGCGGACACGAAATGACAGATGGAAAGATGATCGAAATTCTTTAATAGTGTTTAGTAAGAAATATATATTTAGACTTTTCAATATGAATGATTTTTTGTTTTATATTTTTAACTTACATGATATTTTTTATAACTTTACTTCTCTCTCATATCATGTTTCAAATATTATTATTTATTATTGATTTGCAAATATAACGACTTATTTCTGTAGAGGTACAATGGGTCCAAAAAAGAAGGCAAAGACTATCAGACCACACTTGCGAAGACAATCTACTTCAATACCAGCTATCCATAGTAGGACACAATCATACACATACCTTGATAGGTCAGCCCATTCATTACCCTGTGTTGATAGGCCACCCCCTTCCATTGATAGGATTGTGGAGTCATCACCTTCTGTAGATTATCCTTCCTAGCTATCATTATCTTCACAGAAAGGGACCCAACCTTCTACATCGATACAAATGGGAGGCCAACTATCCACACATACAGAGATCAACAAAGAGACCCAGCCATGCACATCTATACCAATAACACCACATTCGGATGCAGAAAATGTTGACTTGTGTTCTAACATTGGAGATTGTTTTGTTGTCATTCTTAGTATGTCTTTTTTATTTTTCTTCTTATTTATTTAACTATGAATGCACATTTACAAAATAGTAACAATGTCACTAAATTCATTTATGCAGATAGTAATGGAGGTAGAGTAAAGAGACCATTGCACTCGATTCATGACATTTGACATCTACCAGAAAGGTAGCGAATTGATATGAAGCTTAATAGTCTTGGTCAACCCATCAAAAAGTAAGACTCAAAGGTGGCAATGTTTGGTGGCTTGATAGCGAGAATTAATTGGTTGGTTCCAATAATTTACAAGGATTGGAGGTCAGTGCCTACAACCATAAAGGAGGAAGCATGGGGTCTTATAATGGTATAGAATTTGTTTTAAACCATTATTATTAATTAAATAGGTATATTTTCAAAAAATTTTGTTAGAAAGCAAGACATTTACTTGTGTAATTTTATTTCGATTGTAGGACTAGTTTAAAGTTTCTGATGACAAATTGGATGCATTAAAAAAATGGCTACTAAAGGACCTGGGGAAGAAAGGGAAAAAAATATAAGCATGAATTGAAGAAAAAGTTACTTCATGAAAAAGACACATCTGCAACACAAGTTGTGGCAAGGGCAAGTCCTGATATAGTGGACTTATCGTAACTAGTAGAGATGACCAATCTTTGGTTCAATCCAAAATATATGGTACCAACGTGCGCATTTCTCTTATAGATTTGGAAAGTCAACCAACTAGTTATTTTAATTATAATTCTCATAATCTTTGTGATGTTGTAGTCAAAATGTAATTAAAACAAGGAGTGCCATAAGAAGCAGGTGGTTGTTCACAACGGAGGATGAAAAAGTTATGCAAGATATGTTCATGATATGGTATTTATTTGATTAATATTTATTTATTGTTTAATTAGTTATGCAAGAATTGTCGGTGATAATATAAACGTTGACAATTCTTGCATAACTAATTAAACAATAAATAAATATTAATAAAATAAATACTACATCATAAGCATATCTTGCATAACTTTTTGATCATTTGTTGTGAACAAACCATCTGCTTCTTACGACACTTCTTGTTTTTATTACATTTTGACTACAACATCATAAAGATTATGAGAATTATGATTAAAATAACTAGTTAGTTGACTTTTTAAATCTATAAGAGAAATGCGTGCATTGTTACCAGATATTTTGAATTGAACCAAAGATTGACTAATTTTGCTAGTTGCTATAAGTCCACCATATCGAAACTTGCCATTGCCATAATTTGTGCTGCAGATGTGTTTTTTTCATGAAATAACATTTTCTTCAATTTGTGCTTGTAGTCTTTTCATTTCTTCCCCAGATTCTTTAGTAACCATTTTTTTAATGCATCCAATTTGTCATCAGGAACTTTAAACTTGTCCTACAGTCAAAATAAAATTACACAAGTATATGTCTTGCTTTCTAACAAAAATTTCAAAATATACTTATTTAATTAATAATAATGGTTTAATACAAGTTTTATACCATTATAAGACCCCATACTTCCTCCTTTGTGATTGTAGGCACCGACCTCCAATCCTTGTAAATTATTAGAACCAACCTATTAGTTCTTGCTATCAGGCCACCAAACCTTGCCACCTTTGAGTCTTGCTATTTGATGAGTTGATCAAGACTATTGAGTTTCATATCAATTCGCTCCCCTTCTAGTAGATGCCAAATGTCATGAATCAAGTGCAATGGTCTCTTTACTCTACCTTCATTACTATCTACATAAATGGATTTAGTGACATTGTTACTATTTTGTAAATGTGCATTCATATTGAAATAAATAAGAAGTAAGAAACACAAAAAACACACCAACAATGACAATAAAATGATCTCCAATGTTAGAACACAAGTTGACATTTTCTGCTTCTGAATGTGGTGCTATTGGTATAGATGTGCATGGTTGGGTCTCTCTACTAGTCTATGTATGTGTAGATAGTTGGCCTCCCAT
This sequence comes from Carya cathayensis, assembly GCA_011037825.1. Taxonomy (NCBI): domain Eukaryota; kingdom Viridiplantae; phylum Streptophyta; class Magnoliopsida; order Fagales; family Juglandaceae; genus Carya; species Carya cathayensis. Next base: position 1,350,649 of record QGSO01000199.1, read on the forward strand.
TTGTATCAATGTAGAAGGTTGGGTCTCTTTCTGTGAAGATAATGATAGCTGGGAAGGACAATCGACATAAGGTGATGACCCCACCATCCTATCAATAGAAGGGGGTGGCCCATTAACAAAGTGTAATGAATGGACCGCTCTATCAAGGGATGGGTATGATTGCATCCCACTATGGACAGCTCGTACTGAAGTAGATTGTCTTCCCAAGTGTGGTTTGATAGTCTTTGCCTTCTTTTTTAGACTCATTGTACCTATATAGAAATAAGTCGTTATATTTTCAAGTCAATATAAATAATAATATTTGGAACATTATATGAGAGAGAAGTAAAGTTATAAGAGATATCATGTAAGCTAAAAACATAAAACAAAAAATCATTTATATTAAAAAGTCTAAATATATATTTCTTACTAAACACTATTAAGGAATTTTGATTGTCATTTAATCTATGTCATTTCGCGTCCACAGAACAACATCAGTTGCAGGTTCAATAACTTTATCGTTGTAAGTGTTACAATATTCATTGACTAAATATTCATCCTCATCGTCATTAGTCACTTCCTCTTCACTAATGTCATACACGTCTCTTAGTTTTGTCTTAACGACAACAACCCAATTTGGACATCTTTCATCTGCCACATAATATACTTCAGATACTTGAGAAGATAAAACGAACGGATCATCAGTAATTCGATTACTAGTGTGTACTATATGAGAAAGATTTACAAGATAAAGCCAAACTCATCTACCTTGAAACCTTTACCTCTAGTAATGTTTGCCCAATCACATTTGAATAATACATATCATGACCCATCATAATACATAACCTCAATTATGCATGTTAATTGGCCATACCAAATAGGGTCATACTCAATACACATACTAACACCACAATTCTGAGTTTTTTTCCTATTTTCGTGATTCCTAGTGCGATATTTTGTGTCATTGATAACAGTTGGCTTAAAGTTTTTAGTAACTTGCATTAGACCTTTAGAATGCATTACAACTTTATGACCCAATTCATTTCTTCCATTGTCATCCATTTTCATTACCTGACAATTCGCTTAGATTCTTTGGCAATTTGCTTAGATAAACGCCACTAATAAATTCAATGTGCCACTAATGTACTATTGGTGGTATTTAAATAAATGCCGCCAATTTATATGATGCGTCGGCTACGTACTAGTAGCGGCGTTTATTGTAATGCCACTATTTTAATTAGTGGTGGTGTTTAAGTAAATGCCGTTATTTATACAATGTGCCACCAACTTATTATTGGTGGCCTTTAAATAAATGCTGCCAATTTATATGATGCGCCAGCAACATACTAGTAATGACATTTATTGTAACACAGCTATTTTATGCAATACAGTGGCAACGAATTAGTAGCGGCTTTAGATAAACGTTGTTAATTTATTCAATGTGTCGCCAACGTACTATTGATGGCGTTTATATAACCATTGCCAATTTATATGATGCGTTGACAACGTACTTGCAACGACGTTTATTGTAATGCCACTATTTTATGCAATAGGATGGCAACGAATTAGTGGCGGGGTTTAGATAAACGCCATTAATTTAGAGAATGTGGCAGCATTTCAAGAAATGTCGCTAACTTGTATTAAAATGCCGTGAATGAGATTTTCAAGTTTCTGCGTTTGCACAAACGCTGGGACGTGTAAATAGCGACAACCCACTATAGGCGTACGATTGCGCAGGCAAATAAATGCCACTAATTAAGTAGCAGCATTTTTTTTTGGATAGGTGCCGGCGCTTATCTAACACTGGCAATACTTGGTTTTTTTGTAGTATACTACAGAAAATTAGAGGTGAGTAGTGAGTACTTAGGGACAAAGAAATAAGAATTTTAAAGAACCCATTGGCCAAAAATGTTTGGATTTGAAGGACAAACTAAAATAAACAAAGTATTTTGAGATTTGCTAGAGAAAGATGGGTTCTGAGATCATGTGTATGAAATTGTAAAGTTTGTTAAAGTTGAAACAAGGTTAGAAGGATAATATTAATTGTCTAAACTTGAAGCATACAACTTACATGATATGTTTATACCAAAGCCTTGTAAATCATGTTCATTACAATCTTGCTAAACTAATAATCCTATCTTACTTTATGACAATATCCAGTAATAGGTGATCAGAAACCAACTTTCTTTTGCCAAGCCATAAATCAATTTAGTTGAGAAAACCAGAAAACTACAACGTACAACTTGGCATCATGTCCATTGGAACGTTATATTCTTGGCACTATCATCATACTAATCCTATCATTATTGCTAGAATGTTTTGTCACAAGGCGCATTGGACTCTCTTTTTTGAATGCCCCATCATTGATGAATTAGTTAGTATCTTCTTAACTAGTATTAAGTTACTTAATAACTAGTGTTTCACTTTGAAAATAGTCTCTCAAACATGCATGAAGTAGAAAAGTCTAATTTAAATAGTTGCATTTTGGACTGAAATTATATATTCAAATTTAAATAGGTTAACATAGCAATACGTTTACTACATTTTTTTTATATGTGTTACGTGTGTAAATTCATAATGGAGTTTTAATTTTTCCTATTTTGCACTTTGGTTCTTTCTATTCTTGTACGTTACTCTTTACGCTTCTACTGTAGACATCTTCCATATCAACATGTATGAACCATTTGAATGCACATTCATTGCCTTCAAAATTATTTTGCCTTAAAATTTTAGTACCAAACTTATTATGATGTTTAATAGATTCAATAGTTTGCATTGTTTTTATGTCTCTATTTGTGTTTTTCATGTCTCCACTACCAAAATAAATGTTTGTAGAAGATATGAGGCTGCCACTTTTAATATGTTACAAGGAATTACTTGAATTTCCATATTATTAATTTCTTAGCTATTCTACATGGATGATCCGGAAAACATGATCTGGGATCGTGAAATTTGGGTCGATGGAAGGAGGAGATATTTATAGATATGCTATACTAGGACACCCTTAACGGTATATTAAGGGTTGGAAAGATCACGAATAATAGAGAGCATATAGAATATGCTAAGCGGCTCATCATTGTTGGTGGGAAGGTGATTGATGCGAACCAAATTCACAAAAAATCCAATGATTGAAGGGCATACAGTGTCTATTTATTGATCTTTTGAGCCAAAATAGGGATGGATTGGGATCCTGACACGAAAACGGTAGTGGCAAGCGACGAGTGCTGGGAAACTGCCATAAGGTTAATTCTTAAATATAATTTTATTTGCTAACTAAACATCTTTATTTCACTTAACAGAATAACAAAGATGTCATTACAATATTTTTTATTTACATGTGTATATTATGGAAATGTTAGGTCAAATCGAAATGTGGGAGGTTTTATACCTTTAGCTGCCCTAAGTATCAAGCATTGTGCACCATATTCCGTGCTTCTGTTATGTACAATACTTTGCAACACACGTCAACACAACTGCCCCCAGATAGTGATGAGGAGTGGCAGCTTGATTCGGAGATGCGATGTTGGAGCCCTCCCGCAATTGGCAATTGACAGGGATCGTGCATTGAGATTGATGACATGGATGAGTTGATGGGGATGGAGTAAGGATCATGTGGTGTATTGACTCACTCAAAAACGAGTAACACTAAAACTATCCCAAGTGCTGGAGGATGTCGTGTAGTAATTAAGAATAAATTCCTAAATCGTCTCTTCAAGAAAAGTTACTTAAAAATCAAACTCGTTGAAAAAGGTGAAAAACTTCACAAAGAGAAAATAAAATGATGGTATGTGCAATGGATGGAAGAGGGTACTAGTCATAGACTGGATTCATATTTTTAGATTTTGATTGTCGGGTTGAAAAGTAAAGGACTAATAGATTAAACTCAGAAATTAATAAGACTAAATTAAGAATTAAACTAGAATAGAAAGTAATTGACAAAACATGCATTGAAAATTGAAAAACCCCAAAATCAATGTTCTAGGGTTCATCATTGTATTCAAATCACAAATTCTCAAATTAAACCACAATAATTGTAATCACTATTAAAATTAAAGCTTAACGAAATGAGAAAAATAAATAACATGAACTAAATGAATAACAATTAAATTACTCAAACGTCTAAATCAAAAATCTCCAAAATAATTCAGAAACTTAAAACTGAAATGAAATAGCAAGTAGGGAATTAAAAAGATCAAGCCAATTGAATGGGGATGAAGATTCGAAGCGGTGGAGGAGGCTGAGCTGCAGTAGCAATTGGACCCCTCAAGGAGTTCTTCAATCTGCTGCAGTGTGAGTGAATGATCCCGAAGAATTCGTGTTGCTGCGTGAATGATCGATTGTATGAATCCTCCTCTCCGAATCTAAATGAAAATCAATGGAAAAATAAATTCTAAGTGTTTCTCTAATCAAAACCAGAGTTTTCCAAGGCCAAAGGTCGGCCATAAGATGTAAAAAATCATTTATATACTCTGACGGCGGAATAAACCCTAATCTATAAAATATGATATTTGCTCGAGCAGAGTGTCGAGCGAACATCGAGCGTTCGACTCTGCCTGACTTCGCTTGAGCGGCCAAAAGCCTCCACTCGAGCGATCTCATTTCCCGCACACCCGCTCGAGCTCACTGTCGATGGCAGTCGAGAGTTTGAATTTGCTTGAATTCACTCGAACGGCCAAAAGCCACCGCTCGAGCGATATGGACCATATTCCACATTAATCAACAGTTGATAAAATTAAAGCAGAAATTCATGCTTTTAATCAATTAAAATCACAACTTTGATTTATTCATCTTTCCATATAAAAACCAATGATAAAGTAATGAAAGAATTAAGATATATTGGTTCTAAAAGCATTAAGATATGCAATAACTTAGCTCAATCACACCCCCCAACTAGCATTTTGCTAATCCTTGATCAAAATAGTGAAAATTAATTGAGATGAATATTGTATAAAGATCGAAATTCGAACAAAAACAATCAAACACAATTCTGAATTCGCACAAAAGTGACATGTTACTACTCAACCCCTAAGGGTTATACCCACCAAGACTATCTCAACAATCTTTCACATAGAATTAAGGCAAATGTCTCAGAACTCAAATGTGTGTGTGGACCTAAACCGGTTGTGTGTTCCTCATTACTAGCCATGATTTGTCATAGGATTTTTCAACCTTAAGATTAATCATTGCTGATTCTAACTACCTCAAAACCCAAGGGACTAGCAGTTTTCATGCCAGCTCTATTTTTAAAGGTTGGACACTCAACTCCCAAAGTCTTGGGTAACTGTTTCTAGCCCTTTTTATTTAGGAAAGTTCACTAAGTCGCCTTTATTCCTTTTCTCTCTCTCTTTTTTTTTTAATATTTTCAAATCCTTTTACTTCTTTTTTTTTCTTTTTTTTTCTCTTTGTCTTTTTGGCATGGCTCGGTAGTCCTGTAGTTTACTTCTTCAGTGTTAAATCAATGAATGGTAAATAAGGAACACTACAAGCGTAAGCATGTGCAAAATGTCCTTCAAAATTTGCCTTTCGTTCTACAAAATTTTTATCAAGTTTCATCCCAATAAGCATAACATCCCGGTGTTTCAAGTCACATATCAACAAAATATGATACATCAAAAATCATGCTCTATGTTTAAGCTTGAAAATAAATCTTCACAAATGATCCCGCTCAACTACTTCACCAAGATGTTCAAATTTCACAAATCTTATTTTTTTTATTTTTTTATTTTAAAAAACTGTCCACACATGCTACCCCCCAACTAGTGAGAGATATAGTCCTCAATGAGTCGAACGAATGAAAACAAAGTGCATAGAACTAAGCAAGCAAAACAATCAATCAACATGAAATATAAAATCAAAGCAAGAGAACAAATAAAAAAATGAAAGTAAAGAAAATTGTAAAGAAGGAAAAACAACTCAAAACACTTCCCTGGGGTCTTGCACAAGCAAGACCTCTTCATGTGGATCAAAGACCTTTAGAAATGACTTTAGACGTTGTCCATTGACAGTGAAGCTATTACCATTCTTCGGATTAACAATGTCTACCGCGCCATGAGGATGAACGGTCTTTACAATTTACGGCCCACTCCATCGGGATTTCAACTTACCAGGAAAAATATGTAAGCGAGAATTGTAAAGGAGAACTTCCTGGCCAAGTGTGAAATGCTTTGGATGAATTTTCTGATCATGCAGAATTTTCATGCGTTCCTTTACAAGCTAAGCGTTGTCATAGGCATTCCGACAAGTTTCATCTAATTCATTGATCTGCAATTTTTTCAACCCTGAAACTTCATCAAGTGACCTGTTAACATGTTTTATGGCCCAAAAAGCTCGATGCTGAATATCAACAGGTAAATGACAAGGTTTACCATAAACTAATCGATAAGGAGACATCCCTAGATTTGTTTTAAAAGCTATCCTATAAGCCCACAAAGTATACAAAATTTTGACCGACCAATCTTTCCTATTAGGTTTGATGGTTTTCTCTAAAATAATTTTTATCTCTCTGTTTGCCAATTCAGCTTGCCCATTTGTTTGAGGGTGATAAGGGGTGGAAACTCTGTGTGTGATACCATATTTCTTCACAAGTGTAGAAAATGGTTTGTTGCAAAAATGAGAACTCCCATCACTTATAATAACTTTTAGCATGCCAAAACGAGCAAACAAAGATTGCAAAAATTTCAGGACAACATGATGGTCATTTGTTTTGCAGGCAATGGCCTCCACCCATTTTGAAATATAATCCACAGCTAATAGAATATATGTGTTTCCAAAAGAAACCGGAAAAGGTCCCATGAAATCTATTCCCCAACAATCAAAAATTTCTAAAGTAAGAATAGGGGAAAGAGGCATCACGTCTCTTTTGCTAATGGATCCCAATTTTTGACAAGACTCACAAGCCTTGCAAAAATTATAAGTATCTTTAAACATGGAAGGCCAGTAAAAACCGATTTGCAAAATTTTTGAGACTGTTTTCTTTGCTGAAAAATGACCACCACATGCACCCATATGACAAAATCTCAAAACTGAAGAAAACTCTTCATCAGGAATGCATCTTCGAATCAATTGGTCCGAACAATATTTAAAAAGATATGGATCATCAAAATAAAAGTTTCGTACCTCAGAGAGAAACCGGCGCTTATCTTGGGTGGACCATTCAGAAGGCATTCGCTCAGTCACCAGATAATTGACTTTGTCAGCATACCAGGGAGCTCTATCAACCGCAAACAGCTGCTCATCCGGGAAACTATCATCAAGAGGAAGGCTGACATTTGAAGAAGGAGATGATGACAATCTAGAGAGGTGGTCAGCTACCACGTTTTCAACTCCTTTCTTATCCTTAATGTTGATGTTGAACTCTTGAAATAATAGAATCCAGCGAATCAAGCGTGGTTTTGCATCTTTCTTAGCCAACAAATACTTAAGAGCAGAGTGGTCAGTGAAAATAGTAACAGGAGAACCAAGAATATAAGTCCGAAATTTATCAAGTGCAAAAACCACTGCAAGTAATTCTTTTTCAGTAGTGGTATAATTTTTCTGGGCATCATTCAAGGTTCTACTAGCATAATAAATCACAAATGGCCTATTATCCACCCGCTGCCCCAAAACAGCTCCTAAGGCATAATCACTAGTATCTGTCATAATCTCAAAGGGAAGGTCCCACTGCGGAGGTTGCACAGTAGGGGCAGTGGTAAGCGACTTTTTAAGGTATCAAAAGCTTTTTGGCACTCATCAGTCCAAACAAATTCAATATCATTTTGTAAAAGAGTACACAAAGGTTTTGCAATAGAACTAAACCCTTGAATAAACCGCTTATAAAAACTAGTATGACCAAGAAAAGAATGAATATCCCTAACCGTCCTAGGGATAGGAAGTTTAGATATTAATTCAATTTTAGCCTTGTCAACCTTTATACCCTTAGAAGAAACAATATGTCCCAACACAATGCCCTGAGTAACCATAAATTGGCATTTCTTCCAATTAAGTAAAAGATTTTTTTCCTCACATCTCTGGAAAATACGTGCCAAATTATGCAAACAACTCTCAAAGGATTTTCCAAAAACAGAGAAATCATCCATGAATATTTCACAAATATCATCAATCATGTCAGAAAAAATACTCATCATGCATCTCTGAAAAGTAGCTGGAGCATTACACAAACCAAAAGGCATTCTAGTAAAAGCAAAAGTTCCAAAAGGACAGGTGAAAGTGGTTTTCTCCTGATCCTCAAGCGCTACAGCAATTTGATAATAACCAGAATAGCCATCCAAGAAACAATAATATGTATTACCAGCTACTCTTTCTAAAATTTGATCCAAGAATGGTAAAGGAAAATGATCATTCCTACTGGCTAAATTAAATTTTCTATAATCAATGCACATTCTCCAGCCAGTAACCATTCTAGTTGGAATCAACTCATTTTTATCATTTTTGACAACAGTCAAACCAGATTTTTTTTTGTACCACTTGAGTTGGACTTACCCACTTACTATCTGAGATGGGATAAATGATACCCACTATGAGTAACTTAAGCACTTCCTCTTCCACAACTTCCTTCATGGTAGGATTGAGCCTACGTTGAGCATCACAAACCGGTCTAGCATCATCTTCAAGATGGATTCTGTGGGTACATATAGCGGCATCAATGCCTTTGATGTCGGCTATTGTCCAACCAATTGCGCCTCGATGCTTTCTTAGTACTTCAATCAATTGGGCTTCATCCTTCTGATTTAGCTTCGAGGAAATCACCACCAGAAAAGTGTCTTCTTCAGGACCAAGAAACACATACTTTAAATCTTGAGGAAGTGGTTTCAGTTCCAACTGGGGAACTTCTTCCTCTGAAGATTTAAGCATGTCTGGTGGTGGTAAAGCTTCAAACTGGGGCTTCCATCTTGCTCCTGCAAATTGTACTTCAAGTGGTAAAGAAGAATCTGCAAAACAATAAAAAAAAATCAAAGTCATCTTCATTGATATGATCAATTTTCTCATCAAGTAAAAATTCAGGTGTCTGAAAAATATAATCATCATCAGAGAAGGGAGAAGTTGAGCAAATAAACTCTGTTGGTGTCAAACTCTCCACATCATTCAAATCACTTGTGTTATCAAAATGTGCTGGCATCTTGCAAGCGTTGAAAACGTTCAACTCAAGTGCCATGTTCCCAAAGGTAAGTTTCAAAACTCCACTTCTACAATTAATCAAAGCATTAGATGTAGTTAGGAATGGTCTTCCTAGGATGACAGGAGCTTGGTAAATAGTGGAGACCAGATGCTGCATGTCAAGAACCACAAAATCCACTGGGTAGTAGAATTTGTCCAACTGGACCAACACATCCTCTACAATACCCCTCGGTACCTTAACTGATCTGTCAGCCAACTGTAGCATGATAGAGGTCTTTTTCAGCTCATCCAATCCCAACTGCTCATATACTGAGAACGGTAGCAAGTTCACACTACTCCCCAAATCAAGTAAAGCTCTCCCAATGCGTGATTTACCGATCATAATAGAAATGTTGGGAGAACCGGGATCTCCAAACTTCTGAGGAGTCTCGCTCAATATCAATGCACTTACTTGCTCCGTTAGGAAAGCTTTCTTCTTTACATTTAGCTTCCTCTTCACTGTGCACAAGTCCTTTAAAAATTTTGCATACGAATGCACTTGTTGTATGGCATCCAAGAGTGGAATATTGATCTTCACTTGCTTGAAAATCTCTTGAATCTCTGTGTGGTATTTGTTCTTTTGGCCAGCTGCCAATCTTTGAGGATAGGGAACCACAGGTTGGTACCCCTTACTAGTCTCAGCATCTGCACTCACAGGCTTCTTCAGCTCTGATCTCACTACCTCTTGTTCTTTCTTAACTTCATCAGTCTTTGTTACATCTTCAGGTGTAGGACCAACTACCTATGTGTCTATAGGCATCTCTGGTTGGGGAACTTCCTTCCCACTTCTCAAAGTAAGAACTGCCTTCGCTGTCTCAATAACATCTCCTGAGACATTATGCACTTGCTGTTGTTGTTGCCTATATACTTGAGGATTAGGTTGAGACTGTGCCGGAAATTTCCCTTTCTCTAGGGTGCTCAAGGTCGTGCTCATCTTATTAATTGTGCCTCACAACTCATTTATGGTCTGAGTGTTCTGATTATTTGTGGTGGCCTGAATTTGCATGAATTGCTGAAGTGTATTGGTTATCTGTGCCATACTGTCATCTAGAGTCTTCTTTGTAGATGATGAAGGCTAAGAACTCTGTGCAGCTACATGAGGCTGAAATCCAGGAGGAGCTACAAAAGGATAGCTCTGAGGACTCTGATATGGCGGAAACTGGTGCTGAGGAGCACCCTGATGAAATGGCTGCTGCTGAGGTGGTGGGGACTGACCAGGCTTATCATTTCTCCATGAGAAATTTGGGTGATTCCTCCACCCCGGATTATATGTGTTGGAGAAAGGCTGATTATGTGTTCTATTGACCCAATTAGCTGATTGCATCTGCTCAGACCCACTTTCTTGAAATACTGGCATAATCGGGCAGTCTTGGGTCTTATGGTTCGAATTAGCACATATAGAACATGCCTCTACTCTTTTCACAGCTTTCACTTTTTCCATTTCCATGACCTCCAGTCTTCTAGTCAATGTAGCTATTCGGGCTTGAACATCAGTGTCTTCCTTAAGCTCATATCTACCCCCTCCAGAAATAGCCCTCAGCAGCTGTGCTGCTAATGGAACTTGATCAGTACGAGTGTTCCACTGTTGTGCGCTCTCAGCAAGGTAGTCAAAAAATGATAATGCTTCATCAGGTTCCTTGCTGAAGAACTCCCCATTGCACATTGTCTGAACAAACTACTTGCATTCTGGAGTGAGACCAGTGTAGAAATAGCTCACCAGCCTCCAAGATTCAAAACCATGATGTGGACAAATGTTCACCAAATCTTTAAATTTTTCCCAATTGGCCTGAAAGGTCTCATCAGGTCTCTGATTGAACTGGCTGATTTGCTCTTGCAAAAACTGAGTTCTCTGAAAAGGAAATTTTTTTTGTAAGAATTCACGCTGCATATCAGACCAACTAGAAATAGAATTAGGCCTCAAAGAATTAAACCAAATCTTCGCTTTATCCTTTAAAGAGAAAGGAAATAAAGGAAGTCTAATGAATTCATCAGTAACATTTTTTAGTGAGATTTCATTGAGAGTGGAGGGGCCACGATGGTTTCGTGCAATGACATTATTACTTGATCCTTCTATGCAACGAGCCTTCTTAATGATGGATGTCGCTAGGAGGGAACTTTGGGCCCAAAATTGTTTGGGCCCATGAATTTAGGATATTTTTCATCTATTGATTTAATGTGATAGCTAATTTATTAGTTTCATGAAATGATTATCTATGATTTTGCTAAGTTTATGTTATTTTTAATTGTTTTGTGTTTAACTTTTTTCATGACATGCATTTGGTATTAATGTGATATTTATTACTAATATTGTGTCTTCACAAGTATATGTTTGATGGTTCATGAGAACTAGAATAAAAATATAGTTATGCTTGCTATATTAAAATATAATGTTGGAATTATATGGTATTTAATTTTTAACGTAGTTCCTCTTATAGTGAAGTAGAATGTTGTAGAGCATGGATGATGAGAATTGGTTAGCAGGAACTTCATTGCTGGATGTGAACCTCGATGTACCGCTCATCTTCTATAATGGGGACACGAGTGATAGTAGTGATGAATTTACACAAGACACAGTTGAGATCATGAACCTTATTGTGGATTTCCATTGTCGATTGGGAATGAATCTTAGGCATGCACAACATAATATTAGCCTGCGGGGACATCGATATATTTCAGAAGTTTTGAATGGAAATCTGACAAAGTGCCACGAGTTATTCTGGATGGAGGCTGAGGCCTTCCGTGCATTAGTTCATTGTTAAGGAATAATGGCTTTTTGAGGGATACTAGAAAAGGAGTGAGCATCGAGGAACAAGTTGTCATATTTAGTTCAGTAGTGGCACTTGGAGAAGAATATTGTGTTGTGGGCTAGCAGTTCCAACATTCAATAGAAACCATTAACTAACATGTAAGGAAAGTCACAAGAGGTCTGTGCGCTAGGGATACATCTTATTGCCCGAGCACACACTACTGGGGTGCATCCAACAATCTCAGGCAACCTGCAAAATTATCCTTGGTTTGCGGTAACTGGTAAGTACTTCACCATACAAAATAAAGTATCAATATTGATTATGATATATTTTCATTAAATTATTTATTTCAAGTTGCACCCTCAATGATCTAATTGCTTATTCTTTTGCAATGATACATTAATGTGATTGATGGGACCATGATTAATACCGTTGTACCTACGGAAGTACGCGAGGCATATTGCAATCGGCATGGGTGAGTTGCCCAAAATGTCTTTTGTGTATGTGATTTAAATTTGAAGTTCACATCTCTCTACACTGGGTGGGAAGGAACAGCGTAAGATTCTCGCGTATTCATCGATGCATTGGGTCAAGCCTGAAACCAATTTCCATGGCCTCTAGATGGTAAACCTCAAACATTATTTAATTTTTTTGTCTTCATATGTATTTTGTTAGATTTATGGGAATGATTTGTAAGTAATTGATTTTTTGGTTGAAATGGGTTAACAAATTATTATTATCTCGTGAATTCGACATTTCCATGTACTCGGGGATTTATGCTCTCATATCCTAAAGAAAGATATCATAGGAGTGACTGCAGCAGGGATTTAGGGGTATAAGAATTATTTTAATTATTGCTTATTGCCATTCATCCACTCGTAACGTAATAGAATGCACATTTGGCATCTTGAAAGCACAATTTAGAACTTTAAGACTCATGCTTGCATATTCAGTTGGATGGCAAGGGCTTCTAATCACTGCATGTTGTACGTTCCACAATTTTATTAGAACGACGACTCCGAACAACTTCTTGTTTGAGTATTGTAGAACATGCATGCTCAATCCTTGTGTCTGTGCAGTTGGTGACGCCGCAGCTTCATCACATCCTCCTAACATGACCTTGGAATTAGCTCAAGCTATGGCTTTTTTTTTTTTTTTTTTAAGAAGAGCCGGTAGCCACCCACATAGCAGCCCCGTCCCAAGTTTATTAATAGACCTCACTTGTGGCGGAGGAAAACCGTGGTTACAAAGAGGACACCTGGGGGATACAGATAAAACAAGAAGACCAAACCCAGGCATCAAAAACTACCGAAACAGAAACAAACTACAAACTCCAAACCAAATACAAAGAGCCCCACAAACCAGCTCTAAAACAAGATCCCACCTGAACCAAAAAAACCTGCAAAACAAAGAAAGCCAAAAAACCAATACAAATACGCATCAAAACAAGAAAACAAAACAAGACAAACCTGGGACATCTTAGGAGATACGCAGGTAAGGAAAACCAAGTCTGTCCATACGAAGAAGACCTTGTAATTGACTAGGCAAGTCACCGTCAGCAGGCCAATCCTTATTGAGGCCCCTGGCACCCTGCTTAGCAAGAAAATCAGCCACACAATTTCCTTCATGATAAACATGACTCACACGATAATCCATGCAGGTAAGATAGCTACTTAATTCGTCCCAATAATCTTCCAGATACCAAATATTACATTCACCTTTAATAATCCAGTTGACCAAAATATGAGAGTCTGATTCTATATCCACCTTATAAAAACCCATCTGATGACACCTTCGGACCCCCTCCAAAAGACTCCTCATCTCAGCAAAATTATTGGATCCTATGCCTAAATGAACAGAATAAGCCATGCAGAGTCTACCACAATTATCACAAATGACACCCCCAGCACCAGCCTGCCCAGGATTGCCCAAACTACTACCATCTGAGTTAAGCTTCACCCAATCCTGCCTAGGTTTCAACCATCTTACCACTTGAATCTTCTTAGGCTTGGGCAATAAGACCGGAATATCCAATCTATTTAAAAGGGCCACATCATGGTTCGAAATATGAGTAACTTTCATAATCAAATGCATAATATGACGGATCCAAAATTTAATAACTTGCCACACCGACTCCACTGTGTCAATCTTATTTTCATACCGAGCTTTACAGCACCAATCCCAAAGCTTCCAAGACACAATAGAGGGAAGAAGACCAAAAATAAGGTGAATCTGAGAAGACTTACCCGCACGACGAAACCAAAAATTAATTTGATCATTCCAAGTAAGAAAAACACCCATATGCACGCCTAAATTGACTGCAGCCAAGTGCCAAATTTTTCAAGCAATATCCCTATTACAAAGCACGTGATTCAGATCTTCAGAATGACCCATGAGGCAACAATTGCATTTGGAGACTATCGGGATACCAGTATTTCTAATCTTTTCATCAACACTCAAACAGTTATGAATAGCCTTCCACATCATAATAGAGATTTTCTTAGGGAGGTTGTTGTGCCAAATCCACTGAGCCCAAGGTAAAGGAGAAGCCCTAACCCGAATGCAATCCCAAGCACTTTTGGTAGAAAAATTTTCATTATTATCTTTCAACCAAATAAGAACATCATTCCCCTCTTTACTCCGAGCCAATAACTGCCACAAATGAGAAGCTTGTTGATAACCCACAAGCCTCTCCAGCAAGGAGAAATCCCAACCATTATCAAGACGGCACTCTTTAATCTTCAATAACGGATGCCCAATCACAGGATGTATAGCACACAGAGGACTCCTATCATCCCAATTATCGTACTAGAAAGAAAGATTACCTTCTCTAACAATCCACTTTGAATTAGACAAAACATCTGGAATACACCTAACAATAGATTTCCAAAACCTAGTATCCTTCGTAGGCTCCAAAAGAGATAAATGATTGCCTCGAACATACTTACCTGTAAAGAAATCAGCCCAAAGGGACTTGCCCTGAATAAGACGCCAAGCAAGTTTGCAGTGTAAGGCCTTTTGAATATCATCAAAATCCCGAATACCCAAACCACCTTCCTCAATAGGCCTACAAATATTTTTCCAAGCAACCCATTTCCGTTTTCCTCTACCTTCAATGTCGCCCCAAAAGAAAGAACTTAAAATTCTGTTCAAAGCCAAAATTACAATATGAGGAACCTGTAAAACAGCCAGAAGGTGGGTAGCCATACTTGATAGCACATGTCGAAGAAGGATTGTCCAGCCACCAGCAGAGAGCATCTTCATTTTCCAACCCGCAATCTTCTTGTTAATTTTACCAAGCAATTCACCAAAGTCGTTAGTTCTGAGCCCTCCCATCCACTATTGGAACACCCAAGTACTTAAAAGGAAAGGTCCCTTCAACAAAATCAGTAGTGCGAAGTAAGGAAGCCTTCCTATGAAGAGGAATCTTACGAGAGAAATAAATAGCACTCTTTTCTTTACTAAGGAATTGACCCGACCAAGATTCATACAGTTTAAGAACCTGCATCAATTTCCTTATTGACTTTTGAGCACCATTAGCAAAAACAACAATATCATCCGCATACATAAGATGAGACATAAGCGGGGTGCCTCGAGCTTGAGAGAACTGACCAATTGATCCATTATCAAAAGAAGCCTTAATAAGGCGTGAGAGCACCTCTTGCATAATTATGAATAAGTAAGGAGAAAGCGGATCACCCTGCCTCAGACCGCATTTCCCTTTGAAAAAATCCAAGGAGGTACCATTCATCATAATTGAATACCAAGGCGTAGAGATGCACATATCAATAAGGTTGCACACCCTAGGAGAGAACCCGAAAGCTTCCAAAACATGTAATAAAAATTTCCAGTCAACTCTGTCATAGGCCTTAGACATATCAAGCTTGATAACCACATTGCCCCCATTAGATTTTTTATGAATCGAATGAACCATCTCTTGTGTAAGACTAATATTTTCAAAAATATTACGGCTAGGAATGAAAGCTCCTTGTTCCTGTGAAATCATCTTAACAAGCAAGTTAGTCATACGATTCACAATAATTTTAGCACAAATCTTGTAAGTCACAGAACAAAGGCTGATAGGTTTGAATTTATCAAAACTCGTAGGATTTTCCATTTTGGGAATCAAAACAATAAAAGAGGCAGTGTAAAACCTGGGAAGAGAAAAATTAATAAAAAAATCATTAATGGCTTCCAAAAGGTCATCTTTTACAATATTCCAACAAAATCTGAAAAAACCAAAACCAAAGCCATTCGGACCCGGACTACTATCAATGGGGATACTAAAAAGAGCATCCTTCATTTCCTCAAGAGTAGTTGCTTTACAAATGTCCAAATTTTCATCTGTAGTGATGACAGGAGAAATCAGATCACTTAACGTAGGCAAAAAACTATTTCTCTCAGTTCCTAAGAATTGAGTAAAATAGTCCACAGCTGCTTGATGAATATTAGAAGGGGACTCTAACACTGTACCATCAGATAAACACATAGTTTTGACCCTTTTATGATTTTTAGCATTCAAATAAGCATGGTAAAATTTCGAATTCTGATCCCCATCTTTTAACCAGCTTTTTTTAGCCATATGGGAGAGACGGGTGTCCTGTCTGCCCATCCAAGTGAAAAGCTCCAACTTGGAGGCCATGAGATCATTTTCATCTTCAATATTATAATTATCTTGAAGACTAATCTCCAGGTTCTCAATGTGGTTCTCTAGATCATTAATAATGGTATTAGTCCTACCAAACACTTGTTTATTCCAATCCCTTAAAACCATTTTAAGTCTTTTTAATTTCCAAGATAATTTAAACATACCAGAACTAGTGACCTCCTCTTTCCACACCCCCTTAACCACGCGAAGGAAGTCCATGTGATCGGTCCACATATACTGAAAATGAAAAGGGCAAGGTCCATACCTGAACGGGTCAGTACCCATTTGAATTACCAGTGGCGAATGATCGGAAGTCGTTCGAGCTAAAACCTGGTAAGACACATTAGGGAATTGATTAAGAAAATTAGAATCAAGGAGACAACGGTCTAACCTAGCCCAACTCCGAGCTAGCCCACCTTGACCATTACACCAGGTCATTCTCGAGCCTTGATGAGACATTTCCAGCAAACCACAGTTTTGAATGAACGTGTTAAAATCCTCCATCGCAACAAAAGGACGGGGAAGACCACCTCGTCGTTCTGTATCAGTTTTTATTATGTTAAAGTCGCCACAAACCACCCAAGGAAAATTCCCATGACCATTCGCTTCTAGATCTTCCCAAACAGTCTTTCTCTCAAACTGATTACACTTAGCGTACACAATGGTAAGCACATAAACAGTTCCATTGTCCTCAACTTTCACAGAAATAAATTGATTAGTTCTAGCTAGACAATGAACAGAAACATTAGAGCTCCACATCAACCAGATTTTGCCACCATGAGCTTCATTAGTTAAAAAAGATTCACAACTGAACCTTCCCAGGAATGAAAGAATTTTATCTTCTAACAAAAAAGGCTCTGCCAGAGCTATAATATTAGGACGGAACTGCTTAATAAGTTTCCTCAAGCACACCTGAGAAGTGCGAACTCCCCGAATATTCCAAAACATAAAAGGACTAATCATAAGTTAAGTTTAGATGGGCGTGTAGTCGCCCTTGTAGAATACCTTTTGTTAAAATTTCCAACAGATTTTTGAAGGCCTTTAGACTCACAGTAGTAGTCTTTTCCCATGTCCTCTTTAAGATGATCTCTATCTGAGTCTTGGTCCGAATGTACTTCATATCTTGCATCCAGTTCAATAAACGGTGTAGCATGATCATGCAGTTCTTTATTAATAATCACAGACTGAGGCTCAGTCAAAATAGATACCCCATTCGGTCCCTTGGAATGAAAAGACCCATCATGAGGCCCATCCTCTCCAAAGCCCACGGGTGCAGGCATAGCTTTTTTCTCATTATATTCATTATCAGCTCTCTGTTCTGCAATGCCCATAATACCAGTTCCAAATATTTTCCCTGCAGGTTGTCCCTCACTAACAGAGTCCAAAGAAGCTACAGGTTTGCCAATTGCCACCTGATTTTCCTTTTGCCTCGACTCAAAAACTGGTTCCATTGGCTCTATAAACTGCATGCCCTCCATATCTAGGGTCTCACCGATACCATCATTTATACGTTCTTTGTCAGTATTTTCCGCTCCCAACCCATCAAAACCATGATCTTCTTTCGTTCCACGGGTGGCCTCCGATTCATGTACCTGCACAATAGCCAACGAATCCGTAACTATTTTCGGATTAGACGAAATCTCCCGATTGCTAGGTTCCCCATATTCTTCAACCACCACTCCCTCAAACTGCACCAAAGGCTTCTCAGTTTTCTATAAATTAGTATCCTCGTGATCTTTCTCTCCCTCAGCTCTTCTGGATTTTTGCACCCATATCTTCCCAACCTTAGCCTTATGTTGTTGTTCCCGTCCACTACATTTTTTTAAATTGTGACCTTGACATCTACAAGAAGGACAATAAGCCGACAGAGTTTCATAGATGATCTCTTGCCTTCTATTTCGTTGCATGCCCGGCATACCAATCCAAAAATGAGTGATTGGCTCCTTAGAAGCATCGATTTCTAAACACACCCGTGCCCCATCTGTGCGAGTGGCACAAGTTGTCGGGTTATCCCTACGTATGAATTTTCCCAAAGGTGCAGTAAACATTTTCAGAACAGAGGAGTGGTAAAAGTTTGGCGGAAGACCTGGTAGAAAAACCCAAACCGGAACCGTTGGTGGTTCGAAATCCTCATCAAACTACGGTGTCCATGCAAACTGTCTGTAATGAACCCCCTCCATGTCGCACGATTCCCTCGAAAGGGCTTTAAGGAAATCCACTTCATTAGACATGCAGATAAATATATTCCTGGAACGCTTCATTGCAGAGACTACCGGTACACTAGACAAGCCCCAGCGATTTTGGATAAACGCACGAATAGAATCGAGGGACTGCCTTTGTCGAAGAAACTTTATCACCATCGAATATCTGAATGGGTCTGCAGTTTTTGCAATCTCATCCGATGAAAACGTGAAAAACAGTTCACCATCAGCAAGTTTGGGCTGCCGGAACGGAACCACTGTCTCAGGCAATGGTTGGGGCACTGCCTATAATATTCAATTAGGCATGACATTGCCATTTCTATGTGGGCCGATAGGGGTGGTCATTGACTGGCATCATGAGCTCATGATAACATGTACGTAATAAATATTGTAGGTGTAAGGCAGTTTCATTATTCAAATTTATTAACATTATCGCAAGTACATCTTGTTTTCCATAGCATCCGTAATTTGCTATGGAAATTACAAATAAATATATTTTCTTTTGGATTGGTAATTTATTAATTACCAAATATATCTATAAATAAAAAAATCATTATAAACAAAATATATTTATAAATAAAACAAAAGCATTATAAACAAAATATATTTATAAATATATTTTTTAATGGGTCTCACAATAGATTACTTATTTACATACACGATGAAGTTTGTAGCACATTTCAAGACATATTAGCATCGCTAATTTTAGAAGGTCTAGCTAGCCCGAAATTTATTTTAATAAATGATTGGTCCATACATAATTTTGATAATAATAAAATTATAAAATAAAGTTATTTTATATGAGACAGACCATAAAATAGATACATAGATTCAACATTTTCTTTGCTCTATGCCAAGTTATTGAGAACATTATAGGATATAATTTTGCCAAAACAAATTTGATTAATTTTTAATTAAGAATGTGCATACATACTGTGTTTGTATAAATTAAGTTCAAAAGCTAGGCAAAATGACCATCAGTACTTGATAATGGAAGATGATTTTAAGTACAATATTTTGATAAAAAGTATTTTATAAATATCTTTTTAATTATTTAATTATTTTCTTGGCAAAAAATATTTTGATTTGATATTTTATTTTGTCAACTTATAATATTATTATGAAACATATTATAAAAAATTAAATTTGAGTACATAATTTATAAATTACTATTATTATTTATAAATATATTTATAAATAAAACAAAATCATTACAAATACTATGCAATAATTGGTGGGATCCACGTCTATTAAATCTCTAAAAAGTTAAAACCATCTCATCTCACTTTTTAATCCCAGCACACAAAATTTTCAGATTTCATCTCAACTCAACAATTTCATTACTAGTTACAAACTATCTCAACTCATCTTATTTTATTTCTGAATCTAAATAAGCCCCAATCTCTAATATAAATAAAAGAAAGAAGAAAGTGTCACACAGTGATGTTGAAGGGTTACATAGCAGGTAGAGTGGGCCAAGGAAGTAGCGTGGGCTTTGAAGAATAGGGGAACTGGACAGCTGAAGGAGTAAAACGGGTTGGGCTCTCTCATTCATGTTATTGGCTTTTTTTGTCATCTCTATTTTAACTATCATATCTGTATGAACTTAAGGCCCATAGTGGCACACGAGGTAGTTTATATTTTAGTTGCTTATTTTCTGATTGGCTAGCACACCTGGAGGTCCGTAGCATGTGACCCTTGGTGGTTATTAGTGGGAATACTGTGCTATTGTGATTGGCTGAATGATATTACCGAAATCATTTTTCTCTCTCTAATTATTCTATCTCTTGGAGGCCCTCGCCCTCGAAGTGAGAACTGTATCTTCTTTCTATTCCCATCAACAATTGTGTGAGTTACAATTTTGGCATAAGAGATTTAGATCCAGAAGCAGTTGCTCTCTTGGAATGGCAGAAGGAACAAGGATGAACCAACTCCAAGAAGGCTTGGGCCCGTTAAAACAATCAACTAGGCGCAATTCAAGAGTGTAAAACTGAGATCTTTGGGTTGCAGAGTCAGCTCCAGGATGGCTTGGCTACCCTTACAAGGTCCACAGAATTGGAATTCATGACTATCGAAACCGAGATCCTTGGAATGAAGAGGTAGTTTGACTCAATTGTTCATCAGCGTGCTGCTTTGACCATGGAGATGCAGAGAAGAAACTAGGATGCTTCCTCGAGGGAGGCTTCTTTGATTCCTCATCACCTGCATAAAGAACAGAGCCAAGGGTCTGGGGGGAGTATTTTCCTAGGTCAGTACGTATAGACTTTCCTAGTTTTTTGGGGGGAGTACCCAGGTGGATGGCTATATAAGGGTAACCACTTCTTTAATTACTACAACACACTGCCCCTAACAAAAATTAAGGATAGTCTCATTTTATGGCAGGCCAAGCCCTAATATGGTTTTAGGACTTGGAAGAAATAGGAATTCTGGGCAATTGGGAAGTGTTGTTTAAGGCAATTCTAACTAGGTTTGGCCCTAGCTCATATAATGAACCTATGGAGGCCATCACGTGGCTCAAACAGAATGGTACAGTGGAGGAATACAAATCTAAGTTTGAGGCACTGTCTAATAGCTTCGAGGTTTGTCTGAGTCCTATAAACTCAATTTTTTCTTAAACAGGTTGAGAGATGACATTCGACTCCCGGTAAGACTGTTCAACCCAACTAATTTACTCTTTGCTTATAGCCTGGCTAATATCTAGGAGGAACACTTAGGAGTTATAAGGAGGAACCCGAGGGGCTTAATTCATCCTGTTTTTCACGTTTTGCTCTTGAAAAAAATTCTTAGGGGAGCTTGTGATGCCTTCTAAGAAGCTGCTGCCAGTGACTGATGAAGGGTTGTTATACTAGAACCTCAGTACATAACTAATACTTGCTGGGTCAAGCGGGGGAATAAGTTTGAGGAAGAAAATTTGGTCTAGTGGAAGCATCTGCCAGTAGAGGTAGGGCTGTACATATAAGTCGCTCGCCCACTCCGAATCGATTTTCCAATCTGGCCCGATTCAAAATACCCGACCCGTTTAAGTGAGGTTCGGCTTCGGGTATTTCCAAAAAAGTTCCAAATTTAATCGATTCGAATAAGTTATTAATCGATACCCAATGTTTGCTAAACTATCGTATCTTTTTACCCAACTGTATCATCTTACCAGAGTCGTTGTATCATCTTACCCACATATATTTCCATGAAACAGTATCGTTTCACCGAAGGGGGAAGAAGAAAATGACGTGACAACATTACCATGGTTTGTGGGCTGCTACAATAGCAGCAAGCAATAGATGACAGAAAAATCCACTCAAAAGCTTCTTCTCCATTATTGCTTTAACGTAAACTGAACTGAAATGGATTTTACTTTAAACCTGCTCAAAAGCTTTAATCTCCATAATCGCTTAAACGTAAACTGAAATGGGTTTTGCTTTATCCAGAGAGAACGAAAAGGACAAAAGGAAACCAAAGCTGGAAATTGAAATGTGAGGACAGTGATGAAGTGTTGCAGAGTTTGAGGGAAAAGATGGGAAATGGCTGTCATCCGATGTTCTTCCATCATCACAACTCCCTAGATCACGTGGGTCATCAGCTATTACTAATCTAAAGGATTGTCATAGAACTTAACTAGGCTCTATTCCCGACAGATCTAGTAGCTTAGAACTACAATCTATCAGGTATTCCGCACGTATATACCATGTATCACCTTTTTATCTTACATATATTATGCATCTTGCTCCAAGCTATAGGATTAGACATTTTAGTTACTTACATATATATTATCACCTTTTGGCAGTGGCTTATTTAGTTACTTAGTTTGAGTCAGTTGGCCATTTTAGTTGAGTACTCAGATTTTCTTTGCCAAGTGGTACCTACGGTGATTATAATTATGTGTAGAATGAATATATATATATATATATAAGTTACTTGCTGAGTATGGAGATTTGACAAGATATCAATTCTTTTATAATATAAAAACCAACTTTTGGTCACCAGTTTTGTTTTTAATTCTGGGATACTCTCTATTTTGGCAAGAATCCACTATAGTGCAATAATGGAGATATCACATCTACCAACGTGCTAACAAAAGCCATGCTTGAAGTGAATTGATTAGATCGCTGCTGATATTCTTGTAGAAAATGTTTCCAGGCATTAATTGGAGGAGAGATGAGTTCAGAAATGTACATACATGGAAGAATTACCGCTTACAAAATTTTGCAATGGCGGATGGGACTGGCCGGAGAGGTAGGCAGACATCGAAGATTGGCCAGAGACGCAGAGAGATAAAAGCTTCAGCGATTAAAATTTATAATCAGAGAGATTTTTACATGCAAATATAACTTGAAAAATGGGAATCGGAAAACCCGTTTTTTACGGAATAATATGCGGAACGGAAATTCAGTAATATATACGGTTTGGAACTATCTAATCGGAAACCAACACTTTTCCGGGTATGTTCGGAATGATGATTTTCGAGTCAGGTCGGCCCGGTTGAACAACCCTAAGTAGAGGACGCCACATGGGAGAAAAACCAGTCGTTGCCAGAACAGTTTCCTTCTGTGGACCTTGAGGACAAGAGTCCACTTGATAGGGGAGGTATTGGTAAGCCGCGATGTTCGGAGAGAGGCCTAAAATTAAATCCCAAGCATCTGGGAAGAGGTTAGATGTGGGAGACAATTTCCTACATGTAGCGTGTACTGGGTAAATAGTTGTTTTTATCCGTTAGAAAGTTCCAAGCTCTATGTTTACTTTTCTATTGCATGATTTCTTTTTCTGTAGTACGTGTGTTTATGCTTTCTATTACTAGCTGATAGGACTCTTTTATTTCGGCATAATGTATGTGGGTTTGCTTATTTAAGTAGCCAATGATTTTGTTAATGAAGACATGAAATTTTTAATTGTGGTTCGTTCTCATCCGAAGAGAATTATTCCTTAGTATTCTTTTTTAGTCTTTGATCTGGACCTATCAGCTTATGGTAGAATTGAATGGAGATTTTTATGGATATATTTGGCCTTTGGTTTTTCTTTTATACACTGAAGACATTGTTATCTTCCTTAATCAATCCAATAAATCCTTGAAGGGTTTATCTGAAGTATTGAGTAAGTGGAAAGAAAAAATGCTTCTGTTTAGAGGAAACATATTATGCTGGATGAAACTGGTTTTCTAGGGATAATTAATTTGTTTCCTTTTACGTATCTTGATGTACCTATTCTCATTAAAAGGAACAATGTTGGAGCTTCTGTAAGGGAAATTAAGGAATAAGCTTGCTTGTTGGAAGTCAGAGTTGTCTTCTAATGGGAGAAAATTGGTCTTGATTAATCATGTTTTACCAAGCATGCAAATTCATTTGCTCTCGGTTTTAAATGTGTCCAAATCAGTTTTGAGGTTTGTTACCATGCTCTTCTCAGACTTTTTCTCTTTGGGGAGATAGAGAAGGTAAAGTAAAGAAAAAATGGGTTGCATGGGAAAAAGTATGTCAGCCTATTGATGAAAGAGGATTGGGTGTGAGGGAGTTTAATGAAGTAAAGATAGCATTACACATGAAGTCAGCCTGAAATTTTATATATGGGATCTCGACGCTCGTTATGGCCTATCTTTATTAGATTCAAACACCCGAATCCTTCAAAGAAGCAGCAGCCATCAAATATTGATGGCTGAAAAAGTTGATGTGGCTGGCAAGAAGGTTTGAAACTTAAGAGGTCATTACTTCATCTGGGAGGAATTTGGTTAAATAAGTCTGTTTCGATATTTTGTTGTTCTGTAAATGTTGCTCTTAAACTTAATGGGAGTTTTGAATGAGATAAGTGGCGTTTTCTGGTTTTTCAGCAAAGTGGTACTTTAGTAGAAACTTGCAGTAATAAGGCTATAGAAGAAAATTTTTAGGGCAGCACAAAACTTAAATTCATCATGCAAGAAACAAACTAATGGCTATAAGTAAACGACTAGAGTGAAAAGCTTACAAGCTAAGCATGAAGATTTCCCCACTTTTAGCAAGATTGACAGTTACCTCCAAATTCTTCAATCTTATAAATAACCATATATATATATATATATATATATATATATATATATATATAGAGAGAGAGAGAGAGAGAGAGAGAGAGAGAGATGGATGATAGTAGCAATAGTGTAGTGGTCTTAAGATTCAACTCTTTTAAAAGTACATGTCATTCATCCATCTCAAACAAGTTAAAGCTCTAACTCCAAAATCTACCTTTGGATCATCATTGTCCTTTACCACCTTATCTGGAATAGATCCCATGAAAATTAAGACATGTTACATCAGTGCACATGTTCTACAGGTCACTAAACCCAAAAGTTGAGTTCCCATGATCCCAACCAACCAACATAAGCAATACTGCTAGTACATATATAACCCCACAAGTAGATTCATGGCTATTTTTTAACATCATATATGAAAAAAATGACAACACCTGATTTCACTGGCAAATACTAAATCAAGTTTTAAAGACCGGAGAGGACAAACAAAAATGAAAGGAAAATCTCACCTGAAATTCCAAAGAAATGGTAGCAATAGGGGCAGGCGATTTAACAAGGATATCCCAAGTAAAAGAAATAAAAGCAACAGGGGCCAGTAGGCCACTTGGGCTGTAGATGCTAGACCTAGAAATGGATGTATATGTTGAATGGAGTTGACAGGTTTTGGCAAATATGATGAAGCCGGAGTTGTTTCTTCTCGCTACTGCACAAGTGCAAATATGATAAAGCTGGAGTTGTTTCTTCCCACAACTGCACAAGTGCTTCAATGTTCACTAAACGCTGCACAATATAAAACTTTAGTATCTATTCCTATATGGTTTGAAAATGAAACCAAGTAAAAAATCCTACTAATTTAAAGGAATTGACAAGAAAGTGATTTTTCAAATCTTGTTTTTCTTTGTTCGATCACCAAAGCAATGCAAATAATCATCCTAGAAATGCAAGATTATTAAAATCTATGAAATAATATTCTTCACAATCAATGTGGAACTTTTTTTTTGGTATTAGAAAGTAATGGAAAAAAATAATACGAAAAGAGAAAGAACAAAATTAAAATTTGATCTTATAAATCAAATTATGTTACGTGGATGGTATGTGGTGTAAAGACTTTCAAATAAAATTAGTCTTCCCAAAAACACAGTATAAACAGGGGTAACTTACTTGGGGTTATCATTAATTGAATTTTTGTTGTTTAGGAGTTTTTGCAACATCGGCTTCATCTATTTTTCTTTTTTTATTTGCTCTCCTTTCATTCTTGTATACCACTTTGGCTTTGTAACTTTCATAAAACGGCACCATCCCAGCATGTCGAGGATTGGGATAAAATTGAACTCGCAAATTGTCCAAAACCTTGAGGTCAAAAGATTGTAAATTAGAGTACCCCACCCATACAGCATATGCGGTCCTATTTCCCTTTTTCGTACCAATTCATATTAATCAATTGTTCCTCTTCTTGAATAAGGCATACATGATTTGAGCCGTTACTAGTTATCTAAGCATCATCACAAATTCTCTCACCTCATAGTATCTTTAAAAAACATTACGAGATAAAATACAATTCCACTTATCTCCTCCAAGTAGTGCAATCCCTCAATATCTATTTCCCACTCTTCTTTTTTCCTTGGTTGAACATCATTATCAGGCCCCTTCACCATTTCATTATCTTTTAAAAACTCATAAACATAACTGAACCAGTTTAGAATATGATTTTTCGGAAACAAAGTAGCATCATAATCATAGAGTCCTTGTTAAACCAGTACCATCATCATCATCAATTTAATTTGAGTCATGCATGCTATTAAAAATGAGATCACATATACATACATTCCACAATAATAGATTTTGCACTTTATCATTCCATATATTCACATACATTTTGTCTCAGCCGATCAATCCAATTATTCCTAGCGATCTGATATGGTTTCCATTGAATTCCAATATTTTTTATACTTCTCCAAATCTTTCCAGTGATTGGCATCCCGTAGCATCTACTTGTCTTATATTTGGCGGAAGCTCTGGTATTTCTTCAAGTTTACAATAAAAGTTCAAGTTAAGATCAGTTAAATTAACAAATTCTTTGATGTTCATGGGAAGGTTAACAATTTTAGTCCTCCTTAGATCTAACGAATGCAAATTGGCCGAGGAATTAAATATGGTAAATAAACTATATAGTGGAAAGAAATTTGATTCTGATTGGGAATAACTAATTTGAAGATTCTCTACTTGTAATGCAGTGCTCCCATCACTTGAATTTGATATCTCGACTTCCATTGCTGTAGAATCATTAGGTAGATCAAGGGATTGTCCATCATCCCTCATTTTCTTTACAAAACTTGTACAACCACCTATACAAAGCCAGCCTAATTGTTTCAACTGGATGGAAGCAATTGCGCATCAGGTTTCTGCAGAACAATAGATTTAATTCCGCAAGTCCAACGAGGTTCCCGATGGATAAAGGTAGTTCTTCTGCTGCAGTGCCATATAGATCCAATATACGTAAAGAATCCATTTTACACTCGATTTCAGGAAGACTACGAAGGCTTGAGCAATCACCAAGATTAAGTTCACATAAAGATCTCAACTTAAGGCTTCTTGGAAGAATTTGGAGTTTAGAGCATCCCTCAAAACTCAGATCAGAAAGCTTTTATAGGAATCCAGTAGAATCATGCACCTTAACTACACTGGGACAATATCTAACAATCAATATCTTTAAATTAAAAGTGCTTGAAATATCCGGAATTTTTGTTAAGTAACTACAAAACTTAAAAGCCATGGTTGTCAAATTCTGTAAAAGAAAAGAAAAAAATTTGAATGGAGCTTACTAAATAACTTAAATAAATAAAATTATTGATGAATATAATTGTACCTTGGGCTTGAATCCATTCCCTAATTCCTTGATGATGCTATGATGCATTTTAAAGACAATGAGTTTCTTCCCTTGAAAATTATTTGGCAAATATAGTGAAAGATAGTTATATGAATCAAGGACTCTTAACTTGTCGGAGAGATAATTAGGTCCACAAGAAAATCGTGCATTTCGATTTATAAAGACCCTAAGGCTTTTTATATGTCGAAATGCTTTCAGATGCAAGCTTATTTTCTCATCACCTTCAGGTAAATCTAATACTATGTCTTCAATTTCATTTGGCCCCTGATATAAGAAAATGCATATATAAGAGTGTCAGCAAAATTAGTGCATAAAGTCGTTCATAAATTATAATTTGCTAAAGTTAATAATTTTTGAGTTGACGGTATGTTATTTTATAAAAAATACTACTCTCTCGTTATCTTTACATACTATTTTCCAATACTAAATATTCACACGTTAAAATATAAAATATTTTCTTTTATTTCCCAAATTACATACACTACTCTTTTAACTTTTCATAAAGCAAACACTAGCTACTAGAGACTATAGACACTAGATTAGAAACTATTCAGATATTTGAAACAAAAAAGGACATTTAGACATGGCTCTTTTAGTGATTCATCTTAATAAATAAACGAACTTATAACTACAAACTCATTCTTGATCGTTTAAAGGATTATTTCCACTAGGTATTAATTCATAAGTCAATATTTTCTACGAGATTTCACTTTTAGAAAAAGGAAATAAATGTAAAACCCAAGAATTTCTTTTGTGACTCTTACCATATCTTCTTTGAACACTTGAGGAACATCCTTGTGAAACAACAATCTGTTGCATTTGCTAAGATCTTTGGATGATTTTTCTCGAATAATTTCTTGACCCATATCTTGTAGCAAGTCGTGCATCCAAATATATTCATCGTTACCCCATTTAATAGTAATAAGACATTTGTCTATAAGCCTTTGGATACCAGGAATCAGAAAAAAAGACAACTATCAAATATTTTCATGACATTAGCCAAAGGTTTTCCTTTGAAGAAAAATACAATATCAAGGAACATGTCTTTCTCACAATCTTCCAAACTATCATAACTTAGTTGAAGTGCTTTCTGAATATTTCTGTTGGGAATGCTTTTATACTTATCCAATGCGCTTTTCCATTGATGTATACTTTGGCCTTTTAGATTCGATCCTAGAACCATTAAAGCTAGTGGAAGACCCTAAGCATATTCTATTACTTGATTAGAGAGTTCCATGTAATCTTCAAGTGGTTTGTCTTTCCCGAAAGCATGTAAGCTAAACAGCTGAAGAGCTTCTTTGTTATTCAAAATCTTCAACTTGTATTTTGAATCAACTTCAAACATCTTTAATAATTGTTGATCTCTTGTTGTTATGATGATTCTACTTCCTGAACCAAACCAAGTATGATCTCCTGCTAATGTTTCTAGTTGGACCAAGTTATCCATGTAATCAAGAATTAGTAAAACCCTTTTAGAGTGAAGTCTATACCAAATTACACTGGCTCCTTTATCAACATTATTAATATCCAATTTTGTTCTTTAGAAGTGTATTTTGCAGCTAAATCAGACCTCCAGCCTTTTCTAAAGTTTCTCTAATATTTTTCAAGAAACAACTTCCTTCAAATTGAAAAGAAATTTGATTATAAATATCATTTGAAATAGTTGCCTTATCAATTCCACCAGTTCTGAATATCCCTATCACACATATAATATCATTAATTTTGATAGGTAAACACTTATAAATGTCATGTATACGAGACTCTTTCCCAATTGAATGGTTGGCAACACTTAAAGATGTTCGGTTTACCATTTTTGGGTTTACCCACTGAATAATTTTTTGGATAAATTCCTACTCTTCATCCCTATTAATAAAAAAGAGGAGAATTTATAGATTCAAACATTTCAAATATAAACGACATATGAATATGATTTGAGTTAAAGTTAAATAATATTTGGAAATATTATTTTTCCTTTTCTTCACCATGGCAAAGTGACAGTAGGATATTACGATGCCCAGGGGTACGTAGCCCGCTTTCTCCTTCCTTAAACCTGAATATTTTAGTAGTAGATTGTGCATTTGTCGTGACCTTGTGCCATTGTCGGACTGACTTCCATTATCATTTTTTGTATGTTTTTTGTTATAGAGTGTTGCTACTCGGTGATGAGTTTGCCTCCTCAGATTTACCACTATTGCAATTGCACTTTTTTTTTAAATTTTTTCTTTTAAACATTTTTAAACACCTTAATATTTTTAAACAGTTAATTTCTTAATCATTAAGAAAAATAAAAAATAAAATAAAATAACGGTAAGTATCATTTAACTTAAATCTGAAAAGTATAATTTAAGAGTATTTGTAAGTCTTTATATCTTGAAACAAATTGAAACTACAAACCATGACTTATTTCAGGCTTTTTTTTTTTTTTTTTCGTTTCATCAGTCCAAATGTTATATATTGTTTATATGACCCAAATAATAAACAATTCCCACCCTTTTCTTAATTACTTTTTTCCAATTCTCATTCAACAGTTAATTGATGGACGAAATTCCATATATATTCCTCTATTTTTTAGCTTTCGCTGGCAATTCATCAAAAGACATCACAAAGGACAAAAAGAAAGAAAATATATGTGTTTGCTTATTTATTTCATGTTCTTGAATAAACTTTTTGTGAAACTAATGTGGCAGTGGCAGTAGATATTAAATCCTTGAATTAGAAAGAATTTATATATAAATTAATTTTACTCTGTTTTGCATAAAATTCAATTCCAAAAATAATCATAAACATCAAATTTTTTTTTCATTTTGTATGGTATTTCATCTTTGCCAATTTTCCCGATGCCAGATACTGGATTTGTGTCAATTTAATTGCCTCTTGATAAATATCTCAATAGCATCAAATATATGTGGCGCTCCCAAAATCCCCACATACGGAAAACGGGGAATTCGAGGCGCCCGGATGGTGACATCACGGGTCACCACCCTATCGAAGAGTGCCAAGTGTGTGCAAGCGACAAATGTGCACAAGAAGATACGCAGCGGATAGCAAAGTCAAATACTAAGTACCAGAATTATTTTTTTCTTAAATAAAATACAAACGGTTCAAAGGCACATAATAAAATATTACATGATATAAATATTGTTTTAAAACTAAGTACAAAGCATAACTTCAAATCAGAACTCCGGCGGAGCCGTATCCTCGGGCTCAGCCTCCTCCTCCTCCTCGAACGCTGCATCAAAATCTACGGTACCAAAAATGGTGCCGCAGGTAAGTAAAATCCAAACACCACTAGATAAAAGCATATTAAACTCAAACAACAAGTATGAATGAATGTCAATGCTCCAAAACTCATAAATCATATTTTCCACGCACGCCAAAAACCCATTTGGCTTAAAAACATAACCTTAAAAACCAAGCCTCGCCATTATCCCAGATAATGGCCCAAACCACCATTTTCCCCGAAAATGGATCACAAGACCATCGCCATTTTCCCAGAAAATGGCCCATATCCGAAAACCATGAAAACCAACCAATTATGCATGCACCATGATCTCCCCTAGGGATCATCCGCACACTCTGGCTCTGTGCCACACCGCAGGTAACGTCTACGCGTGTGACACCTACACGAGCGATGCCCAGACTCGCGCCTCCAACTCGCGCGTACCTGGCCAGGCCATCCTCTAGTCCCCGCCACTAAAAGGACCACGGAGTCGACACGACAGCGTTACCGTATCGTGCGATCCGGTCGTCGCCCGGCGACAACCCAGGGGATGTCACTCAGTATTATCCACTCCCGAGTGACCAGAGGAGCTCCACCGAGATAATAACCCATCCCGGCTTGGGCTCGTGATACGCACACTCCCAAAAATCATTTACGCCAATAAAACATATTTTTTCCAATAAAATAAAATACAAGTGCATGCATCATGTAAATGCCAATTTCAATGCTCGACAAATAAATTCAACCATAGCACAACAAATCAAGCAACTCCGTCCTCCATCCATCCGACCCCCGAACTCCTCGGACTCAGTCCGGAATCAGCGAACCAACCAAATAATTTATTGAAAGAGTAAAATACATTTAAATCTAAAAGTAGCGTTTGGAAAATACTTACAGCGCTATATAGGATTTTTAGAAGGTTCGGCGCGAAGCGAACGGCGATGCGAAAGCAACGTAACAGTGCAAATGCACTGTTCCCGTGGGTCGCAAAATACCCACTTTTGACCGGGGACAAACCAAGACACCAAATTGATAGGGAATGGTCTAGGGATGTTTATGAAGCTAGTGGAAGTGAGTTTTGGCCGTGGGTGGCGGCGAAAACGCCGGTAGGGGCGGAAAAAGGGCAAATCGGAGTTGAGCTCGTGGGAGCCGCTCCGGTGACCGTTTGAGGCCGGGGATGGGTGGGTTAGGTCGGCAAGGAGTAGGGGAAGAAGTGGTGAAGAGGTGGTGGCCGGAGGTGGAGCGACGGCGGCGGATCGAGCCACAAACCGTGCGGCTTTTTGGGCGTTTTCCGGCCAAACGGCCGGCCGGTTGGGGCTGGGAGTTGGGGGGAGTGATCACCGGCCGGAGGGGAGTCGACCGGCAGGGGTGGCGTCGGGCACGACGCCGGCGAACGGCGGGCCTGGGTGGGGTTTGGTTCCGGCGTGGGTGAAGAGAGAGAGAGAAAGAGAGGGACGCGGGGAGAGAGAGAGAACCGAACGGGAGAGGAAGAAAAAAGGGAAAAAAGAAAAAAGAGAAAAAAGAAAAAGAAGAGGAAAAGAAAAGAAAAAAGAAAAAGATGAAGGAAATTAATGAGGTCCAGTCCTCACGTCGGAAGTCCAAAGACTGATCAGCCGAAAACGGTATAAAAAACATAAAACGATTAAAATAAATTAACACTACATCAAATAAATAAATAAACACCACTAAAAATATTTTAAACACTTCAATAAGCTAAAATAAAATAAATAACTAGTAAAAACCAATTATTTAAATTTTTAAAACCAAAAACAAGCCAAAATAAATTAAATCACAATTTAAATTCAACAGCCAATAAAATCTATTTAAAACTCGATAATTTAAAATAAAAGTACTATAAAATATTTAATTAAATTAAAATATCCCTTCAGTGAAAATACACATAAAAGCGGGTCATCACAATATATGTGCACACAAACAGATAATAGGCAAAGCTTACCCGATGGCTAAATATTCCAACCTAGACAAATTGGCTACTTCTTCTAAAGCTTCCTTCTAGGATTCCAACAGTTTTATGTCATCATTGATTTTCTTTCCAAGTTTAGTGAATGCTTCTCCAAATCTTCTTTTTTGTTCTTGTACTTCAGATGGTTTTACCTTATAGAATATCGGTAGAACAATTTGTTTCATTATTTTCTTACACTGAAGAATCTTCAGTAGTTCGTCTAAGCACCAACTACATTCTGCATAGTTTTTAGAGAATACAATGATCGAAATCTGTGACTTTACAATAGTTTTGAAAAGTTCTGCAAAATTTGTTCTCGTCTTTCAAGGTCGACACCATCCATGTAAGTTTTGATTCCATTTTGATGCAAAGCACGATTTAGATGAGAAATACAGTTGTGGCGAACATCTCTACCTCTAAAGTTCAAGAATACATCATGATTCTATGGACGGATGGAAGGAGATGAAGAGAAGGAAGAAGTTTCCAATTGAAAGGCCATGGAAGAAGTCATGCTCTCTCAAACTCTCAGTATGCATGATTTTATTCACCAAAAGTTCCAATTATAGAGTAGTGCATGTTATCGCAAATAAATAATTATAGACAAGTGGGTAGAAACATCTCGGCAATGAAGTCGCGCGACCTATTGCATATAGCACCTGGTGCTATATATGTGCAAGGCACATGTACCCCTTGCATATAGCACCTGGTTAGAAGAATAAAAAAGGCATATGTGAAATCAGTTCTGGTATAGAATGAGACTTATCCCTATTGGTCTATTTTTTATGCCCATATTGATTGTTGGGGTTTTTTTCCCTACTTACAAAAAATAAAAAATAATTGTTGGGGCTTTTTTATTTTGTTTTAGGTTTGCAATTGGGTTTTTAACATCTGGGGAAAAAATGTGGCTGCTTAGTTGACTTTAGATTGATAACCTATGAAATAAAACCTCTAATCATTGAACATATTTGAATGATAGAAACAACCCGTTAAAGCAAAAATCAGCGTATTCTCTCTATTTATCAAAATTTTTTAATGCCACTTACAGAAACATTCAAACTTAAAACCCAAAAAGCAATAGCATCGGAACTTAAACTTTCAGTTCTAACTTTCCATTCTAATGCCTACTAAATTCTTCCAAATAATATCCAAATCAGTACTTCCAATTCAAGGTCTCCACATATATTTAATTTAATGATCAGTAATATATTTAATAGAAATCAACTTCAGTACAGTAGAAAATGCCACTGTATAATAATACAGTGAACAGTAGAATAGATTTGTTCTAATAAAAAAAAAAAAAAAAAAACAACTCCACCAACAACTATGCACTATGACGATTCAAACTATTTTTTTTTAAAAACTTTTTTTAAAAAAAAAATATATAAATATTTGATGAATATTTTTATCATAAAAAAGGACCAAATTTTAAGGTTTATTCCAAGCTGTAGCTAAGGGAATGGTATTTTATAAAAAAGATAAAGTCAGGTTTCAAATTTTAAAAAAATAAATAAAGACTAAGTCTTTCCTAATATAATATTATCTAACCCTCTCCTTCCATTGTTTTCAACTTAAAATGGTGCAGTAATCATATACCTCGTGTCTCTCAAAAGTTAAACTCCTTATTGCCTAATGCATTTTGCTTCTCAATATAATGCATTTGTTATTCCATGCCTTTTATCCCTTTTTTAGCTTTCATGAAATGAAAACTCTTCTGTATTTGCATTTATTTTCTTCTTTGTTAGCGGTTCACTTCATTTAATAGGTATATCTTAATAGTTACTTTCTTTTTTCTCAACACTTCCATTGTTGTTCGACTCAATAGCTGTAACTCTAATATAATTTACAAGTCTTTACAGGTCTGATTTGCAACGGTCAAACTGATGTTAAGGGAACAACAGCATCCAACACAATTCCTCCACGTAGGGTAGAGAGGGGGGTAGGTTTCATGCTAGAGGATGGAAGACGGGGGAGAGGGGGGAGGGGAGTGTGGGATTTCACTTAGGGTGTAGGCACATGAGAATTAAAATGGGGAGTCTTTTTGTCAACAGCCCATTGGAAGGCTGTTATTTGAGGTTTATTAGACCAACCGGTTTGAAGTTATTCTCTATAATTTAATGTATGTCCTTCCCAAGCAACCCATTTTATTGTCTACAAGTACTCTTTTTCCTCTCTCTATAGTCGTTCTAAATTTGTAATTTTAACTGTTGAGTACGTATCATTTATGCCCACGTTTATTGAGAATTCTTTCTCTTGTACAGCTGTGTGTTGCACTATTGTGACCGATTTAAGAAAAAGGCAAATTCAGAACATAAATCGCCAATTATAAGTATTGCAAAAACTCTTGTTAGTCAATTTCAAGTTTGAAGTTA
This sequence comes from Carya cathayensis, assembly GCA_011037825.1. NCBI lineage: Eukaryota > Viridiplantae > Streptophyta > Magnoliopsida > Fagales > Juglandaceae > Carya > Carya cathayensis. The sequence continues at coordinate 1,385,799 of QGSO01000199.1, forward strand.
ACACATAAAAAAGAAAACTGTACGTGATTCAGCAAGTCAAGATATATAAGTTTATTTAATTAGTAGAGTACTTTTCTTTATATTAATGAATTTTATTTTTTGCTGAAAAATATGGGTTTCGTTTTCTATTCCACATTTGTATCAAAGTGTGATGAGATTCTATTTTCAAGAAATTCGACAGCTTTTCAGTATAACCCTTATTGCATGATGCAGTAAAAGTTTAATTTTTCTTACTAAATTGACTCAGTTTATTTTTAGGACTTCTCCATATATAGGTGAGGAAATTTCTAAGAGTATCTAATAATTAGAGACACTATATATATTCAATCCACCAAAATAGCGAAAATTAACCAAATATATATATTTTTGTCAATCTCAATTCACTTTCTTTTTTCTTAATTATAGTTCTATCTATTTGAATCTTATTATAACTTTATTTCCTAGCTTTCCAATTCCACCATCGTTTGACTCAATAGCTATATGGAAAAGAGTTGGATAACGAAGCATCGAAATACGAAAGAATACACTGATGTTATTATTGAGTTTTTAAAATTTGCAAGTAACAACATGGGTATTGTTGGCACTACAACAAAAAGTACTTTCCTGGCGATTATAAATCGCTGGCTAAAGCAAAAAAAGCGCTGCCATTTATCTATACCGGCGATTATCTACTCGCTGGTGGATTGTCGGTACTATTCCTCCACTTCTGATATACACCGGCGGTAAAAAAAAAAAAAAAAAACGATGTACAAGTGGCTAATATGGCAACGAAATATTTAACGTCGCTATACTATCTCAAAAAGTAAAATTCTTTCTCAGCGTTTTTGAAATCGCTGGAAAATCATTTACGAGCGATACATGCCGGCAATTGCAAGATTGCTGGTAAATGATTTTCCAGCGATTTCAAAATTGCCGGTATCTAAATTACGTTCATGAAATTAGTTGGCAGCAATATTGTAATCGCTGGTGTTTAATTTCCTCGTGATTAAAAATTCGCCGCCATTTTGTATGACGGCCATGAAATTGTATTCCAGCGATTACAATATCGCTAGATCTTAATTTACCAGCGATTAAAAAATCGCTGCTATCCATTATCACGGCCAATTAAATTGTATGCCAGTGATTAAAATATCGCTATTTTTAATTTTCCAACGATTTAAAAATCGCCAGTGGCTAAAATAAGGCCATGAAATTAGTTGGCAACGATATTTTAATCGCCGGTGTTTAATTTCCTGGTGATTAAAAAATCGCCGCCATTTTGTATCACGGCCATGAAATTGTATTCCAGCGATTACAATATCGTTGGATTTTAATTTTCCAGCGATTAAAAAATCGCCGATAGATATTATCACGGCCAATTAAATTGCATGCCAGTGATTAAAATATCGTTGTTTTTTAATTTTTCAGCAATTTAAAAATTGCCGCGATCTTGTATCACGCCCGTTGAATCGTTTGCAAGCGATATTTTAATCGCTGGAAATTAATTTACCAACGTTTATAAAAACGCTGCTAAAAGTACGATTTCTTGTAGTGTGGGCCAATTTGTTGCCCATGTAAAAAGTGCTACTAGTGTAAGTATCTCAAGGTTGGTATTATGCACAACCACTTGATTTATTACAAAATTGGTTACACAATTGAGCACGTTCATGGTGATCACCATGATAAGGTAATTTCCATGCGTAATTTTGGTATTAATGTCTTCGTCAATGACAAGCAAAGCCAAGAAAGCCCTAGTGAAATGCTGACTCACTCAAAAATGAGTAGCATTAATGCTATCCCAAGTGTAGGAGGATGTCGTGTAATAATAAGGAATAAATTCCTAAATCGTCTCCTCAGGAAAAATTTACTCAAAATTTAAACTCGTTGAAAAATTGTGAAAAACTTCACAAAGAAAAAAAAAATGGTATGTGCAATAGATGGAAATTTTACTAGTCATGGACTAGATTCATGTTTTTAGATTTGTTTGTCAGATTTGAATGCAGCGATGAAAAGTAAGGAATGAAAATGCATGAAACTAAATTAAAATTGCTGAAATTAATAGACTGAAATTTAAAAGAACAAGAAAAATAAATGACATTAATTTAAATAATAGGAATTAAAGATGCAAGAAAATAAATGACATTAACCTAAATAGAGGAATTACAAGTGCGAGAAAAATAAATGATAGTTAATTTAAATAAACAGAAATTAAAGGTGCAAAAATAAATAAATGACAGTAATTTAAATAGACAGAAATTAAATGTGCACGGAAAATATAAGACATTAAACTGAAATTAAATAAAAACAGGAATTGTAAGGAATAAACTTGATGTTTGGAAATGGAGACTGCGTTCTCCAATCCAAAAATCTGAACTTCCAGATAAAATGATTTCTCAAATAAAATAAACGCTCTAAATAAAATGCATCCTAAAAGAAATTGAACTCTCAATTAAATTAAAATTTCAAATAAATTACACACTCAAATTGAAGTTGAGCTCTAAATAAAATAAACACTAAAAGAAATTATTTCCTAGATGAATACAAAGAAAGCTTGCTTTAACATGGAAAGAAAACTTGCTTCCTTAAGTTTCAAATTAAAGCTGTAAAATAAACTGATGCTGAATGAAAACTAAAACAGAAGCATGAAACTGAAAAATGAATTAAAATGAACAACAACTGCCGAATGAAATGAGAATGAAACTGAAAAATGAAAGCTAAGTTTTAAAGTTCTGTCTTCTCTCCTTCGTCTCCACTGCCTTGATGCCCTTTCTCTTCTGAGCTCTCTCCTATTTATAGGAGAGAGCATCCTACCATTTCTCAAGAGTGGGTGGCCTAACTTGGGAGTGGGTGGCCTAACTTTGAAGTGGGTGGCCTAACTTTGAAGAATGGTGGAGTGGGTGGCCTAACTTGGGAGTGGGTGGCCTAACTTTGAAGAATGGTGGAGTGGGTGGCCTAACTTGGGAGTGGGTGGCCTAACTTTGAAGAATGGTGGAGTGGGTGGCCTAACTTGGGAGTGGGTGGCCTAACTTTGAAGTGGGTGGCCTTTCTATCTTTCTGCATGTGCTGATTTTCTGCTTGCTCCCTTGAGTTCCAGCCGTGAGTTCCATTCTCTTTTAGTATTTTCATAAATGCCCTGCAGTACATAAAAAATATATTTCTTTCAAAGGCAAATATAGAACTTTATGTATATAAAATATTGACATCAATTAATTTGCATTCAATATTAGAATTTGATGCATAATTAAGTGTTCAATCTTTATTTGATAAAATAAATCACCCATTTAAACAACTTTATTATGCAATTCTAACCTTTTATCACACCCCCCAACTAGCTTTTTGCTAGACTCTAGCAAATAAAGCGAATGAATTCATGCAAAGGTGAAATTACCAACTTGAGAAAATCTGAGAATCATATGCCATGAAATAGATTTGTTGAGTTTAAGAACACTGGAGATAGATTAATCTGAATTTTGTATCAACTGAGAGATTTATACACAATTTAGTTAATCAACCAAGGGAATTACATGTAACAAAGCTTGCTTTCTTTTAAGTGCATGGAAATGGGGTTAGAATTCCAAGATTGACTACCAAGAGGCATTAATAATTTCAATCACAACAACTAATCTGAGAAAACCACATGGTCTTACTCTAATTCAAAACCATTGTAGTGGCGGCTTTCACGCTATTACACTTTGAAAGGTGCCTACTTCTTTTGTAAGGACCCCGGTAATAGGCAGCCTTTTCCAGTACACAAATGTAATTTTTGTTTTTGTTTTGTTTTTTTTTTTTTTTTTTTTTTTTTTTGATTCCTGGCTTGTCCCTTTTCTCATTTAATTCAAATTTCTTCCTAAGCCATTAGGATATGGTTCATTAGAGTCTCAAACAATTGAAGTGTAAATCAACCAACAATGACTCAATGTAGTCTTTCTAGGCCTTCCGGGTATGTGTTGTGTGTGTTTAAGCAAAACTCTTAACATCTTTCCCTTGGTTTAACAACTAAATAAAATGGATAAGTCCCTCTTTTGACATATACTCATATTTGCACTACATTCCACATGTTCCATTACTTCAACAAATCATTTTTTTTTTTTTTTTTTTTATTACTAATACATCTTCAACAAAAAAAACTTCAACAGAAACCTCTCCCCCCAACTAAATTTGACATTGTCCTCAATGTTCAGCAAATGAATGTTCGACGATATATGTTATGCAGGCATGAATTTAAGCAAGATAAACACTGCAGAACATATATTGAAACGAAAGAGTAAAGAGGAAAGATGTCACCTGAAATACTCGAGTGCACACAGGGAGTAAATTTCTATCAAAGTTAGAAGATACAAAAAGCAAAAGAAATAAAAACAAGCAAGAAAGTAAAATAAAAAGTTTTGGAACGAGATTACCAACTGATATGAATATGAAAGCAATGTTCCTTAATCCATTTTTCGTCAAAAAATCGTACCTGCAAAAAGAGAATACGAGAAAATTAGCAAAAGATAACTGAAATTAACGAGATTACTGAAATCTATTTTTTTTTTTTTTTTTTTGGTGGATCCGTCCGTGACCAGACAAGTGTGGCTAGAGATTTGAAAATAAACGCCTGATGTTGTTGACAAACGAGATTGAAGGCTCCGGACTTGTTCTTCATGCTCTCTCTATAAAATCAGTCTCAAAGTTCATTCAATCCGCATCAAGTTCTCTTCTTATCTCTATAACTCATCTGCATTCCTTCAACATTCTCGCCTTAAGTTCTCAATCCCTTTCTCAATGGCTCATTCTTCTACATCTCAACCTCCTGTCCTTTCTGCAGCTGCCATTGGTGCCATGTTGCAGCAAGAAAATGATAGCATGGCTAATAAGTCAGACTCTGATGCTATCTATGATTTGGTGAGTCTCGGAACTCGCTACTCATCCTCTATTGTTGCTTTTTCCCAGCGGGTTCAAGCCAAAAACCATGAGGTTGAAAGGCTAAAAGAACAAATTGCTGTACTTCAACGCATTGTTCAAGAGTCTCACACAAGGGAAGGAATCCTTCGGCAGCAGAATAAACAGTTGAAATCTCTATTGAGTTCTTCATTCCGCTTGCCAGCTCCTATGAATAGGGCTGACATGATTTTGTATGAAGAGAATGAGCGTCTCCAATCTGAGGCTAAGAACCTCAAGTTTATGTAAAAGCATTTTTAAATAAAATCTATCTATTTTTATTTTTATTTTTATTTTTTTTTATTTTTTTATTTTTACACAATGCCATGGTTTCGCTCCTAACTAGTGAGAGACATAGTCCTCACTGAATCGAACGAAAGATGCAAAAGAACAAAACAAAACAAACAAACAACAAGAAAAATAAAATCAAATGCAAAAGAACAAATAAAAGAAAATGCAAGTAAAGAAAACTGTACAGAAGGAGAAACGAATCAAAACACTTCCCTGGGATCTTGCACAAGCAAGATCTCTTCATGTGGATCAAAATCCTTCAGAAATGACTTTAGACGTTGTCCGTTGACAGTGAAGCTATTACCATTCTTCGGATTGACAATGTCTACCGCACCATGATGATGAACAGTCTTTACAATGTATGGTCCACTCCATCGTGATTTCAACTTTCCAGGAAAAATATGCAAGCGAGAGTTGTAAAGGAGAACTTCCTGGCCAATTGTGAAATGCTTTGGATGAATTTTCTGATCATGCAGAATTTTCATCCGTTCCTTTGCCAATTGCGCGTTGTCATAAGCATTCCGACGAGCTTCATCCAATTCATTAATCTGCAATTTTCTCAACCCTGAAGCTTCATCAAGTGACATGTTAACATGTTTTATGGCCCAAAGAGCTCGATGCTGAATATCAACAGGTAAATGACAAGCTTTACCATAAACTAATCGATAGGGAGACATCCCTAGATTTGTTTTAAAAGCTGTCCTGTATGCCCACAAAGCATCAAGAAGCTTAATCGACCAATCTTTCCTATTAGGATTTACCGTTTTCTCCAGAATGAGTTTTATTTCTCTATTTGCCAATTCAGCTTGCCCATTTGTTTGGGGGTGATAGGGGGTGGAAACTCGATGTGTAATACCATATTTTTTTACAAGTGTAGAAAATGGTTTATTGCAAAAATGAGAACCCCCATCACTAATGATAACCTTGGGCATGCCAAATCGAGCAAACAAAGATTGTAAAAATTTTAATACAACATGATGGTCATTGGTTTTGCAAGCGATGGCCTCAACCCACTTTGAAACATAGTCCACAGCCAATAAAATATATGTGTTTCCAAAGGAAACCGGAAAAGGTCCCATGAAGTCTATTCCCCAACAATCAAAGATTTCTAAAGTAAGAATGGGGGAAAGGGGCATCATGTTTCTTTTGCTAATAGCTCCTAACTTTTGACAAGACGCACACGCTTTGCAAAAATTGTAAGCATCCTTAAACATAGACGGCCAATAAAGACCGCTTTGCAAAATTTTTGCCACTGTTTTCTTCGCTGAAAAATGACCACCACATGCACCCATATGACAAAATCTCAATACTGAAGAAAACTCATCATCAGGAATGCATCTTCGAATCAATTGGTCCGAACAATATTTGAAAAGATAAGGGTCATCAAAGTAGAAATGTTTTACCTCAGATAGAAACCGACGCTTATCTTGGGTTGACCATTCAGAAGGCATTTGCTCAGTCACCAGATAATTGACTATGTCAGCATACCAGGGAACTTTATTTACCACAAACAGGTGCTCATCCGGAAAACTATCATCAAGAGGGAGGCTGACATTTGAAGAAGGAGATGACAATCTAGAGAGGTGGTCAGCTACCACGTTTTCAACTCCTTTCTTGTCCCTAATGTTGATGTTGAACTCTTGAAGTAATAGAATCCATCGAATCAAGCGTGGTTTTGCATCTTTTTTAGCCAACAAATACTTAAGAGCAGAGTGGTCAGTGAAAATAGTAACAGGAGAACCAAGAATATAAGCCCTGAATTTATCAAGTGCAAAAACCACTGCAAGCAGTTCTTTTTCAGTAGTGGTATAATTTTTCTGGGCATCATTCAAGGTTCTACTAGCATAGTAAATCACACATGGTCTATTATCCACACGCTGACCCAAAACAGCTCCTAAGGCATAATCACTTGCATCTGTCATGATTTCAAAGGGAATGTCCCACTGCGGGGGTCGCACAATAGGAGCAGTGGTAAGCGAATTTTTAAGGGTATCAAAAGCTTTTTGGCACTCATCAGTCCAAACAAATTCAATGTCATTTTGTAAAAGAGTGCACAAAGGTTTTGCAATAGAACTAAACCCTTGAATAAACCGCCTATAAAAACCAGCATGACCAAGGAAAGAACGAATATCCCTAACCGTCCTAGGAATAGGAAGTTTAGATATTAATTCAATCTTTGCCTTGTCGACCTTTATACCTTCAGAGGAAACAATGTGTCCCAAAACAATGCCCTGAGTAACCATGAATTGACACTTCTCCCAATTAAGTAAAAGATTTTTTTCCTCACATCTTTGGAGAATACGTGCCAAATTATGCAAACAACTTTCAAAAGTTTTTCCAAAAACAGAGAAATCATCCATGAATATTTCACAAATATCATCAATCATGTCAGAAAAAATACTCATCATGCATCTCTGAAAAGTAGCTGGAGCATTACACAAACCAAAAGGCATTCTAGTAAAAGCAAAAGTGCCAAAAGGACAGGTGAAAGTGGTTTTCTCCTGATCCTCAGGCGCTACAGCAATTTGATAATAACCAGAATAGCCATCCAAGAAACAATAATATGCATTTCCAGCCACTCTTTCCAAAATTTGATCCAAAAATGGTAAAGGAAAATGATCCTTCCTACTGGCTGAATTAAGTTTTCTATAATCAATGCACATTCTCCAGCCAGTAACCATTCGAGTTGGAATTAACTCATTTTTCTCATTTTGTATGACAGTTAAACCAGATTTTTTTGGTACCACTTGAGTTGGACTTACCCACTTACTGTCTGAGATGGGGTAAATGATACCCACTGCGAGTAGCTTAAGCACTTCCTCTTTCACAACTTCCTTCATGGTAGGATTGAGCCTACGTTGAGCATCACGAACTGGTTTAGCATCGTCTTCAAGATGAATTCTGTGGGTACATATAGCGGCATCAATGCCTTTGATGTCGGCTATTGTCCAACCAATTGCGCCTCGATGCTTTCTTAATATTTCAATCAATTTGGCTTCCTCCTTCTGATTTAGTTTTGAGGAAATCACCACCGGAAAAGTGCCTTCTTCAGGTCCAAGGAACGCATACTTTAAATCTTGAGGAAGCGGTTTTAGTTCCAATCGGGGAACTTCTTCCTCTGAAGATCTAAGCATGTCTGGTGGTGGTAAAGCTTCGAACTGGGGTTTCCATCTTGCTCCGGCAAATTGTACTTCAAGTGGTAAAGAATCTGCAAAATAATCAAGAAATTCAAAGTCATTTTCATTGATATGATCAATTTTCTCATCAAGTAAATATTCAGATGTCTGAAAAATATAATCATCATCAGAGAAAGGAGAGGTTGAGCAAATAGACTCTGTTGATGTCAAACTCTCCACAGCATTCAATTCACTTGTGTCATCAAAATGTGTTGGCATCTTGCAAGCGTTGAAAACGTTCAACTCAAGTGCCATGTTCCCAAAGGTAAGCTTCAACACTCCACTTCTGCAATTAATCAAAGCGTTTGATGTAGCTAGAAATGGTCTTCCAAGGATGACAGGAGCTTGGTAAATAGTGGAGGCTGGCTGCTGCATATCAAGAACTACAAAATCCACTGGGTAGTAGAATTTGTCCACCTGGACCAACACGTCCTCTACAATACCCCTTGGTACCTTAACTGATCTGTCAGCCAGTTGTAGCATGATGGAGGTCTTTTTCAGCTCACCCAATCCCAATTGTTCATAAACTGAGAACGGTAGCAAGTTCACACTACTCCCCAAATCAAGTAGAGCTCTCCCAATGCGTGATTCGCCGATCATAATGGAAATGTTGGGAGAGCCGGGATCTCCAAACTTCTGAGGAGTCTCGCTCAATATTAATGCACTAACTTGCTCCGTCAGGAAGGCTTTCTTCTTTACATTCAGCTTCCTCTTCACTGTACACAAGTCCTTCAAAAATTTTGCATATGAAGGTACTTGTTGTATGGCATCCAAAAGTGGAATATTGATTTTCACTTGCTTGAAAATCTCTTGAATCTCCGTGTGATACCTGCTCTTTTGGCCAGCCGCCAATCTTTGAGGATAAGGAACCACAGGTTGGTATCCCTTGGTAGTTTCAGCATCTACAGTCACAGGCTTCTTCAACTCTGGTCTCACTACCTCTAGTTCTTTCTTAATTTCATCAGTCTCCGTTATATCTTCAGGTGTAGGAGCAACTTCCTGTGTGTCTATAGGCATTTCTGGTCGGGAAACTTCTTTCCCACTTCTCAAAGTAAGGACTGCCTTCGCTGTCTCAATAACGTCCCCTGAGACATTATGCACTTGTTGTTGTTGCTGCCTGTATACTTGAGGATTAGGTTGAGGCTGTGCTGGAAATTTCCCTTTCTCCAGGGTGCTCAAGGTTGTGCTCATCTTGTTCATAGTGCCACGCAACTCATTTATGGCCTGAGTATTTTGATTATTTGTGGTGGCCTGAATCTGCATGAATTGTTGAAGTGTATTGGCCATCTGTGCCATACTATCATCTAGAGTTTTCTTTGCAGATGATGAAGGTTGAAAACTCTGTGCAGCCATATGAGGTTGAAATCCAGGCGGAGCTACAGGAGGATAGCTCTGAGGATTCTGATATGACGGATACTGATGCTGAGGAGCACTCTGATGAAATGGTTGCTGTTGAGGTGGTGGGGACCGACCAGGTTGATCATTTCTCCATGAGAAATTTGGATGATTCCGCCACCCCGGATTATATGTGTTGGAGAAAGGCTGATTTTGTGCTCTATTCACCCAATTAGTTGATTGCATCTGCTCCGACCCACTTTCTTGAAACACTGGCATTATCGGGCAGTCTTTGGTCTTATGGTTTGAATCAGCACATATAGAACATGCCTCTGCTACTTTCACAGCCTTTACTTTGTCCATTTCCATGACCTCCATTCTTCTAGTTAAAGCAGTTATTCGGGCTTGAACATCAGTGTCCCCTTTAAGCTCGTATCTACCCCCTCCAGAAATAGCTCTCAGTGGTTGTGCTGTTGATGGAACTCGATCAGTACGAGTATTCCACTGTTGCGCGCTCTCAGCAAGGTAGTCAAAAAATGACAGTGCTTCATCAGGTTCCTTGCTAAAGAACTCCCCATTGCACATTGTCTGAACAAATTGCTTGCATTCCGGAGTGAGGCCAGTGTAAAAATAGCTCACCAACCTCCAAGATTCAAAACCATGATGTGGACAGATGTTCATCAAATCTTTAAATTTTTCCCAACTGGCCTGAAAGGTCTCATCAGGTCTCTGATTGAATTGGCTGATTTGCTCTTGCAAAAATTGAGTTCTCTGAAAGGGAAAAATTTTTTGTAAGAATTCACGCTGCATATCAGACCAACTAGAAATAGAGTTGGGTCTTAAAGAGTTAAACCAAATCTTCGCTTTATCCTTTAAAGAGAAAGGAAATAAACGAAGTCTAATGAACTCATCAGTAACAGCCCTAGTGATAAATGTGGCACAAGCCAACTCAAAATCTGTTAAGTGCTGGTACGGACTCTCAGAATCCATCCCGTGGAACTGAGGTATCACTGACATCATGCCATGCTTAATAGAGAAATTGGGTGCATTTTCTGGTAAAATAATGCATGAAGGTGTAGTGGTACGAGTGGGTTGCAAATAGTCCTTAAGAGTGCGTGGTGCAGGTGCAGCCATGTTTTCTGTTTTAATTTCAATTTTGCCACCTGACTCACTCAAAGAAAAGATAGGCGAGCTATCTATCTCCAAGCTGTGTATACTACTCTCAACACTCGATGTGACTCTAAGCAACCTATTTGAACTGTCTCTTACCCATGACATGAAACATCAGTTTAGAGAAGCAAAAAAAAATAAACGAGTTTAAATTTAAACTACTTTCCCCGGCAACGGCGCCAAAAACTTGACTCACTCAAAAATGAGTAGCATTAATGCTATCCCAAGTGTAGGAGGATGTCGTGTAATAATAAGGAATAAATTCCTAGATCGTCTCCTCAGGGAAAATTTACTCAAAATTTAAACTCGTTGAAAAATTGTGAAAAACTTCACAAAGAAAAAAAAAATAAATGGTATGTGCAATGGATGGAAATTTTACTAGTCATGGACTAGATTCATGTTTTTAGATTTGTTTGTCGGATTTGAATGCAGCGATGAAAAGTAAGGAATGAAAATGCATGAAACTAAATTAAAATTGCTGAAATTAATAGACTGAAATTTAAAAGAACAAGAAAAATAAATGACATTAATTTAAATAATAGGAATTAAAGATGCAAGAAAATAAATGACATTAACCTAAATAGAGGAATTACAAGTGCGAGAAAAATAAATGATAGTAATTTAAATAAACAGAAATTAAAGGTGCAAAAATAAATAAATGACAGTAATTTAAATAGACAGAAATTAAATGTGCACGGAAAATATAAGACATTAAACTGAAATTAAATAAAAACAGGAATTGTAAGGAATAAACTTGATGTTTGGAAATGGAGACTGCGTTCTCCAATCCAAAAATCTGAACTTCCAGATAAAATGATTTCTCAAATAAAATAAACGCTCTAAATAAAATGCATCCTAAAAGAAATTGAACTCTCAATTAAATTAAAATTTCAAATAAATTACACACTCAAATTGAAGTTGAGCTCTAAATAAAATAAACACTAAAAGAAATTATTTCCTAGATGAATACAAAGAAAGCTTGCTTTAACATGGAAAGAAAACTTGCTTCCTTAAGTTTCAAATTAAAGCTGTAAAATAAACTGATGCTGAATGAAAACTAAAACAGAAGCATGAAACTGAAAAATGAATTAAAATGAACAACAACTGCCGAATGAAATGAGAATGAAACTGAAAAATGAAAGCTAAGTTTTAAAGTTCTGTCTTCTCTCCTTCGTCTCCACTGCCTTGATGCCCTTTCTCTTCTGAGCTCTCTCCTATTTATAGGAGAGAGCATCCTACCATTTCTCAAGAGTGGGTGGCCTAACTTGGGAGTGGGTGGCCTAACTTTGAAGTGGGTGGCCTAACTTTGAAGAATGGTGGAGTGGGTGGCCTAACTTGGGAGTGGGTGGCCTAACTTTGAAGAATGGTGGAGTGGGTGGCCTAACTTGGGAGTGGGTGGCCTTTCTATCTTTCTGCATGTGCTGATTTTCTGCTTGCTTCCTTGAGTTCCAGCCATGAGTTCCATTCTCTTTTAGTATTTTCATAAATGCCCTGCAGTACATAAAAAATATATTTCTTTCAAAGGCAAATATAGAACTTTATGTATATAAAATATTGATATCAATTAATTTGCATTCAATATTAGAATTTGATGCATAATTAAGTGTTCAATCTTTATTTGATAAAATAAATCACCCATTTAAACAACTTTATTATGCAATTCTAACCTTTTATCAAATGCATACAATGTTGCAGGATGTATTCTTTATGTTTATACCGGGAGTATTTGAAGGTGGGCTTGAAATATGTGTGGAAGCCAAAATTGTAGATGAAGATTCGAAGGCTCAATGAGGGTGTTCAAAAGTTTTATAACATGTTGAAATATACATATGAGCCATTATATGAAAGGTGTACAACACATAGTAGGTTTAGTGCTATTTTAAGTTTATGGAATATTAAATGTTTAGATGGATGAAGTGAAAATATCTTTACATAGCTTGTTGAATTTTTGAATAAGTTACTCTCATGGGAGCATCGTGACCTAGGAATACATATAAGGCTACAAAGTACATGAATGACGTTGGGCTTGAATGCGTAAAAATTTTAGTATATCTTGACGGTTGTATGTTGTTTAGGAAGAACAATAAAAACATAGAAATATGTATCTTTTTCCAAACTGCAAGATGGAAGAAAAATGTTGAATGAAATAAAAGGAATAAAAGAAGCTCAGCAAATGTTTTGCTTTGATTTCCTTCGAGATCAAGATTGTAAAGACTTTTTATGTCATCTACAACTACTTCACACATGAAGTGGCATATTGAAGGTTGAACAGATGATGGGGTATTACGACATCAAGCTGATGGGATAGGTTGGAAGACGTTTGATTCACAACACAATGATTTTACATTTAACTTGTGCAATGTCAAACTTGGATTAGCCGTGGATTGATTTAATCCTTTTCGTAACTTGAGCATTTATCACAATACTTGGCCAGTTATGCTTATAGATTATAATTTTTCTCCTTGGGTGTGCATGAAGCGATCAAATTTTATGTTATCATTGATAATCTCAAGCCAATCCTCACCCTCTATGAAAATATGTGTGTACTGTGAAGGCCAACCCATGTAAAGCCCAAGTTTGAGAATGCATATTTTTTTTTCATTAGTGAGGTGGAGCCCAAATATGTGGATTAAGTGGATTCTTTTCAGTGTGAGTGGAGGCAAGATTAGGGCCTAACCCGTGTGTGAGCTCATAAGCTGATGAGAAAAGCCTAGCCCTACCCACTAAAATGGCACTGTTTTGCGTAAGGGTGAGAAAACCTAAACAACTTTCATCTTCCTCCCTCTTTCTCCCCCGTACTGCAACCTCTCCCTAACCCCTTCTCCCCCTCTACAAACCCACATTTTCGTAGTCCATCCCCTTGTCGTCGCCACCACTATCTACATCTCACCACCTCTCATCATCGATAAGCCCTCTCTCTCTATTTGTCGATCTCCCTCTCCCTCCCTTCAATTTCTCTCCCTTTCTCACACTATCTTCACTCTGTGTTGTTGTCATTCCCATAGTTGTCGTTGATCACCTTGGAGGAGCACGATGCCGAGCCACTTAGATTTGTTCTTTCTTCTCTCGATCTCCTCCACCACGCCTAAAAGGTAGTAGTTTGAGACCCACAACAGCTCAGCACTTAGATTTGCCATGGATCTCAACCTGCCACTCAGATCTACCGTCGCACGGCGCCCTCCTCACCCACACCACTATGTTGACTATTTCTTTTCCCAAATTCACCACCCTTACATCTTTTAGTAGCTCTCTTTCTCTCTCTCTCTCTCTCTCTCTCTCTCTCTCTCTCTCTTCACCACCATGGTTAGTCACCACCTCAATATGCCGTAACCAGGCAACCTTGTGTAGAGCACTGCCCCTTGCCGTCCTAAACTACAACTCCCCTGATGTTTCATCTCGGCCTCTACCCTATCTTCACTTTTGTCCTTGTGCCACCGTGAGCACCACCCCCGTCTTTCTCTATCCTCTAAGCTCATCAGATCTACCACCCACAAATTCTTAGACATGGAGTCTTGTTTTGCCCAAAAAACTGCCACTGTGCCCTGCCACTGCTACTGTTGTGCTCTACCCTTCTTGGTGCTACCATAGTAAGTTTCGTGGCACTCTGTTTTTGTATTAATTTTTAGGCATCATCAGTTTTAATTAACTGGTTTCCATCTCGCAGCGATGCGCACGTACACATGAGATACCTTAGACAGTGTGCTTGATCATCTGAGATTGCCTTCCGTGTTGTAAGTAAAACCTTAGACTAGCCCTTGAAATACTAATGCAGAATAATTGTTAAATTGTTTGTTGCAGTTTGGTTGTGAATGAGAAGTGGCCAATGGCCCTGTGGAGCATTGGGATATAATATTGTAGTTGGTGTTGGAATTGTTGGTCAAGGATTGGGTGAAGTGTTGGGATTTGAGTGTAGTTGTCATGTCATCCAATATCTATTTCTTCACGCATCTGCATTATTAATTATAGTTATTTACCTTTATTGTATTAATTATGTGCTGATCCATGTCTATGCTATGATTAATTTATTAATTTTTCTATGTTCTCTGGGAGTGTTATGAAACTGGAAAATTGTGTTCTTAATGTTATTTACTAAAAACGTGTTTTGTGGGTGGGTTCGGATCATGACCCCAAGCTGAGATGAGGCATTATCTTGGTGGAACTCCTCTGATCACTCGGGAGCTTGTAAAACTAAGTGATGTCCCCGGGGGACAACTAGCTCCGATGAGACGGTAACGCTCTCATGCCGATTCTGTAGCCTTTCTACTAGTGGAGGCTAGAGGATGCTCGGTCATGTACGCTCTGAGCACAGAGTTGGGCGTTGCTTATTACTAAGTCACACGCACGATCTTTAGTCGTGGTGTGACGAAGGGAGCTAGGGTGTGCAGATGGTTCCTAGGGAAGACCATGGTGCATGTTGTTATTAAATGGATACCTTAAAGATGTATATGTGGATTTTTTAGTGTGTGGTTTTCTGGGATTATTGAGAAGGAATTTGGTTTGGTTAAAATTTTGGTAATGTTGAATGATCTCAATTTTCCCCTTTACTGTGAAATGAGTATATTTTTTGGTGTTTGTAGTTTTGGGTGTCATTCTATTTGTTTTACTTGTTGAGATTGTAAAATCTCACTATGGTGTCCCCACCATGTGACTATAAATTTTATGTTAGGGATTGGGAGACTAGTGGCTTATGGATTATTTGGTTGGAGTTGTGATTTGAATTCTTAGTACTGTTAATTGAGTATCCCTTTTTACTTTTTCACTGCAAATTAACTGTACACTTTTATCAAGCATGCGAGCACACATTAAGTTTTCACGTTATGCAAGGGGTGTTTGATCCATGCAGCCAACATCACAGCATTGTGACTCATGCAAGAACCCAAGTGGGGGTAGAGGGTGCCATAGGTACTTAGAGCCTCTAATAGTAAAATTGAAGGAATTATGGGAGGTCGGATCACCAATCATCAATTCTTGCTTTGGAAAAATGTTTACGATGCGTCTAGCCTTGATGTGGACAATCAATGATTTTCTGACATATGGTTATTTGTTGGGGTGGAGTATGAAAGATCATTTTGCACATCCTTGTTTTGTAAGTAATACATGGTCTAAGTGGTTAAAACATGAAAAAGAGATTTTCTATTGGGACATAGAAGACTCTTACTAATGGGTAATAGGTAGAGAAAGTAAGTTAGTGCATTTGATGGTACAAAAGAAATGAATTATCAACCTATTGTGCCAAATGGCGATCAAATTATAAGAAAATTAGAAAATGAAAGATGTGTTGTTAACATGTAGAAGAAAAAAGGCCACTAAGCTAGGTCTTGACTGGCAATCCATATGAAAGAAGTGTAGTATTTTGTTTGACTTGCCTTAATAGAAAAGAAATTTGTTACAACACATTCTTGATGTAATACACATAAAGAAGAACTTTATTGATAATATAGTTAGCACATTGTTGAACATGGATAAGAAATCAAAAGATAGTTTGCAGGCAAGTCTTGACTTGTAAGATATGGGTTTGAGACCACAATTTCACCATTTTTCCAAACCTACAAACAAGACATATTTACCTCTAGCTTCTTTCATACTGAATAACATGGAGAAAGATGATTTATTAAAGATTATTAAAAATATAAAGATGCCAGATAGTTACACCTTAAACGTTTCACATTGTATTAATCTTCAAAAACATACCATAGAGGGTATGAAGAGTCATGATGGTCAAATACTAACGTAGCAATTGCTACCAATTGCACTGTGCAAGTCCATTTCCAAGAAGGTTGTATAACCATTACAAGAGTTGTCTACCTTCTATAGGAGAATTTGTTCCAAGACATTGCGCATAGAAGATTTAGACCGGTTAGGGTCTAGAATACCCTATATATTGTGCCAATTGGAAATTATATTTATACTTGTATTCTTCACGATTAAGCGTATTTAGTCGTTTAGAATGTAATTCAGTTTTTATCCATCAATAATGAACTAGCCCACCAAACTTGCATTCAACAACTAAATGCACAGTCAAAGAGTGTGAGTTCTACAACTACTACCAAATCATTTAAATTATTTGGCTCTCTGTACAATCCCTTTAGAATATAATTCAAATTTTCAACCTAACTCCTTTGTTTGAGTGTTATCCATATTCACAACCTGATAATTGATTTACAACAAAATCCATTAAAGCGATTATAACGAACTAAATGTAATGTGAGTTACATGTATGCATGATATACTAGTGGGTGCGATGTTGAACTTAGAGCATTCACAATAGCTCATGTAAAATACAATTTTATGTAAAATATAAAGAAGGTTGATTAAAAGTCTCTTCTAATGAATTTTGTATTTTGATCTTTATTTTACTCTTTGCTATAGTAACCCTCTAGATGTAGAGAATACTGTTCAGCACTATTTCATTATCTCTCCTCTAGACGTTAATTGGTTGTTTGAAGGTGGTGAAGAAGAGAAAAGCACTTTGATCAAAACCTTGTAATAGTGGTTTGCATTTAAATTTGGATTAATTTGAAATATGACACAATTATATAATATTATACATGGAGAGATATTGCAAATATCAAAATATATGAAAATATTGCAAATGTGTTGGTAGTTAGAAGAAATATTTGAATGAATAAAAATATTAAAAAATATATTTAAATGATATAGAAAAAAATAGGTAAGCTGATGTATGACCTATTGTAAAAGTTCGTATATAAAATAAAAAAAAGTGAGTTTTGGTGAAATAATTTGAAGGATAGGTTAAAGAAACCATTGTGAATGCTCTTACATAGTCTCAAAACCATTAACAAAACTGGTCTCAATGCTTCTTTCGTAGATTTTCTTCCGATAATTCATTTTGGTTGAATGTATTCCTTAGCATTTCCATATGGATCCTATATACTTATATGGTATAAAAAATGAAGCTTGTAATCCCACCAACTTAATTAAAATGTAACTTGAGTAGTACATATTAAGAATTTAAGAATGGAATACTTGCTTGTGGAATGGAATGCCAGATACTCGTCGGAGTTGAAGAGTATATATCAACGCACCTAAGTTAATGACTTCATATCAAAATAAAAATTAACAACCTCCCCCTAGAATCACCAGGCTTTTTATATGGTCTATTGAATACTATTTGTCCAGATTCCAAATAATGAACACAAAATGTCAACAATCCCTCCAATAGGTACCCTTAAAAAATGGAGCCTTCCAGTGCAATTTTGTTACGTACATAAAATTTAAGTCGTTAAAATACCTAAGATGATAGAAAATCTAGTGTAATTTTAAAGAAATTGTGCCAAAACTGTAAAGATTTCATTAATATTATATATAATAATTATAATATACCTCTTTACGCGATACATCCACCGATAATGAATTGGCCACCATGTAACGCATAGGTCCCGGAGATCCAAGGGGTTAGCTCCATTTACCTAAAATCATCTCCTAACCATATAGTCATAAACTCCAAAGTTTCGATGACACATACAACTCACTGTCTCATAAACTATAAGCGTGCACACAGGAAAGGTCATGTAGAAATAATGGGTACACTCAAAAGTAGAGATGCTGGTACCAACCATATATAGCATTGAATCATCAAATCAGAACTAGAAATTGAGTTAGATACAAAACTAAAACAAAATCAGAATATCATCCCAAAGGTTTTTCAGATGCCACACAAAATCAAGCCGAGAGCACTTGAACATCCAAACCCATCAGACCCTACTGCTTAGAGCATTGTTATTGGATTATGCATATGTAAAGGACCTTTTTGATGAATGTAAGATGAATTTAGATATTGAGTATTCTATTTACATAAATCTCCACATTGGAATAGCCATTTTTTCATTATATAATAATAAAATAATATAAGATGAATTTGACTTTAACTATTTATATCAAAAGTTTACATTAGATTATCTATTTATTTATTATATAGTAATAAATAATTAAAAAATTAAAAAATATTTAATTTTTTTAATTGTTATTTTATTTAATTTTATCCTATTTTACTATTTTACCTATTATATGTTAATTAGTAATCATATTCTATTTAAATTATGGATTAAAAAATAATAAAGATTTAAAAAATAGTAACTATCAAAGGAGAGAGACTTAAAAAATGATAAAATAAAGATTTGGTTGTAGAACAGTAACTATCAAATTTGATTTTATCTTTACATGTACTGTAGCTAAAAGCTAAGAAATTTGATTATAGATAATCCATTGCAAGTGATTTTTATGTCTAATAGGTAAAAATGGGCTTTAGTTTTAGATATAGATAATCCAATGAGAGTGCTTTAAGTGTCCTCATCTAAAAGCCAACAATGAGAGAAAAGCATTATGCACTAGATGCTCACCTAGTGGAAACCATCCACCAAGCAAAGGAAATCTAGCGGTTGGAAGAGATGAAATCATGGTTGCCACTTCCATGGCACGTGGTGGAGTTCAGAGAGAGAGAGAGAGGTGGCTTAAGCACCTCAATATGTAGCGTACGACTTGGACAAGAGTGGTTCCTGGTCTGCCATGGGTTGAGGCTGGTCATGGTTTCCATAGAAGAGAAAGTCATGAAGAGAGGGTAGTGAGGTTGGGAGAGATGGAATTGAAAGGGAAAGCTGAGAGGGAGAGAAGATTTGGACCTGTGGGGAGGTGGGTCGTGGAGAGGGGAATAGTAGTTGTAGTCTATACATAGTGAGTTGAATGCAGAGAAAGTGACGAGGATGGGGGAACATGCTTAGTGGAAGAGAAGAGAAATCGATTGTGTGGGGGCAGGGGAAAATAGAGGAAAAAATAAATAAATCCACTTATAAGAAACAATGCGGTTTCCTCAACTATTGAGCTTCTCTATGGGGCTCGACTAAGATTGGGTCTAGGTGTTATAATTCGTCTCCTTGGATGAGCATAACGAGGTCAACTTTCATGTTATCATTGAAAATCCCATGCCCATTTTCACATTCTATAAAAATAGATATGCATTTAGAGTCTCTAATAATAGAATTGAATTAATTATGGGAGATCAAATCACCAACCGACTAGGCTTGCTCTGGAAGAATGTATACGATGCATGAGCCTTTATGGGAACAATCAATGATTTTTCTGGATAGAGTGCGAAAGGTATTCTTGCATGTCCTTGTTGTGGGTGTATTACATGATCTAAGTGGTTAAAATATGAAAAAATGTTTTCCTAGAAGGGATATAGAAGACTTTTACTAACGGGTCATAGGTGGAGAAAGCAAGCTAATGAATTTGATGGTATGAAAGAAATGAATCATCAGTCCATTATGCCAAACTATGTTCAAATTATAAGGCAATTAGAGAATGTGTTTTGCTAACATTTAAAAAAGAAAAAGGGTCAGTGAACAAGGTCTTGACAGGCAATCCATATGAAAAAAGCGTAGGATTTTCTTTGACTTGCCTTAATAGAAAAGAAATTTGTTATGACACAATCTTGATGTAATACACATAGGGAAGAACGTTATTGATAATATAGTTGGCATATTGTTAAACATTGATAAGAAATCAAAAGACAATTTGCAGGCAGATCTTGTAAGAGATTGGTTTGCGACTACAACTTTACCCTACTCCCAAACCTGTAAACAAGACATATTTACCTCAAGCTTCTTCCATAATGAGTAACATGGAGAAAGATGATTTATTAAAGATTATTAAAAATGTAAATATACCAGATGGTTATGCTGTAAACATTTCACACTGTGTTAAGCTTCAAAAACATACTATAGAGAGTATGAAGATTCATGATGGTCACATATTAATCCAACAACTACTACCAAATGCACTATCCAAGAAGGTTAAGGAACCATTAATAGAGTTGTTTGCCTTTTACATGGGAATTTGTTTTGAAGATATTGCAATTAGAAGATTTAGACCGATTGAGGTCTAGAATACCCTACATAATGTGCCAACTGGAAAAGATCTTTCCAACTAGCTAGATTCTTCACGATTATGGTGCATTTGATTGTGCATTTAGTTGCTGAATGCAAGTACTACAACAGGCAATCTTTGATGTAGTGGCCTGGCTTGCCACATCAGAAACACAGTTCTGCCACTTTCTTGCACTCCCTAATGTGCACTTGATTGCATGTCATGCACTGATAGGTTCGTCTGGTACTCTTGACCTACCTTTGGCCAGAGCTACTACCCTCATTTCTTTTTTTTTTTCCAAGGGTCTTGGTCCATGCCATAATAAGACCCTTGTGGCATAAACCTCTTCCTCTGATCTTGTAGCTCAGCACTTCTCTTAAGGCTTCATTCGAATATCGTGGCCTTATTCACTAACTCTTAGAGACTTCTAATTTGGGAGCTCACCACTTGTTCATATAACCTATTATTCAATCCCTCCATGAGCCTACCGGTCTTCTTCTCCTTGTTGGGGATTAGATATGTGACAAAGGGCAACAACTCAATCAATTTAGGTGCATACTAGTGCACTATCATAGTCCCCTACACTAAGTGGGTAAATCATTGGCCCTATCGTCTCTAACCAAGCTCGAGAAGAAATGATCTAAGAAAATTTTCTTGAAGTGGGGCCAGCTAACTACTCCCTCCCCATCAGCTTCCCTGATGGTTCTCTCAGATATCTGCCATCTTTTTGCCTCCCCTGTCAGCTTGAAGGTAGAGTACAGAACCTTCTGCTCATCAGTGCAATTTAGGACGCGAAGTATTTCTTCGATGTCTTGAATCCAATCTTCTACTAGGGCTGGGTTGCCTCAACCATTAAAAGTGGGAGGGTGCATACAATTGAATTTCTCTACGGTGCATCCCCCCTCTTCACTAGTTGCTTTCAAGTCTACAAAATAATAATTATATATATGAAAGGGATTATTCAAACAATAATTATAATTGTGAACGTAACTACTAAATAAAATACATATAACAAATTAAAAATTTATTGTCTTACTCGTCCTTTCCCATATTTTAACTGGATTAAAGTAGACATACCCCTAAATAGTTCGTTAACTGTATCTCACACCATTTTGATTAAAGCCTACGTACTAAAATTCACATCCGATAATCTTAAACTTGACATCAAGATACACTTACATTCTTGATCAGAATCTAAACCCCATATTTGGTCAATTCATACATTAAAGACTACCAAGTTCAAAGCTTAGTATTCATTCAAGCATTTGTACATCTCTAAAATTTGAATATTGAATTCTTATCTAAAACCTCCAATGTCATGACACTTACATTATGGGTGATCGGATTTATCCAGGAAGTACCAAAATGTTTCGGGACTTCAATGAGTGTTTTTAGTGAAATGGGTGATTGGATTTTGAGAACTATCTATGGGTGATAGGATTTATCCAGGGAGTACCAAAATGTGTCGTAACTTCAGATAGTGTTTTTGGTGGAATGGGTGATTGGATTTTGAGAACTAGTGTCATGAAATTGGAGGTTTTAGATAAGAATTCAATATTCGGATTTTAGAGATGTACATATGCTTGAATGACTACTAGGCTTCGAACTTGGTAGTCTCTAATGTATGAATTGACCAAATATGAGGTTTAGATTTTGATCAAGAATGTAAGTGTGTCTTGATGTCAAGTTAAAGATTATCACATGTGAATTTTAGTACGTAGATTTTAATCAAAATAGTGTGAGTTATAGTTAACGAACTATTTAGGGGTATGTCTACTTTAATCCAGTTAAAATACGGGAAAGGACAAGTAAGACAATAAATTTTTTATTTGTTATATAAATTTTATGTAGTAGTTACATTCACAATTATAATTATTATTTTGAATAACCCTTTTGAGACGTTTAACCAAGCATGGGTCTTTCAAGATGGCAGCTCCTCGTTGTATTCAAAATCTTGCGAACTTGAAAGCAACTAGTGACGAGGGGGGAGGCACTGTGGAGAAATTCAATTGCATGCACCCTCCCACTTTTAATGGTTGAGGCAACCTGACACTTGTAGAAGATTGGATCCAAGACATCGAAGAAATACTTCGCATCCTGAATTGCACTGATAAGTAGAAGGTACTGTACTCTGCCTTCAAGCTGACAGGGGAGGCAAAAAGATGATGGATATCTGAGAGAACCATCAAGGAAGTTGATGGGGAGAGAGTAGTTAGCTGGCCCCACTTCAAGCAGATTTTCTTAGATCGCTTCTTCCCGAGCTTGGTTAGAGACAATAGGGCCAACAAGTTTTCCCACTTAGTGCAGGGGACTATGACAGTGTACCAGTATGTGGCCAAATTGATTGAGTTTTCACCCTTTGCCGCATATATAATCCCGAACAAGGAGAAGAAGACCCGAAAGTTCAAGTTGGGATCAAATAGTAGGATATATGAACGAGTGGTGAGCTTTCAGATCAGAAATCTCTCAAAGTTAGTGAATGAGACCACGGTATATGAACAAAGCCTCAAGAGAAGTGCTGAGATACAAGATCAGAGGAAGAGGTCTATGCCATAGGGGTCTTATTCTGGCATGGACCAAGGCCCATGGAAAAGAAGAATGAGGATAGTAGCTCCGGCCAAAGGTAGGTCGAGAGCAACCTACAAACCTATCAGTGCAGGACATGCAACTAAGTGCACATTGGGGAGTGCAAGAAAGTGGCAGAACTGTGTTTCCGATGTGGCAAGCCAGGCCACTACATCAAAGACTGCCCATTGCAGTGCTTGCATTCAGCAACTAAATGCACCATAATTGTGAAGAATCTAGTTGGAAATATCTTTTCTAATTGGCACATTATGTAGGGTATTCTAGACCTCAACCGGTCTAAATCTTCTACTAGCAATATCTTCAAAACAAATTCCCCTATAAAAAGCAAACAACTCTATTAATGGTTTCATAACCTTCTTGGATAAGGACTTGGATAGTGCATTTGGTAGTAGTTGTTGGATTAATATGTGACCATCATGAATCTTCGTACTCTTTATAGTATGTTTTTGAAGCTTAACACAATGTGAAATGTTTGAGGCATAACCATATGGTATATTTACTTTTTTAATAATATTTCATTAATCATCTTTCTCCATGTTACTCATTATGGAAGAAGCTTGAGTTAAATATGTCTTGTTTGCAGGTTTGGGAGTAGGGTAAAGTTGTAGTCGCAAACTAATCTCTTACAAGTCAAGGCTTGCCTGTAAATTGTCTTTTGATTTCTTATCAATGTTCAATAATATGCCAACTATATTATCAATAACATTCTTTCCTATGTATATTACATCAAGATTGTGTCTTAACAAATTTCTTTTCTAATAAGGCAAGTCAAAGAAAATCCTACGCTTTTTTCATATGAATTGCCTATCAAGACCTTGTTCATTGATCCTTTTTCTTTTTTACATGTTAGAAAAACATATTTCATTCTCTAATTGTCTTATTATTTGAACACCATTTGGCATAATAGACTGATGATTAATTTCTTTCGTACCATCAAATTCACTAGCTTGTTTTCTCCACCTATGACCTGTTAGTAAGAGTCTTCCATATCCCTTCTATGAAAACATTTTTTCATGTTTTAACCACTTAGATCATGTAATACACCCACAACAAGGACATGCAAACGACCTTTTGTACTCTATCTAGAAAAATCACTGTATGTAGGAAAATTGTTGATTGTTTGCATAAAGGCTCATGCATCGTAAACATTCTTGCAAAGCAAGCCTAGTAGGTTGGTGATCTGATCTCCCATAATTCATTCAATTCTATTATTAGAGACTCTAAATGCACATCTATTTTTATAGTAGGTGAAGATGGGATTGGGACTTTCAATGATAACATGAAAGTTGATCTCTTTAAGCACATCCAAGGAGACAAATTATAGGGTATAAGCATAACTCACCAAATACTATATATGAGCATTGCTCATGTTACCAAAAAGATTAAATCAATCCATGGCTAATCCATGTCTAACATTGCATGAGTCAGATGCAAAATCATTATATAGTGAATCAAACATTTTTTGAGCTATCCCATTGGTCGGATGTCGTAATACCTATCATCTATTCAACGTTCAGCATGAAATTTCATGTGTGAAGTAGTTATTAATGACATAAAATTTCTTTGCAATCTTGATTTTAAAGGAAACCAATGCAAAAACTTTGTAGGGCTTTTTTTTTATTCCTTCCATCCCCTTCATCATTTTGCTTCCATTTTGAAGTTTGGCAGAACATATATGTTTGACTATTTTCATTGTTTTTCCAAAACAATATACAACCGTTAGGACATATGAGATTTTTATGCATTCAAGCCCAACTTCACTCATGTACTTCTTAGCCTCATGTCTATTCCAAGGTGGCGATGCTCTGGGTGGGACTAATTCAATCAGAAGTTCTAGAAGCTCCGTAAAGTTATTGTTAGTCCAACTGCCTAAGCATTTCATTATCCACAAACTTACAATAACACTAAACCAAATATGTTTTGTACACCCTCTATATAATGACTCATCTGTATCTTTCAACATGTTACAAAACTTTTGAATACATTAATTGGGACCTAGAGAATTTTCATCTGTGTCACCCATTTTAAGTCCACCTTAAACTACTCTAGGTACAAACATAGGAGAAACATCTTGCAATATTATATTGTATGCATCTCACTAGGGCCTTCTTAGCTTTGGTCATCATTGATGGGGACATTAATATCAACATTAGGCAGAGAATTTACCTCCTCATCATGAGCATGCTAAATTGTATAACCTTGGTAATTCTATAGTAGATCAAGCGGTCATGCACAATACCAGAGCCTTGAGATACTTATACAAGCAATACGTTTTACATGGGCAACAAATTGGCTCATCAATGCCCATGTTGTCATTAACATTATGAGTGTATTCTTTCGTATTTCGACGTTCATTCATCCAATTCTTGGCCATATATATAGCTATTGAGTCAAACGATAGTGAAATTGGAAAGCTAATAAATAAAGTTAAATTAGGATCAGATGAAACTATTAAGGAAAAAGAAAGTGAATTGTGATTGACAAAAAGAAAAAAAAAATTAGATAATTTTCACAGTTTTCTCGTAACATGCACACGTAAAAATTCTAATTTAATTATGTGACTCGTAATCACTACTAATTGATCGGCAACCATCATTTTGGTCCACGTTTTCAAACTAGTTAACTCTTCAAACTTATAATAATTCACGTCCTTAAAATAAATATGCACATGACCCCTAAAACTATCATTTATCCTAATAAATGACTAAATCCTAATTTTGACATCCAAACAACTCATCCTAATGCCATAAACCCTAAATCAAATAAACTCTATAAATTGATCTTATAATATTACCCCATGCGAGCTCGCATCGTCCATTCATAAACGTGATCTTGATCTATAACATAAACATATTAAGTTCATATGTAATATATATCCACCCGTAGCTAAACTATGCCAAATTAATCCTAATTATTCCATGCAGACCCATAACCAATACCCGTCACCGTACTTGACTCGTTAGCTTGTACTCGTGTGTCTCATTACATAACTTAATACCCTACGTGTAAGCCCTAAACTTAGCCAAACCATGGGAACGTTAAACACGAATTGAAACCTTCATGCAACCCATTGCTTCTAATACCTGTAGCATACTACATATATTTCCAACATATCTAGAATTCAACACTTAGGTCTATATATTAAGAGAGAGAGAGAGAGAGAGAGAGAGAGAGAGAAAAATAACGTCACGAGATAGAGAGAAAGTGGTTTCTAGGGTGGCTGTTGGCGTGAAGCAGTAGTGCAACTATTTTTTATTATAGGATACGGTGGTGCAATCTGCGTGTGATGCTGAGCTTAACTGCTTGGTCATAAGTGGTTTCCTGCCGATTTGGCTTTCAAGCCGGCATCATAGGGTGGCACTCAGAGAGGTTGAGCATGGAAGGGAGGATCACGGTGGCTGATTAGGGCGCTGTAGTGCATAACGGCTTCAACTTCTATCAATTTGGTGTTCCTCCAGTCCAAGCTGCATAAACGATATTGCAGGCGGAGGGAAGTGGCCCATGGGTCCTAGGGTTTCCAACGTGAGGTTGGACGTGAGGGAGGTCCTAAACTGGGCAAAGTGTGAAACCATGGAGGGAGGTGGAGATAAGGTGCTTTGTTTTAGGTTGATTCAAACAGGGAATCTTGAGGCTTGCGGCTTGGTGGTGGATCCGAGTCATGTGGTTGTATAGGGGGTGGCTTTCGTCATGCTTGTTGCGTTTGAGATGGTGGAAAACATGGTTGTTTGGGGAGGAGCTTCACCGTACAGACTTGGTTGAAATCGTTTGCTTGTTGTTTCATGGTGCAAAGCCGACATATGTGGGACTCTATTTTGTGGGAGGAACCGAAAGTGGAGGAGGCTCGGAAGGTGGCTGTTGCGGACTAGAAAAACCGAGTGGTGGCGGAGGGCAGTGGTGCTTGGTTGCAACGTTAGGCTTCCGTAGTACCTGTTGGAAACCGAGCGGCTTTACGTGTGTACGGTGCATCGTTGCGAGGGCCTAATTGTTGGTTGTTGATGGTTGCGCAGGGAGGGCCCAAGTCATGCGAGGTTTCCAACCCTTTAACCTAAAATCCACAATAATAAGAACTTAAATACAAAAAGTACTCCAAAAATTAAATGTCTAAAAAATTCTTCCAAGTAAAATAAACCAAATACTAGTAGAGTTTCAAGTAATTCAGACAAATCCACTCATGTAATTTGGCACTTATCTTACATTTCTCATATAATCTTGTCATGTGTCATCTATTCCAACTATCACAACAATCGGAGTCAACTGTAAAAAAATGGTAGATAAAGAGATGAGTCCACAGACTCAATAAGCAGCGAACCTATATTACTATGTAAATATGAGCCAGTTACAGAATGCAACATACAATAATAATAAAAATTTTTTTTTTTTGACAATTGTGTTTTTAGAAGCATTTTATTACAGTAATAATATAGACAAAAGATTTTACGCACAAGCGTAACTAAACAACATCAGAAATAGAAACATAAATAGGGGTCATGTTTACCTCATGGTAAAGTTGTGCATGTTTGCATTTAGCCAAGTAGAATATAAATCATTATTTTATCACCGAAGTGACGCACTCAAAATTGAGGCCACTATTATATCTTGTGGCAGTGTTGGAGGCCATTATTATATCTCGAGGCAGGCTAGAGCTCAGAGCATAACATTATTTTATGTCTCAAGGTTTTTAAATGCAATATCATATTATAATTAAATACTAATAAGATAAATATCATCTAATCAGATAAAAATTTCAGACTCATATTCACATTTTATGTAGTAGAAAAATAGAGTACAAAAAGTACTCGTGTATTTCAAACGTGATAAGATGTACATTTCAGGTTCAGATATAGTGACTAGTACAGAAAATAACCAAGATTGCTTTCATAACAAAATATGCATGTTCTCAAAAAATCAACCTTAGTCAATTTTAGATAAAATCTAGCATAAGAGCACTGCCTATATAGACTTTTAACTTCAAATTTCTTCACATTAGTGTCAAGCAAATATTAATCATTATCTAAAAGTACGCACGTAATTTGCATCAATTTCCAATTATATATAAATATCTAATTATGCATGTGCTTTGTAGTTAAAACTCGAAATATTTAAATAATTTATATTTCATAAAATCTAAAATCATCGTAATCCTAAAATCTCATCTTCCCAAATCATTAATATTCATGTAAATTCACCAAATAATTACACGATTAAAGCCTATAATATTACAGCATCCCAATATCAATTTTCATCTTGATTTTATCATAAAATATTGAAAAATGATATTTGTAGTCGTGATTGTGCAAGTACTGTATAGTCTCTTTAAAAAAAATAAATTAATATAAAATCTACATAAAAAAAATTAACTTTTTAATCATACACCTCACTATTTTTCAAAACATTTGTATCACGTTTGCGCACGGTATATAATATTACTCTAAAATATTATCACCGTCAACAATTCATACAAACTTGAATGAGCCGTACTATTTAGCTAAATCCGTGACCTGTAATATTCATGAAACCTGTAACACGTGCATGTTGACGTTAATCCTAGCCCGTGACCCACTAGCCATAAACTACATTGTGGAGGGCCAGAGAGAGAGAGAGAGGGTGTCTCACGTAGAGAGAGGAGAGCGAGAGAGAAAGTTTCCGACGGGCGGCGGTGCAAACATGTTGGAACTCGAAAGGAAGGGTGGCAGCTGCTTAGTGGTACAACCGCGGCTCACGGTGGTACAACAAACGAAGTGCTCTGTTTTGATGAGCAAAAACAGGGGCTAAACCGAGTGATTGTTCTCTTTGTTGAAGGATACCCGTGGGGGAGAGAGGTGCTGGTTCACGGCCTGGTCGACTTGCGGTGCAGCAGTGTGAACGTGTTTGCGGTAGCTGGGCTTGGTTGCTTCCGGTGAAGGCTTGCAGTGGTGCTGGTCATGCAGGGGTGGTTCAGGGGGTTGGCAACGTGAAGGGCTGGTTTGTTGCGGCTGTGCGACCATGGAGGCCAGAACCGTGGCTGGGTCGATGGTGGATTTTCCGTGATCGTTGCTGCGTGTAGCTTGCTGTGGTGCCTTGTTGCAGCGAGTATGTGTGGCAAGAATGGCTTACGGTAGCTCCGCTGCGGGTTCAAGATTGGGCTACAGTGCTGACACGATGAATAGCTAGGGAGTGGTGATTTACGGTTAAGGAAACGGAGGGCTATGGGCTTACGGGTTGCCTGCTACGCTTGGAGGGGCTGTTGTTCCGATGGGTAGTGCTTGGCCTGGAGGTGGGACTGGCTGAGCTTCCGTGCGTGGGATTCCATGGAGGCTGCGGCTTGCTGAAGGTAAACAAGGGGCTACTGTAACCCTAGGGCTCGAAGGAGGCGATGACTACGAGTGCATGGGATCTAACGTGCTGTGGGTCTGATATATATATATATATATATTATATATAAAAGAGCGAAGGCTGAAATGAATAGTAAGTACAACATTTCTTTCAATTTTATCCTTTCTCTTTATAGTAATATCCAATTTCATCCACACAGTATCTTTTATATATAAAAGAGCGAATGCTAAAATGAATAGTAAGCACAACATTTCTTCTAATTTTATTCTTCCTCTTTATAGTAATATCCAATTTCATCCTACACAGTAATACATAGTAATACTACACAGTAAATATGCACAATAATATAATAATTCAATTCCTACACAGTAATACACAGTAACTATGCACAGTAATATAATAATTCGATTCCTACACAGTAATACACAGTAAAATGCACAGTAAAGATAATATAATAATTCGAATGAATAGTAAGATAATAATAAAAAATTTAAAATGCACAGTAAATATAATAAAAAATAATATAAATCGTCGATATTTTCCGTTACTACACAGTAACGATGCACAGTAAATATAATAAAAAATAATATAAATCGTCGATATTTTCCGTTACTACACAGTAACGATGCACAGTAAATATAATAATTCGATTCCTACACAGTAAAAATAATAAAAAATTCGAAATGCACAGTAAAGATAATTATTTCTTCTTCTTTCTTTCTTTTCTCTTCCCGTGCGTTTCTCTTTTCTCTCCCGTGCTTCTTTCTTCTTTTCTCTCTCTCCCCGTGCTCTCCCCTTCTCTTTTCTCCTTCCCGTTGCCCCTACTTCGGCGGCCATTGCACCCCCGTCCGGTGGAGGTGTCGTACACCACCCACCCAGTTTTCTTCCCCTCTCACCGGTGAACATCCCCACCAAATTTCACCTCCATCCGAGCCACCGTTAGCCACCTACAGCCCATTTAAGCCGCACGGTTTTCAGCCGTTTCCAGCGCCGTCGCACCACCTCCGCCCACCATCTCTTCACAGCTTCTTCCCCTACAAACAGGTCTGAACACATCTACAAAGATATGAAGAGATCTGTTTTTGGTTGATTTTCTTGCGTTTATTTCAGATCTGTTTGTAAAAAATTTATTCAAATTTTTTTTCCTTTCGTTTGATTTCTATTTTTCAGATCCACAGAACAAATTTCTTTTCTATCTGTGTTCATATGTTTTTTTTTTCTTTTTGATTCAAGTTTTTTCTCTTTCAGACTTTCATCTTCACTTTCTCTTTTTCAGATCTGCTTTTTCTCTTTTTCTATCTGTTTTTATTTTTCAGATCAACACGCAGGTGACCTTTGCTAAGCGGAGGAAAGCTGTACGAGTTTTGCTGCAATTCAAGGTATTCACCAGAACAACAAAACCACTTTTGCACCCTCTAAACCACAAAAGGCAAAGCAAAACCATCAAAACTGCTTCCTTCTATTTTTATTTCTCTATTTTCTAAGTCATCTTTATTTTATTTTCATCTCCGAGTTGATTTTTTGAAAGAGAAAAAAAGTGATTTTTTTGGGTGTTGAACATGTATTTTTGTTGTGTATTGACAGATCTATATCTATTCCTTTAGATCTATTAGTTTTCACTTTAAACGTAGAAGTTAATACAACCCTCATCTGCTACCAAAAATAAAATGGAGCACACAGAATATCTACCAGAATATAGAAACACAAATATGAATATTTCTGAAATATTATTTTATTATCTCGAAGAAAAAAATTACAGAAATTTGAGGCATTTCGCCTCATTCTTCAAACGATCTTGCTCCTCTAAAATTTGCGTAGCATCTCTGTCTAAAGGAGTAGGCAATCTAAAAGAAGAATTAAGCAAGGATTTTAATTTCCTATTCTCTTGCTTTATTGCTTCTATCTTCATGTGAGACTCCTGAAGAAGGCGCTGAAGGATAGAAATTTTCTCATTGAGTTTGTCCAAATCATAAGGTTTGGATTGTAGTCGCTGAGAAAATGCATAAATAGCTGATGAGTAATGGGTACCGAGATTTACAAGCTCGTAGATAGCTTCAACATCTGACTTATTAGCCAGATCATTATTGTATTGTACTATAGAACCTACAGCAGAAGCAGAAACAGCTGGTGAAAAAGGTGTTGAATACCTCACGTATTGGTTACGAGAAGATTGCTGGGCCATTGTAGAGTAAGAATGCAGAGAGAGATTGCAGAGTAAGAATGCAGACTAATTACAGAAAAGTAAAGAAGTTGGGATGCGAGTGAAGATGAGCTGAATATCTCTTTTATAGACAAAATTATGACTAAGCACCTCTATTGTTTCACAGCATCTCTCGTGAAGCGTCTCTTTACAAGAGACAAGAAGATGTAGCATCATAGCTCTGCGGCGCCTGACAGCTACAGAAAACTTGAAAAAAGATTTGCGGTGCTTTTTCATTTGCGGTGCAAATGAAAGGAAAAAATATTTGCTTCAACGAAATGAAAGGAAAAAAAAAAACCCACTATGAAGACCTTCTCTCCTATACTCATCTTCTCTCTTCTTCATTTTGGCAGCTGTCTTATTTGGAGCAATTGCAGAAGAGGCAATGGGTTGTACAACAATTGATTTCATGAACCACACTGGCGAGGTAATGAAATTATTTAATACAACGACACAAGAATTTTATGATATGCATACTGTTCTTCAAAATTTACCTTTGAAGAGTTCCTGTAATATTTTGTTAATATGTTTTATATATATGTTTTATATATTGCTTTCTAGGATCTGTGTTTCAAAAACTTTTATCATAAACTTTTTTTTTTGTGATTTATATATATTCATATAATTTATTAACTCAATTGATATGTTATTAGATTTGAATTCATGCGCAATTGCCTTTTACTCATTTGAAATTTTTCAAGATTCATTGTTCATGTCTCACTGTAAGTGTGACGCCCCCAAATTCCGCTTGGGATTGAACGGACATTTGAAGCGTCGAGACATGCAACACAAGGTTACCTGCCCCCGTTCATGACATATAAGATGCAATGTTCCTAACATGCATCTAGCATTATGCAATATTCGCAGCGGATAATCTTTTTCTTTAGCAATACTATGCACCAAACTAAATATATCCCAAATACTTGAAACATAATTCATACATAAAGGCATACTAAAAAGCCGTGATCACCACACTAGTCTAAAATGGTTGTGATCAAAAGAATACTTGAGATACAACTCCAAAAGTACAAGTATTAACCTAAGTTAAATACTATACCATCATCAACATCGCACCGTGGCCTAGTCGACCGTATTCAGTTGGTCAGATTCCAATTCTCCTTTGGGTCCTGTAACAAGATCTACCATTCGGGGGAATGGTAGTTGGGACTACCACAGTGAGATTTGATTACAAATCTCAGTAAGTTAACATAAAACTCACACACAGGTTAAAAATGCATGCATGGCAGTAAAAGCATAAATGCATAATTATAGTCATATATAAACATAGTATAACTTGACATATAGCATGACTTAACCAGAACTTAAACATGAACTGAAACTTGACTTAACATGGCATAAACTTAAGCTTAAAACATAACATGAACAAACAACATAACATGAACGTGAAACATAACATGGACATGAACATAACATAACATGAACGTGATCTTGAACATATCATAAAAGTGAACATAACATGATGTGAACATGAACTTGGAACATAACATAAACATGAACATAACATGTACGTGAGCATAATATAACATGAACTTGATCTGAAACTTGACTTATCATGCACTTGATCTGAAACTTGACTTAACATAAACTTGGAATCTTATTTAATTGTCTTGATTAATAACGTGCGTTAATACGTACTCCACAGTTGTTGTGGCCCCACGTATTCTACATGTCACAATTGCTGTGTCTCATGTAGTGTATGCTCCACAGTTGTTGTGGCCCCATACTTCATGCTCCACAGTTGTTGTGGCCCCATGAATTCACATAACATAAAATATAATACGTACTCCACAGTTGTTGTGGCCCCACGTATTCTACATGTCACAATTGCTGTGTCTCATGTAGTGTATGCTCCACAGTTGTTGTGGCCCCATACTTCATGTAACATAAAATATAATACGTACTCCACAGTTGTTGTGGCCCCACGCATTATAAGTAACATAAATATAATACGTACTCCACAGTTGTTGTGGCCCCACGCATTATAAGTAACATAAATATAATACGTACTCCACAGTTGTTGTGGCCCCACGCATTATAAGTAACATAAAATATAATACGTACTCCACAGTTGTTGTGGCCCCACGCATTATAAGTAACATAAAATATAATACGTACTCCACAGTTGTTGTGGCCCCACGCATTATAAGTAACATAAATATAATACGTACTCCACAGTTGTTGTGGCCTCACGCATTATAAGTAACATAATATAATACGTATCACAGTTGTTGTGGCCCCACGCATTATAAGTAACATAAATATAATACGTACTTCACAGTTGTTGTGGCCCCAGCATTATAAGTAACATAAAATATAATACGTACTCCACAGTTGTTGTGGCCCCACGCATTATAAATAACATAAAATATAATACGTACTCCACAGTTGTTGTGGCCCCACGCATTATAAGTAACATAAATATAATACGTACTCCACAGTTGTTGTGGCCCCACGCATTATAAGTAACATAAATATAATACGTACTCCACAGTTGTTGTGGCCCCACGCATTATAAGTAACATAAAATATAATACGTACTCCACAGTTGTTGTGGCCCCACGCATTATAAGTAACATAAATATAATACGTACTCCACAGTTGTTGTGGCCCCACGCATTATAAGTAACATAAATATAATACGTACTCCACAGTTGTTGTGGCCCCACGCATTATAAGTAACATAAATATAATACGTACTCCACAGTTGTTGTGGCCCCACGCATTATAAGTAACATAAATATAATACGTACTCCACAGTTGTTGTGGCCCCACGCATTATAAGTAACATAAATATAATACGTACTCCACAGTTGTTGTGGCCCCACGCATTATAAGTAACATAAATATAATACGTACTCCACAGTTGTTGTGGCCCCACGCATTATAAGTAACATAAATATAATACGTACTCCACAGTTGTTGTGGCCCCACGCATTATAAGTAACATAAAATATAATACGTACTCCACAGTTGTTGTGGCCCCACGCATTATAAGTAACATAAAATATAATACGTACTCCACAGTTGTTGTGGCCCCACGCATTATAAGTAACATAAATATAATACGTACTCCACAGTTGTTGTGGCCCCACGCATTATAAGTAACATAAAATATAATACGTACTCCACAGTTGTTGTGGCCCCACGCATTATAAGTAACATAAATATAATACGTACTCCACAGTTGTTGTGGCCCCACGCATTATAAGTAACATAAAATATAATACGTACTCCACAGTTGTTGTGGCCCCACGCATTATAAGTAACATAAATATAATACGTACTCCACAGTTGTTGTGGCCCCACGCATTATAAGTAACATAAATATAATACGTACTCCACAGTTGTTGTGGCCCCACGCATTATAAGTAACATAAATATAATACGTACTCCACAGTTGTTGTGGCCCCACGTATTATACGTAACATAACATATCTTATCTTTCTTAATGCATGAGATATTAATTAATATCATATACTTTTCTAACATGGCGTATACTTGTAAATGGCACCATATGATTTAATCATAACATTTCATGGCATACTTAACATGGCATACTTATAACATACATCATTGTATGACAGAAAAGATTATGTAACAGATAATTATTCATGAGATATTAAATCATACGTAACAGATGAACATATAATGACATATCATGACATGGCATATACGATAACATACATACATAAATTGTAGTTCCCTTACCCATCACACATACACAATAAACTGATAGTAAGTTAGAGGCTAACTTACTTCGATCGTCGCGTTCTATGAGAATAGAGTGCGAAACACGAGGAACTGCACAACATCTGGAAGAGGAACACTCAAGTCCTTAAGATTTTTACTTCTGAACTCAATTGTCATATTATGAGCACTTGCAACACCACGGCAACTTGAGGTTTCATTGTCATATAATACGAGTTGCTCAATTACTTCAATTCTTCGCCTCTGTCGTGCCATGTGGACAGATATGACTGCCTGAGTGCGAAGTCTATGGATCCATCATCGTTCACATGCATGGCACTTATAACAAGGCGAAATATTATACCCTCCGTTTGTCCGAGCATCACAGCCAAATGCAATATGGAGTTACCATCATTGTCCTTGGAATTAGGGAATATCCATGTCATCGCAGATTCCAAAGCAGTTTCAGGCATCCAAACAGTTATATTTAACACAAAGTGCAAAACACTGGCCCATCGAGATCCTCCAAGATCGAGTTCGGTTTGAATTAAGCAACTTTTCTATTACCTCTTGTGTCCTCTCATCACGGCTAAGGTGGAGAGGAATTCTCCCATCTTGATCACGAGCCAGGCAAACATCTGTATCTGCTTGCAGCAAAACTCTCACAATCTCAGCGTAGCCCTCCGCAGAAGCCAAGTGAAGGGCAGTTCGACCCCGCAAGTCCTTCCGATTTATGTTTCAATCCAGATTCTGTAAATGCATCCTTAAATTCCCAGAAGTTATTTATGCCACCGATATTCTCATCACCCAGAGAGGATACGAAAGCATTCTGGTTGCTTGTAAAGTATGACTCTGAGATGCTACCATTCATAGAACTCTGGTTGAAAGTAAATCCAGAGGCCCATTTTCTAGAACTTGGAGAGATCCCATCTGATACAGCAAATAAATCATCATGGCCGACGACACCATTACCATCAAAGGTTTGCGCTTCTCCACTATCAAGAGATGTGTTGGTAACCTTCGACTCTTCCAACTTATACTTTGATCCAGTTTCCAAGAATGCATCCTTGAGTTCCCAAAAATTCTGTTGAAGTTCAACTTTTGCATTAACATTGTCCTTGCTTTTGGAGAAGAAACCCGAGATAAAACCATCTTGTTTAGACATATGGCTCAAGTTGAAATCAGACCCACGATCCGATTCACCACCACCGGGAGAAGTCCCCTTTGATTCCACAAGCAAATCACCAGGACCATGTACGCCATTTCCAAGCGCAAATGTAAGTCTGGCGCCATCAGTATTTTCCAGTACTTTCCCTTCAGACTGGATTCCTTGGTCAATCCACGCTATTGGTTCCACTTTCAGTACTGATGATTCAAAAACCCCCACTCCCTTTACTATAGAATCTCCATTTCCGATAAGAGATTCCGCCTTCGCAGCTTTGAATTCCCACTCGCCATACTCATCATCGTCATCAAAGCGATCATTCTCTTCCACTAAGTCCGAATCCAACCCATTCGGATTCAAATACAACCCGTTTAGATTTAAATTTGACCCATTTGTATTCAGCTCTGATACATTTGAATTCAAACTCGACCCGTAATGGTTCTTGATTTGCTGATTCTGATTATATAGATTTGCAATCAAATTATTACGATTCAAATCCGATCCTTTTCTCCCATGATCAGTCCTTTTGTGGTTAGATAGAATGGTCGCGACATAGGGAACTGTAGCTTCGGCTTCAGATCTCCCCTCCTCCTCCTCTTCCTCTTCAAATTCCCCGAATATCGACAAAGGCAGAGCTCCCGTTGGCTTCACCCAGCGGGCCTCCCCTGGATTGACCCAACCCGGTTCACGGGGTTCTTTTTCATTGGGATTGTTGGTCCGAGGGGAAAGAGTGTGGGCAGGACAGCCGGGGAGCTTGGATTTGGGGGTGGTGATGAACTCACCCCACGCAACGGGGGAGGATGATGAAGAAGAGGATGATTTTTGGAGGCTGGTTAGGGTTGAAAAGGAATGGACGGTGGGATCAGGGAACGATGCGGAAAGGAAGTCCCCGAAGCTCTCGTCTTCGTCGTCCTCAGCCATAGTTCTGGTCTTCTCTCTTCTCTCGCTCTCCCACGGTGGCCTTTGACTTCTTTCTTTCTTTTTTTTTTATTTACTTATTTTATTTTCTTCCTAAAAAGGCCAATCAAGATGATGGATTTTTGTGCAATAATTACTCAACCTCTAGGCTAGTCATGATCGACTAACTTGTGTGGTGGGTGGGCACCCACCATTCCTAGAGACAAATAAATTTGATGCAGATTTGTTTGTTATAATTATTGAAAGGTGCAATAATTCTCCAAAAATGAACCTTCTCGCATGCCATAAAGGAACCAGATTGACGCCGGCAATCCTCTTTTGTAAGGGAAGAACAGAATACGTGATTTACGAAAAAGATAAATTATACGCGTGATTCCAGATGAGGGTAAAGAAGAGAGAAATGTGATTGCTGTCAGGAAATAATCTAAAACTGATTGCCGTGCTGTCTAAATTTTAGCGGGCTGTTACAGTAAGAATATAGCAATAAATGATGACTATTAATTTCCAAAACTCACCACCTTTCTTTCTACCACGATTTTATAAAATTTACACCTTATAACCAGTTCTACTGATCTATTTCACAACAAATTGCATTTTTGTGTAAAAAAAAATTACAAAAATAGCAGTTACTATGAAAATATGTTTTTTAATTTCCTCCGAACCAGATTGAGAAACACAATAAATAATACAAATTAATCACATTAAATCAAAAATATGTGCCTTGCACATTGAAATCCACACCTAGTATATATATATATGCATAAGGTAATCGGGTCACGACCCAAACGGGTTGGATCATGCTCATGGGTCTTAGGGTTTTGCTTGGGCATTCAATGGGTTTAACAAATGGGTTAGGCCAGTTTAAACGATCCGAATAAACAAACTATTCGGTCTAACACTAATTAAATAAAAGTTTTCTTGGTCCTGCATAAATATTTAATGGTCTTCAATCCAATTATTAGGCCTAACAAAAACCATTAATACACCGAATAAAACTTTGGATCCGTAGCCCTTTCAAAAATATCTAATAAACTTCAGTTCGACTTTTAGAAATATCGGCCATCCCAAAATCATCCACTAACTTTAACGGGCCTTTGAATATACTTTTGGGCCCAATAAAATAATTATTCATGGACTTGTTTAATATGATTCATTAAACTTAATTTAAGTCCAATAAAATTATCTATAATGTATTTCTTATAATATTGGGTTGGGATGTTATTAGGGACATTAGAAAAAATCAAAAAACCGATTGAACCAACTGACCGCTTGCAACCAATTCGACTAGTTTCAATTATGAGAAACCAATTGATCAAAATCGATTCGGTTTTGATTTTCATGATTTGAAAACTAAATTTGGACTGAAACCTAACAAAAAAATTAATTTTTAATTTTTTTTATATTATATGCTATATATATGATACATATGATAAAATTAATATAATAAGAAATCTTAATCTTATTATTTATGCTTCCTTGACATAAACTTACTCTTAAAGATGTATATATATATATATATTTTTTGAAACAATACCTCATGTATTTCATTCATGAATCTTCAACATTACAGAGTTTTTCTGTAACCAAACTGTTGCCAATAAAATCTGGCATCTCTTCTATCCACACAGTCTTTTCTATAAAACTTAATGCTTTTTTGGCTAAACAATGAGCCACTGTATTACTTTCTCTATATGTAAACTGTAAATGCCAATCAACATTCCTATTGAAATAGAACTTAATATCTTCTATCAAAGACCCGAAATCAGACATCTCCTCTTCATCCCTCTGTACAACCAAGATGACCTTCTTAGCATCACCCTCGAAAGTTGCATTGTGAATATACAGCTCAGAACACAACTCCACAGCCAATCTCAAAGCATGGCATTCAGCCACCACAGGATTTTCGACATTCCTTATCTGATCACAAACAGCAACCATTCCCTCTCCCTCATTATCTCTGATTATAATGCCCACTCCCATTCTTCTACCTTTAGTATCTAGAGATGCATCCCAATTTACTTTGACCCTGCCATAAACTGGTTTCTTCCATGTTGATAGCTCCCTTGCCTCCCTTTGCTCTTGTTTATGATTGTTCTGATAGGATTGAGCTTTCTTAAACTCCAGGAGAGAGTCAGTAGCTGTTCTCATAACCTTTTTTGGGCATAAAGTTTTCTTTTCAAAGATAAACACATTCCTTCTCATCCACACTTTCCTAAATAATACTGCCATGAGTTCCAATTCTTCTGAATTCAGTTTCTGCATAAGGCTTTCCCATAACTTCAGGAAGTCAGTCTCAGTTCTATTCCATTTCTGTACCCTGCTACCATCTTCTGTCCAGATGTCATTTGCAGCAGAACATTCCCACAGCACGTGCATATTTGTTTCCACCTCCCTGCTACATAAAGGGCAACTGTTCTCATCTACCACCTTTCTTTTGAACAAATTATCTTTTGTAGGCAACAGATTGTTGCCAGCCTTCCATAGGAAAAATTTTGTTGCATTTGGCATTGTGAGATTCCATATGCTTCTCCACCTTTCATCTATTTGTACCTCCCTTGAGCATTCACCAACTCTCCTCCTTATTCTTTCCCTTTGCAAGAAATAGGCACTGCCAACTGTGAAAACTCCCTTTTTTGAGGGACCCCATATCACTTTATCATGTGCAAAGCCTCTGCTCAGAGGTATTTTCAGAATTTGAATGGCTTCCTCATATTTGAAGATAGCTTTGATTTTGGCTTCATCCCACTCTCCTCTTTGCTTGTCAATCAACTCCTCAACTTTGGCATCTTCCTGCAAAACAGAAACTGGTGACTGTATAGTATAGGATGAAGGACTGTTTATTTTACTGCCATTCCCTACTTTCCACCTTATTCCTTCGTTTACAAGAGCTCTAGC
Organism: Carya cathayensis; assembly: GCA_011037825.1. NCBI lineage: Eukaryota > Viridiplantae > Streptophyta > Magnoliopsida > Fagales > Juglandaceae > Carya > Carya cathayensis. The sequence continues at coordinate 1,426,336 of QGSO01000199.1, forward strand.
ATTCCAAAAACTCCTCCAAATTGCCGATGGTTTTGAGCCCAAGTTAGCCTCTAAGAAGCTTGAATGCCTGTAATATTTGTCTTTGAAAACCACTGCTGCCAAGGAAGATGGACTTTTTAGTAATCTCCATCCCTGCTTTGCAAGAAGGGCCATATTAAACATCTCCAAGTCCCTAAAGCCTAGGCCTCCTTTCCCCTTCTGATCCCCCAGCTTCTCCCATTTCCTCCAATGAATACATTTTCCTTCCTGCTGTTTGCCCCACCAGAAACTTGAATACAGCATGTTAATCTCATGACACAGCTTCTTTGGGAGTTGAAAAACTGACATAGTGTAAGTAGGGATAGCCTGTAGTACTGCTTTGATCATGATTTCTTTCCCAGCTTGGGATAAGAAATTGTTCTTCCAGCTTGTAATCTTTTTCCATATTCTTTCCTTCAAACTTCGAAAAGTTTTAAAGCTTGATCTACCAATCATGGTAGGGAGGCCAAGATACTTATCATAATTTCCACAAACCAGTGAGTTGCTAGCTTCCTTAATCATCCTTTTGTCCTCCTCCTTTGTATTGCTACTGAAGAAAATAGAGGTCTTTTCTTTGTTTAAAAACTGACCCGAGGCCCTCTCATACTTCTTCAAAACTTCTTGCAAGTTAAACCAGTCAGCTAACTTGGCTCTACCAAAAAGAATGCAATCATCTGCAAACAGCAGATGATTGATACTTATACTCCCTCGTGCCACTTGTACTCCTTTTGTTAACTTCTGGATCTCATAGCCATTCAGCAGATTGCTCAAGCCTTCAGCACATAGGATAAAAAGATAGGGTGACAATGGGTCACCCTGTCTCAACCCCCTTCTTGGCCAAAACTTAAGCCCTGGTTGCCCATTGATCAATACTGAAAAAGACACAGTTCTTACACAAATCATAATCAGCTTCACCCATCTTTCATGAAACCCCAGCTTAGTCATTACAGCTTCTAAGAAAACCCACTCCACACGGTCATATGCTTTTGACATGTCCAACTTTATGGCCATGCTTCCCACCCTACCTTTCTTTCTAGACTTCATGGAATGCAGTAACTCGTAGTCCACCATTATGTTATCAACTATCAATCTTCCAAGTAAGAAAGCACTCTGTGTTGGGGAGATTATAGCTGAAAGGGTTTTTTTGAATCTATTTGATATGGTTTTGGACACTATTTTATACATCACATTACACAAGCTAATTGGTCCGAACTCACTGGCTTTTTTTGGCTCTTTACATTTAGGAATTAAGGCTATGTGAGTATAATTGAGGGCAGGGTCCATAGGTTTACCATTTAAAAATGACAAAGCAGTGCTACATACCTCCTCTGAAACAATCTTCCAATGGATCTGATAAAAACATGGGCCAAAACCATCTGGGCCCGGGGCTTTTAGAGGGGCCATTTGCTTTATAGCTTTTTCAACCTCCATCCTAGAGAAAGGCTTCAGCAAGTAGTCATTCATCTCTGATGAAACTCTTTTCCCCAACCCCCTCAAACATTCCTCAATATCTGTACAGCTTGGTTCTGAAGATAGGAACAGATTTTGAAAATAGCCTCTAAATGTTTCTTCCACTTCCTTGTAACCTTCCCTTTTTCTATTCCCCTCATCATACACTGAACCTATGTAATTTTTCCTTCTTCTTTCATTGGCACATGCATGGAAATATTTTGAATTCTTATCACCATACCTGTACCAATTGCATTTTGTCCTTTGCTTCCATCTTAGGTTCTCTTTTTCAAGTAACAGGTTCAATTCTTCTTTTACTTTTTTAATCTCACCAATATTATATCTATTCTCTTCCTTTCACAACCTTTGTAACAATTTTGTTTTTTCTTCAATCTCCTTATCTCCCCTTTGCCTTTTCTTTTGACTCCACTTGTGTAAAGCTTCCCCACTCTTCTGTAATAGGGCCACCACAGAACTGACCTGCCTTCCTCCATCTTCTTTTTTCTTCCAAACCTCTTTTAAAACCTTCTCACAATCTTCTTCCAGTGCCCAACTAGCTTCATACTTAAAGCCTTTCCTTCTCCCCCAACTTCTATTTTGCTGTTTCAGAATATGCATCAACAATGGTTTGTGATCTGAGGTTCTGGCTGCCAAGACCTCCACCCATGATTCTTTATATGCCTTAATCCAAGCAGGATTAGCTACTGCTCTGTCCAATCTTTCCTTGGTGAAGGAGTCACCTTGATGGGAATTACTCCAAGTAAACTTTTCCCCTTTCCAACAAAGATCACATAGATTGCCCTCATTCATAACCTCCCTGAACTTTTCCATTTGGCCTTCTGGCCTTTCTTTCCCTCCCCATTTTTCATCATTAGTGAGGATCTCATTAAAATCCCCTACTATGCACCATCCTGTCTCATATTGGGGCTTGAAGGATTTCAGAAGATTCCAACATTCTTGTCTTTTTACAGTTTCGGGGTCCCCATAGAAGCAGGTCAACAACCATCTCTTCTCTTCTTCATAATCTAGCCAAATGTTTATATGCCTTTGTGAGTAGTTAACAATTTCAGCTCTGACATAAGAATTCCAAAACAAGGCCATTCACCCTCCCTTCCCCGCTGTCTCTACCACAAAACAACCTTCAAAACCAAGCTTTCTTTTTAAATTTTCGAATCTTATATTCAAAGACTTAGTTTCCATTATGAAAACTAAGTGGGGTTTATTTTTCTCTGCCATATTGCAGAGATCTTGAACTGTTCGAGGATTCCCCAATCCTCGACAGTTCCAACTAAGTATTTTCATAATAGTAGGTGGGGCTGAGTGTCAGCCACCGCCTCTATTGTTGAAAGTTCCATCTCCTCTTCCTCCCTTCCCCATCTCCCTTTCTTTTTAAAAGTCACACATTCTCCTACTTCTTGTTCTACACTGCCTCTCTTTTTTTGAGTATTAATACCAGCTTCTTCCTTCTTTCCTACTGCTCTAGCCTTCCTCTTCCAGCCACCCTTCTTTTTTGCTGCTCCTCCACTTCTAGCCTCTTACTTCCTTCTTCCACCTCTATCCCCATCTCAGTGTGTTCCAGAGTTTTATCAACAGGCATCTCCCTCTTATTCTCCTCTCCTTCTTCAGCTCTCACCTCCTTTCTGTTTCCCTCCTCAGTTTTACTTATTTCCCCATTTTCTTGGCTGTTTTCTATTCCTCCCTCATGCCCTTCTATCTCCTTAAGAATGTCAACCCTTCTCTCAATCTCTCTCTGTTTGTACAAATTCTGACTCATCTTTTCTTCTTCTCTCAATCTTCTCTCTGTTTGGTTCATCTTTTCTTCTTCCCTTCTCCAACTATTCCCCTCCTCCTTTCTCCACGATCCCCCACTAGGACCCCTGAATTTTTGATTCTGTTTTGCCCTTAACCAGGTTCCATATTGTTCCTCATTGTCCTCACTCATGGTCTTCTTACAACCTTCCTCTCCATGCACAAAACAGCCACACACAAAACAAATCTTGGGCATCTTTTCATAGGTGAAAGGAGCCCAGTAGCTACTTCCTCTCACTTTTACAGTTCTCCCCCTTGCTATAGGCTGAGTCAAATCAAGGTGGATTTGTATTCTCAGATAGTTTCCCCACCCACTCCCATCCTCTTGCACTTCAACATTTTCTACCTTACCCACAGATCCACCTATTTTTTCAGCTTTTTCTTTGTCATGCAGGATAGAGGCAGATCATGAACTCTAACCCAGAAGCTTTCTGAGTCAAAGTTAACACGGTCCAAAGGAGTATACCCTTCAAACTCCTTCAGAACCAACAATTGGTTGTCAAACAACCAAGGCCTCCCAGACCACACTCTCTCCTTGTCAGCTAAGGTCTCGAAAATAATGGCAAATACATTGGATCTTACCTAAGTGAAAATGGCTGCCTTGCTTATCCTCCACACCTTAGCCAATGTTGATTCCAGAACCTCTCTACTAATTGACCTCGACGAGCAAAACTTTCCCAGCAGGCTTCGTTGTTCTTTGTATACTAACTCAGACGGATGATCATCATCGAGTTCGATGTCAGCTTGCTCCTCTTCCAACAGCTTAAGTCTTCTCCATTTCTCCTCTAGTGCTTCCATGGCTCTTAGCGCAGATCAGACGCTCCTCTCTGCCTATTTTCTGGCTCCGCTCACCCCTTAAACCTCTTAGACCACCGTGACACAACCGTGCCCTCCTCCACACTAGCCTCACCTTTTTCCCTCCACGAAACCGTTATAACCACCTTTCCGTGCCACTAAAACGCACCACTCACACTTCACCTCTTTTTTCAGAGAGAAAAAAGAGAGAAGACTATGATCAATATCTTGATCAATTGCTTTGTTAGTTAGTTTTTTTTTAAAGATGTATATTAATATTAAGTTATTAATATGTTATTATTTATCATTATATATTAAGCTACAACTTACATATATAATATTATAAGTATAAGAGCACACTTTTGACATTGTATTTTTCTCTTACTGGACATGCGGTACACCGTCCATAGTAATAAAGATGATGTCATTAAATGTTAATGTTTATGTAAGCAAATCTTGATGATACGAAATCTTTTGATTTGATGAAAATATCACGTCATCTATACTTTTAATGTGCGTAATAATTTTTCAAAATCTAAAATCTCATCGAATTCATTATTCTTTTCATTGACTTCTTGGGTGACTTGGAATGGAAAATTGAGCACCATATTACATAGTACCACGGATTCACGGAGGTTCGCAAAATTCAAATTTGAAACGTATATGGCATCTCTTGGCAAACTAAATGCAAATTTTGCAGATACGATTCCAAGCTAAGTATTCAGGACAAAGACCAATAAAACAAGTTTGGCAACGGCGGCATTCTGTCTATTCAGCATCTGTCAGCTGCTTTTCTTCGATCTATTCGTTTTGTTGGATAAGTTAAAACACTCATAAACCCAATTCAAAGAAAAATGGAAAGAGGACAGAAAATCTTGAAATCTTAGCTTTTTCATTCCGAGATTGAAAAGTTGCTTGACGTTTTAAAACAAGAAACCTTAATACATAGTCTTTCGTTGGGTTTAGATCGATCCACTTAAAAATTAAGGGTCCTGGTGTTCACAAAAGTTTCAACCTTAATTTCAACACTGAACCTTTTTTCAGATTTTAAGTTCTAATATAAGAAAAATTATGTTGTCAAGTTCGTGTATAGAGTACACTTAGTAAAGTATAACATAATTTGATTTAAAATATAAATATTAAAATTTAAAATTTTTAAATTAAATTTTATTATTTAAATGATGTGGATGATATATGTGCTCTACAAACTGACATGATAATAAAATAACTCTTAATATAATTATTAATAGACATTAATTTTTAAGGTTTCTTGTCTCAAATGCCGCATCATCCTTTCTTTAAGCCTGTCATGTAGTGCATATTCAATTTATAATTATTATATTTCTGACTTTTTCTTTATCATGCAATAATGGAGTAGAATGAAGTATTGAAATAGACAATTGTTCAAAGTAAGAAGCACATGGTCTGATACCTTCATATTTTTGGAAAGTAATTAGGCATTTTTTCCCTTATTAATGCATAAATTTCTAACATCTATCATTCCTATTCTTTAATTAAACCCTCTCAAAAAGACACTCATTGAGAGAGGCAGCCGGCCCTAGTTTAGAGAGAGACTCGTCATTCTCTCTAAAACCACTATCAAATCAAAACATGTGCAGAGGCTCTTGTCTCCTTCCTATCATCTCTAATTTTCTTCTTTTCTTGTAATCTTTTTATTGTTTTTTCAGGGCTAAGTATGGCGGAAGGCCAATTTGTTGCTCTTCGGCATTTGACGACCACCACACGCTCTACCGCAGGTTTTCTAAGCCGCTAGTTATTTAGACGATGGTTTTTAGAGATTTGCAACATGGACAAAGTTGTATCGTCTCTTAGATTGTAGTTTGTAGAGGTTTGCAGTATGGATTAGATCATGTCAGTCACAGTTGTATACTAGAGAACTACTAATGTTATAGTTGGCTTGTAATGTATATTTCAAGTCAAAATTGTAATATTCATTATTATTGAATCCATTATGTTTTATAAAAAAAAGCTAAATCCTCTCAAGTTTCTTTTTTTTTTTTTAATTTTTTTATAAATATTTAATCTATATACAAATATTATACAATTAAATTTATATATTGTCATAATTTAATATGATTTATCATATTATAAATTATTTTATAATATTTAAGTAATTCTACATACAACTGTGAAGTGCGTAAACATCGCGTAATTGATTTGAGAAAGAATGGAGCCTACTATTAAAAATTAATTTTCTTACATAGATCTTATATTTTATTTACTTTTTTCAAAATAATTATGTAACAGTTACACAATTCACAATTACAAATATCTTTTATCTTTATATATAAACCTATCATTCTTTTTAAAATGACTACCCACATTTGCAAAGGTGCACGTGTCCCACCACATTCTTCGTTGAGTTGATCTCGTACCAATACTCGTCAGTTCTACTATAGTATAAATTGTGGGTGGATTCTATGTGCCACTCACATGTCGCCGCGTTAATCTCTGAATTTCAAGTATCTCCGTTCTATTTTCTTTCACGAGTGGAGCACATGCACTTTACAATCAAGCAACGACTCTAGTAGTTCAGATTCCTTGCATTTTCTTTCATGTCCTTTTATTTTTTAAGTACTTTTATTTTTAAGTCGGTATATAGAAAATATTATTAATGTTATAAAATTTAATTTATAAAATTAAAATTTTAAAATTTATCTTTTAAATTAAATTTTATTACATAAATATTTTACTAAATATATTATCTGCACCAATCCGAAAATAGAATCTTTCCTCTTAATATTTTTCTAAAAATGGGTTTTTTCATTTTCCAATGATCACAACAGTGAAAGTGAGTTTTGCAGTGATTAGCCCGCTACAAATATCCAAAATAGTGACCCTTTTTGCTGTATATAGTCTTCAAATAATGCTAATCTTCTCGGTGGTGACTTCTGCTGAGATATATATTAACTCAATGATTAAGAAAATATTTTTAATAATGTTATGAATTTTTTTAATATTTATAAATGTTTAAAAAAACATGTGCAAGGAAAAAAAAAATGATTACACAGTACTTACATAATCACGATTGCAACTATTATTTTTCTATATTTTATATAGTTATATCATCTGTCTTGACTGCTACTATTTTCTTAATACCTAAATCTATCAAGATTATTGGAGACCATTAATTTGGCTCCACCTCTTATTTTTTTTCACTTTTATTTTTTATTACGTGGCTATGGCACTGCAGTGTAAAGGAAGTACTGTTGTTAGGAGTCTTCGCTCTGAGCTGTTTTCAAAATTTTTACAACTTTGCCAATTTTTTTCCTTTTTTAGAAAATCAAAACAAATAACTATGAATAGTATTAGCAATAACGAAAATCAGATCAGTCATAAAAAAAAAAAAAATCTAAAAGTGAAGCTTCAAATATATTATTTTCATATTTAATATGAAAATATCTCAAAATCTATAGATGAATATAAATTTAAATTTTTGTTATAAATGAATGATAACAATTTTATTTAAAATAAAAAATAGTAACCGCAATCGAGGAAATTAAGCCGCCACTGCCATTGACAGGTAAATTAGAGCCATGCACGTTTTTATACAGTAAAAAATATGCTTTGAACGATTGTCGTACGTACTCACGTTTCCACTTTCGCGTGCTGCCCACAAACCTCTTTTGCACGAGTTAGAACAGAGCTCAACACAGAATTGAACGTTCAAGGGCAAGCAAGAAGGACGCTGCCTTGTAAGTGTCTACTCACTCCACAATTTTATATTAGTCTAATTCAGTTAAGATATAAATACTTTTAAATTTTATGATGACCATAAATCTATTTAAATACCAAAAAGAATAATGGTTCTTATCTACAATCTCATAAATAGACATTCGAAATAAAGTTATTAAGATAATCATTTCTCGTAATTAGATTACGTCTTTGTTAAATTATCAAAAGAGATTGATTTTTTCTTTTTTGGAGGGGATTTTTGCCGGTGAATTAGGGAAAAGCTTTGGAATATTCTGACTAGCATGGAGTTAATTGGAAATGATCATCTGCAGTATTTTGAGAGTTTCAAGCTTGCAAGCATTCCCAGTAATGAAGATTTTAAAATGGTTTTCTGAAAAAACCGATCGACGGTGAAAACTTCCATATATAATCAATTGATCCAGTAGGATTTATAGATCATAGACACTATTTTTTCAAAGAAAGAAAAAACTTGAGACCTAATTATCACTAAAACAAAAATGTTTACAAATTCCAAAGGCTTCTCATTAATTTTTCCTTAAATGTATGGATTGGGGTTCTGCAATTCGACTGCAGAAATTAACTTTATACTGAAAATGAAATGGGCAAGAGATCATTTATAACTGTTATCATGAATTAGAGGGCACCGCATGCCTAATTACAAGAAATCAAAGGCAACTACATCTGACCTTATTACATGTGTAGTACTACAACTGGACTAGGTTATTTCCAAACCGAACATCATGTGTAGAAATGTAACACTAAAGATTATTATATATATCTTTATAATATGTTTGTTTGACCTATAATTTTGCTGATACATGATTGTTTCATGCATGCCCCTAATTTATCCCAACTGTATATATAAACAAACACTGCACATGATCTGTCCCCTGGAGTATATTGCTTTAAACAATATTTATTTATTCTGATGATCCTCAGAAATCCCAGTCAAATTCTGGCGGAAATACAACAGGATCAAATCCCTGCATATTGGTATCATTAGCTAAGGCGAAAGCATCAAGATGATCAAAGACTGGATTATCAATTGAAGAGAGAAGATCGGTGTGATGAACGTTCATAAGAATGCCCAACATCTGGTCTCTTTGTTGTTGCGACTCTAAAATTTGAGCTTTAATGGATTCAAGCTGCGCTTTGAGTTCCTCAACCATCTTTTGCAAATGAAAAATGGGTCCAACACTGCCATAAACAGGGTCTCTCAGCCTTGCCGTTGCTTCGTAGACTATTGCTTTAACAGCATCATCCCTGCATGTCTCATCCACCATCTACGTACGCACGACCAAAATAACATTGCTATCATGTCTTAGATTATGCAGTTTGCAGCGAGGAAAAAATCGTGTTATGCATAGAGAACAAATTAAAAAAAAAAAAAAAAATCAATTAGGGGGCCTCCCTATGCCTTTCGATAAACACTTAATTACAATCAATTAATGATACCATATTGCCTTGAAAGGTAGCTCCTGGTTATGACAAATGATGTCACAATCATGACATCGGAATATATCAGTGGAGGAGATTTTATTCCATCTAGCGTGACATTGTAGATCGACCACTAAAATTGTGCCATATCAACTGATCAAGTGCGTGATTGTAGAGGCGAATAAATCACACGTTGTATAAAATCTTGGACATATTTATAAGCTATATGAAAACTTCTCTCTGAACAGGTTTTAAGAGATGAATTAGGCTCATAAATTTATTCATTAACACGACTCAACGCATATATATGATCCACGCAATAGCAATAAGGTCTTGCATCAGATACGATCGAGAAAGAATATGACTCATATATATGACAGAAATTATGGCATGCATTTCTGCAAGCAAGAAAGGATTAATTCATGCATGAACCATAAATATATATATACGAGTTCTCACCTGAATCATTTTGATAGCATTGCTGGCACCAAACACTTTATGCACACCAGCAAACTTGTCCATTTCTTCGCAGGGAAAGTATGGCGCAAGCAAGCAATTCCTTTCACATTTCCGGCGGAGCATTCTGCAAGCGGCACACGGTTGCTGGACCCTGCAGCCTCGTGCCAGATCTTGGGATCCCATATTTTGGAACTGTTCGAAGTTGTGGTGCAAAGAAGTTTTGAACTCAGCTAGATACGTACATATATATATATATGAGAAGATGCCATCGATAGGGATTCTGGGCAGTTTTGTTGGGGTGCTAAAATGTCAAAAGTTAGTGCAAGGAAGTTGCGGAGGCGGCCACGTGAGGACAGGTGTAAGATGATCAACCTGTTGAAAAATGTGATTCACTGGCTAACTGTTAAAGGCCGACATTAGTGGGTTTTGCCAAACAGTACCTAGAGACAAGTTAGTCGCTATCCAACGCAGAGAAATTTCCCATTTTGAATGCCTGTCGAGTTTGAAAAAGAGGGGTCTATATGTTGTTTGCATCGATCATAATTTATTTATTTATTTTAAATATTTGGAATTTGTGATAACTCACTAGAGATTTATTATTTATGAAATTTTGTGAAAACGGTAGGATTCATTACCAAAATCTTTGAATTAATTAGAAAAATTTTAAATTTTTTTTTCACTGAAGTTTAAAAAAGTGGTGGGTTATATAAATTGAAATTATATTATATGTTTGGGAAGGTTACTATTTTTTTTTTAAATTTTTGTGAGAAATATTTTAATTTTATTCATTATAAAATTAAGATAATATATATAATTAATCTAATAATGAAAATTAATTTTAAAATTCTTTTGTTCATGGTCAAACTCATTTTTAGACAGTAATTCTCTTGTATAAAAATCTTAGCTGTTATGATTAATTCTAATTTTCTATGACTTGATTATGTTCAACTCCCATGTGTTAATTACCTTTTGTGACCAAATGATTAATCTACAGAAGCTTTGCACCTGACTAGACTGGCAGGCTATCCATGCACGTTTATAATAGCTTGAGCTTAATTTAAAGAATATAAATCTTAAAACTCTAGCTTTTTAACAAATTAAATTAATATAAATTTGATTTTTTTTCCCTTCTAGAAAATTACCTGCGGAAAATACGTACATACTAATCCTTTTATTAACTCAATCAGATACTACTTACCTAGCTAGGAGCTAATAAAGAGACAAAGAATCGCTTATTCAAAAATTTGGTCAGGATAAAAACAAAGATGCCAAATTCCTACAAAGACAATTGAAGTTTCCAAACTAATAACAAACACATTTAGACTGAAAGGACACTTATATTAACATAATATTGGATTATATATGTGAAGTCCCCAGCCCTCGCTTGGAATTAGATAGTGATTGAAGTGTTGGGACATGTAATTCAAGACTACATACACTTGTACATGACAGTTAAGATACAATGCATCTATTGCATTCTAGTAGCAGACAATAAATCATAGCAAAAATTCATGTAAATCTAAGTAAAATTTAGAGCAATTTTGTAAAATGTCATGGTACCATAAAAACTAAATATCCCAAAAGATTTCATTGTTGAACATCACAAAATACAAGGGGTTTACATTGTACATGACTCTTAAAATGCCAAGCGTCCCTTTGCTTGAGATACATAAAAAGACTTATTTCCTTTGAGGTAGTTTGGGCTACTAAATTCCCGAACTGTAAGCAACCCTTTGGGCTTCTACGGTATACTCACATGCTTGTCTTAAATAGCCCATTACAAAATCCATACGATCTCCTAAGGAGAGTGTGTCCTCATGATCGGACGACCTTGGTGAGTCATGGTCCTTATTCAGAGTATCTTGGATGTCCTTAAGGTATCATGAAGTGTTCCTTATGCAAACAATAACAAAATTGTAGTGGGCCTTATGAGTGTACTCGTCCTCGACTAGGTCATTAATCTCATTCATTATGCTTAGGGTCTTGAGTACCTACCGCAACTTCTACCATTTCAAGTTGGGAATGGTAGTGGAAACGACTATGAAGAGTGTTAAGGACATGTTTCACACCACCAACTGTATGGACACTTGCAAGAAATAAGAGGGCGGCACTGGGTGCCCGGTGGTTCTTCGATGTTTAAGTCAGATATATGATCTTAGTATGTATATATATGAAAAACTGAATTGAATTGACAGAGTTACCTCTAAGTGCTATTTATAGGAGTGTAGTCGGGAAGATAATTAACATTGATGGATATATCCTTGATAGTTCTCTGCATTAAATGGAGTGATCCTTTCCCTCATAACTCGGAGGCATTATCTAGCCTTCATTGTGCTCATCTGTAAGACTTATCGGATCCGCTATGGGTTATTGGGCCTTCACTATGATGGGCCTATAAGTACTAAATATAACTTCTAGTTACCCCGCTAATTTTCTGCGTAGCAATACATAGGAAGTTAATTTCATGTATCTTTCTTTCTACTCCGCTAGCCTCAAATAGATGACAGCTTTAAGATCTACCCCCCTGTTTTCATTCAGGTTTATTTATGCTACACCCTCTCGTAGGCTGTAAATTCCTTGTATTTGTTAGGCCTTGACACGTGTCTATAAGTGTTCCCGCTCTTCACATTTCATTTCCAAGAATGATAACTGCCGGTACACAAGTAACCATTCTATTTCCTAAGAATCTTTCAGGATCTCACCATTGCCTTCTTCCTGCATTGCCTTTTCCCTTTCCTTGCTTCATTGAAAAGTCTTATTCCAAACTTTCTGCTCTTCATACTTCCTTGCATTTCTTTGCATTTCCTTGTGATTCACTGTATTTCCTTGCAATTCTTTGCACTTCCTATCAAATGACTCATTGTTGTAATGTTACCCCTCTACGCCCAGCAGTGGAGACCCCTTCTAGGGTTTCTACCCTTTTGAAGCTGAATCTTTCGAGGGCCAAACACCCATTTCCTTTAAGGGGTTCACCTGACGCTTGACCATATCTACTAGGGAACTAACAAAACTACAGACGACTTGCTGCATTCTTGGTTCAATGGAGTTTGTAATCCCTCTTGAGGGCACCGGCACCATTGATGAAGAAGGTTTTTCTGGTCGAGTTGCTCTTAATGCTTGTGCCTAGACAAGTGGACTATGACTCACATTCTACCTTTCTATGCAAGATGTTCTCCATCTTCTTCAAATTTCACCCACCCAACTTTCCCCACATGGTTGGCATGTGCTTTTGTGATCTTGCCATAGTGTTTCGCATGGTTTTGGAGCTCTTGGGGGAGAGATACCAATACTTGATGGCCCGTGAGTTCTTTTTCTTCTATGCTTTGAGCTGACTACTAGGTAATATATGTAGCTTTCGTGTTAGAACAAATGGTCGATGGTTGGTGGCTTTTGTGCTCTGCCATTCTAATGCTAAATCCTAGAACAAGAAAATTTTCTTTCTTTTCTAGAAATGGCGGGGAATTTTCCACCTCTAAGAAAGACATTCTTGACTTTCATGTTTAAGCTAATTGGGGAAAAGTTCTTGATGACAAGAAAATTTTAATTGACCTTACTGGACACGAACTAGAACGCATTGATGCAGTTCTGAATTGGGCTAAATAATATGATAGTAAGGGCAAAGAAGGTGCATTGTGGACAGACAAGTTACTGTCATTGGTTAATATTGATAGGTTTCTTATTGTACTTGATTGTTCCCATGTAAAGGGTAGAAACTAAAATCTATGAAAAAGGCTTCTTCCAAGAAGAGGCCTGCCTCACTGCCTTCTTCTGAAACTCTTGTGAAACGTACTCGCAAAGTAGAGGGTGAGACACCTACCAGTCGCCCAATTGAGGATGTGGAAGAGGTGGCTGTAAAAATGGGTTTAGATGAGGCCATTGGTTCTAGCGCTGAGCTAAATTTTGTGAGGGAGGTACCTACCATGCATCCATCGTTGCTTGAGTCTCCTTGACTGAATGGCCTTGATAGACTTATGGGCCAAGGCTTTATTGATTTGGTTGTGGCCTTTGATTATGAATCCCTTGCTAATGTGTTGAGGGACACCTTTGAATTTCATTCGCACCTTACTTCTACGCCTTTTAGCGATGAGTCCAATTTTGATATTTTTAGCGCCTTTTCTATGAGTGTGGCAGAATCGTGACTTTTGAGATGTCACCCATTACAATTGGCATCCACTAGATTGCAAGCCCTAATACTTTACCTACTACTGTTTTTTTTTTGGGGTGGGGGGGGGGGGTGACCCCATCGACAGATAATGAATGGGTCTCTATTCCCTCAACCAACCCCTCTTCCTTTGGCAGTGACTAGGAAGCTTCAACCACTAGGGAGAAGGGGTGGGTCGTCAGGGGCTAACCAGGTATTGGGGAGATAATGAGGGAGGGGAAGGTGAAGAGGAAGGAGAAGAAGAAGAAGGAGAAGGAGGAGGAGAAGAAGAAGGAAAAGATAACAGTGAGGGTAGAGAGGACCTCAACACCATTCCAGCTCGTGGCACTTCTATACTAGAGGTAGAAGTTTCTTCTCTGCCCATCAAGCCCGAGGTAGAATCCACAACTCCAATGTTTTGCCAGAAATGCATCCCCTCTGAAGGGCTTGTATCGGGGCAATCCTATCGGGAAGAAGGCAAAAAGGGTCCTTCATGCATGAGTACTCCTCCCCAAGATAAGATCATAATGGAGATATCACACTGCCTGAAGGTCTTCTTGATGCTGGTATAACTTTGTTTGTTACATTACTTTTCTTTTCAACCTTTAATTTGTGTTTAATCTTTTCAAATCTTGGTTGCACTCTATAGGACATGGATAGTCTAGCAGCTTGGATCATCAATGATCGTCGCAATCTAGAATTTGAAGTTAAGGTAAGGTGAAAATTTTCCTTTTATGCTAAACATGAGATCTTTCATCTGTTAGCTAAGAAGACTGAGATGAATTACTACCTTGAGCTGGCTTATGGGCACATTTGATCCCTAGAAGGTGAGCTTGATATCCTCTGTGAGGAGGTGTCTAAGCTTCGGAGTGAATTACTTCACGTTGGGTCCTTGTATTTGCCTTATGATTGGCAGAGTTCGAGCGTGACTTAGCTCACACCCAACTAGGTAATGCTAAGAAGGAACTGGATGAGATTGTAATGGAGATATCACATTGCCTGAAGGTCTTCTTGATGCTGGTATAGCTTTGTTTGTTACATTGCTTTTCTTTTCAACCTTTAATTTGTGTTTAATCTTTTCAAATCTTGGTTGCACTCTATAGGACATGGACAGTCTAGTAGCTTGGATCATCAATGATCGTCAAAATCTAGAATTTGAAGTTAAGGTGAGGTGAAAATTTTCCTTCTATGCCAAACATGAGATCTTTCATCTGTTAGCTAAGAAGACTGAGATGAATTACTACCTTGAGCTAGCTTATGGGCACATTTGATCCCTAGAAGGTGAGCTTGATATCCTCTGCGAGGAGGCGTCTAAGCTTTGGAGTGAATTATTTCACTTTGGGTCCTTGAATTTGCCTTATGATTGGCAAAGTTCAAGCGTGACTTAGCTCGCGCCCAACTAGGTAATGCTAAGAAGGAATTGGAGTCCTCTTAGCAACAACTGGTCGCAGCTAAGCAACATTGCTCAGAATATGCTTAGCGTTGGCTGCCTTAGAGGAGAACCGTACTCAGCTCTCACGTAATCTCAAGCTTAGGCATTGCACAATGCATTTAAGACGGAACTCAAGATCCAACTGTCTGACAGCAAAGAATCTTATGAGGATTTATGCTAGAGGTTTGATATCTATAAACAGAAATGTGAGGCTCTCGACTCCAAGTAGGATAGATAGAACCAAACCTTGATCAACTTGGACAAAAAGGTATAGGAGCATAAGGCACGATTGCAAGAGCTGAAGGTTGAGCTGACTATTTCAAGGAATGAGTTGGTCCGCTTGCAACCACAGTTAGTCTCCACCGCAGGCGTTAGGGATCGAGCCTTTGGGTATGGGTAAGGCGCTGACGTGACTCATCTGAAAGCTTATATGTTCACTCACCGTCGAGCGGACCTGAAGCGCCTAAAGTTAGATAACCTCAAGCCTCCCAACACAACAATTCAATTTGTTGACTCCTTAGGGGTAAGAGTATGCCGGATGCCTTCTTGAGATTGCCACCATCGTCATCATCGTTTGAGCCCCTACTAGCTCCTCTTTCTTAGACCTTCAATTTTTTCTCCTTTTTCTTTAGACATGTAAATTGCTCATAGATACCGTTGTGTAACCTTTTTGGATAGATTGGTGTATTGTTGATGATGCTTTGTTTTACTGCGAAATCTTCTTGCCTGGCTTAAACCTTTCCTTTTACCCATGTTGCTTGCCTGTGCTTGGATTGCTTGGGTCATGGAAGTCTTTAGACCTCCATGCCCATTTTGTAGGGCTGTGAGTCCTTGACTCAGCTCTGGTGGCTAAGTGTGGGGTTGTGTGGACTCTTAACCTCCACGCCTATTTTGTTGCACTACGAGTCCTTCAGTCGTCTCTGGTGGCTAAGAGTTGGGGTCATGGGGTCTTTTGACCTCACGCCCATTTTGTTGTACCACTATTCCTTGACTCGTTTTTTGTGGCTAAGTGTGGGGGTTATAGGTTCTTTTGACCTCCATGCCCCTTTGGTTGCACAGTGACTCATTAACTCAACTTTGGTATCCAAGTGTGCGGATTGTTGGGTCTTCTGACCTCCACGCCCATTTGGTAAAACCATAAGTCCTTAACTCGTCTTTAGTGACTAAGTGTGGGGGTCGTGGGATCTCTTGACCTTTACACCCATCTAGTTGCATCGCAAGTCCTTGACTAATCTTCGGTGGCTAAGTGTGGGGATCTTGTGGTCTTTTGACCTTTACGCTCTTTCGGTTGTACTGTGAGTCCTTAAATCATCTTTGGTGGCTAAGTTTGGGGGTCATGGAGTCTTTTGACCAACACGCCCATTTGGTTGAACCGCGAGTCTTTGACTCATCTTTGGTGATTAGTTGTGCGGATCGTGGGGTCTTTTGACCTCCACGCACATTTGGTTGAATAGCGAGTCCTTGACTCATCTTTGGTGGTTAAGTGTTGGGATCGTAGGGTCATTTGACCTACACACCCAATTGGTTGCATCCTGAGACCTTAAGTCATCTTTGGTAAATAAGTGGGGGGATGGTGGGGTCTTTTGACCTCCAAGCCCATTTGGTTGTACCGTAAGTCCTTGACTTGTCTATGATGGTTAGGTGTGGGGGTCGTGGGGTCTTTTGACCTCCAAGCTCATTTTATTGCACTGCAAGTCCTTGACTTGTCTCTCGTGGCTAAGTGTGGAGGTTGTAGGGACTTTTGACCTCCATGCCCATTTGGTTGCATTGCGAGTCCTTAACACATCTTAGGTTGCTAGGTGTGAGGATTGTGGAGTCTTTTGACCTCCAAGCCTATTTGGTTGTACCTTAAGTCCTTGACTCATCTATGGTAGCTAAGTGTGGGAGTCGTAAGATTTTTTTACCACCACACCCATTTTGTTGCACCAAAAGTTTTTAACTCATCTTTGGTGGCTAAGTGTGGGGATCGTGGGGTCTTTTGACCTCCACTCCCATTTGGTTGCACTGTGAGTCCTTGACTCATCTTAGGTGGCTAGGTCATGGGGTCTTTTGACCTCCATGCCTATTTGGTTGTACCACGAGTCCTAGACTTGTCTATGGGGGCTAAGTGTGGGGCTCGTGGGGTGTTTTGACCTCCACGCTCATTTTGTTGCATCGTGAGTTCTTGACTTATCTTTGGTGGCTAAGTGTAAGGGTTGTGGGGTCTTTTGACCTCCATGCCCATTTATTTACACTGCGAGTCCTTGACTCATATTTGGTGGCTAAGTGTGGGGATCGTGAGATCTTTTCACCTCATGCTTATTTGGTTGTACCGCGAGTTCTTAACTCGTATTTAGTGTCTAAGTGTGGGGATCATGGGGACTTTTGACCTCCATGCCCATTTGGTTTCACCACGAGTCTATGGTGGCTAAGTGTAGGGGTTGTGGGGTTTTATGATCTCCACGTCCATTTTTGTTTCACCGTGAGTCCTTAACTCGGTTCTGGTTGTTAAGTGTTGGGGTCGTGGGGGCTTTTGACTTACACTTCTAATTTTGTTGTACTGCAATTTCTTGACTAGTTTTTGGTGGCTAAGTGTGGGGGTTGTGGGGTCTTTTGACCGCCATGACCATTTTGTTGCACTACGAGTGCTTTACTCATCTCTGGTGGCTAAGAGTTGGGGTTGTGGGGGTCTTTTGACCTCACGCCCATTTTGTTGTACCATGATTCCTTGACTCTTTTTTGGTAGCTAAGTGTGGGGATCGTGGGGTCTTTTGACCTCCACGCCCATGTGGTAGCACCACGAGTCTTTAACTCGTCTTTGGTGACTAAGTGTGGGGGTCATGGGGTCTCTTGACCTCCAGATCCATTTAGTTGCATTGTGAGTCATTGACTCATCTTTGGTGGTTAAGTGTGGGGATCGTGGGGTCTTTTGACCTCTATGCTCATTTGGTTGCACCTGAGTCCTTCACTTATCTTTGGTGGCTAACTGTGGGGGTCGTGGGGTTTTTTGACCTCCACACCCATCTAGTTAGGCCGCGAGTCTTTGAGTCGTTTTTGGTGGCTAAGTATGGGGATCATGTGGTCTTTTGGTTGCATTGCGAGTGCTTGACTCGTCTTTGGTGGCTAAGTGTGGGGATCATGGGGTCTTTTGACCTTCATGCGCAATTGGTTGTACTGCGAGTCTTTAACTCGTCTTTGGTGGCTAAGTGTTGGGATCATGGGGTCTTTTGACTGACACACCCAATTGGTTGCACCGCGAGACCTTAAGTCATCTTTGGTGAGTAAGTGTGGGGATTGTAGGGTCTTTTGACCTCCATGCCCTTTTGGCTACACCACCAGTTCTTAACTCGTCTTTGAAGGCTAAGTGTGGGCCTCATGGGGTGTTTTGACCTCCACGCCCATTTTGTTATATCATGAGTCCTTTACTCATCTTTGGTGGCTAAATGTTGGGGTTGTGAGAGTCTTTTGACCTCCATCCTCATTTGGTTGCACCGGGAGTCCTTAACTCTTCTTTGTTGGCTAGGTGTGGGGATCGTGGGGTCTTTTGACCTCCAAGCTCATTTGGTTGTGGGGTCTTTTGACCTCCATGTCCATTTTGTTGCACCGCAAGTTCTTAACTCACCTTCGATGGTTAAGTTTGGGGATTTTAGGGTCTTTTGACCTCCACGCCCATGTGGTTGCACCGTGAGTCCTTGACTCATCTTAGGTGGCTAGGTCATGGGGTCTTTTGACCTCCAAGCCTATTTGGTTGCACCACGAATCCTGGACTCGTCTATGGTGGCTAAGTGTGAGGCTCGTGGGGTGTGTTGACCTTCACGCTCATTTTGTTGCACTGTGAGTCATTGACTCATCTTTGGTAGCTAAGTGTGGGGGTTGTTGGGTTTTTTGATCTCCATGTCCATTTGGTTGCACCGCGAGTCCTTGACTCATCTTTGATGGCTAAGTGTAGGGATCATGAGGTGTTTTGACCTCCATGCCCGTTTGGTTGCACCGAGAGTCCTTCACACGTCTTTGGTGGCTAAGTGTTAGGATCGTGAGGTCTTTTGACCTCACGCCCATTTGGTTGTACCGTGAGTCCTGAACTTGGCTTTGGTGTCTAAGCGTGGGGATCATGGGGTCTTTCGACCTCCACGCCCATTTGGTTTTACCACGAGTCTTTGGTGGCTAAGTGTGGGGGTCGTGGGGTCTTATGATCTCCACGTCCATTTTGTTTCATCGTGAGTCCTTAACTCGTTTATGGTTGCTAAGTGCTAAGGTTGTGGGGTCTTTTGACCTTCATGCCCATTTTGTTGCACTATGAGTCCTTTACTAGTCTTTGGTGGCTAAGAGTTGGGGTTGTTGGGTCTTTTGACCACACGCCCATTTTGTTGTACTGCGATTCCTGGACTCATTTTTGGTAGCTAAGTGTGGGGATCGTGGGGTCTTTTGACCTCCACACCCATGTGGTAGCACCATGAGTCCTTAACTTGTCTTTGGTGGCTAAGTGTGGGGGTCGTGGGCTTTCTTGACCTCCACATCCATTTAGTTGCATCACGAGTTCTTGACTCATATTTGGTGGCTAAGTGTGGGGATCATGGAGTTTTTTGACCTCTACACTCATTTGGTTGCACCGCGAGTGCTTAACTCATTTTTGGTGGCTAAGTGTGGGGGGTTGTGGGGTATTTTGACCTCCACGCCCATCTTGTTGAACCGCAAGTCTTTGACTCGTCTTGGATGGCTAAGTGTTGGGATCATGGGGTCTTTCTGACCTACACGCCCAATTGGTTGCATCGCGAGATCTTAAATCGTCTTTGGTGAATAAGTGTGGGGATTATGGAGTCTTTTGACCTCCACGCCCTTTTGGCTGCACCACGAGTCCTTGACTTGTTTTTGGAGGCTAAGTGTCGGTGTCGTGGGGTCTTTTGACTTTCACGCCCATTTTGTTGCACCACGAGTCATTGGCTCGTCTCTGGTGGCTAAGTGTTGGGGGTTGTGGGGTCTTTTGACCTCCATGCCCATTTGGTTGCATCACAAGTTCTTAACTCGTCTTTGGTTGCTAGGTTTAGGGATCGTGGGGTCTTTTGACCTCCAAGCCCATTTGGTTGTACTGTAAGTCCTTAACTTGTCTATGGTGTCTAATTGTGGGGGTTATTTGAGCTCCACACCTATTTTGTACTACGAGTTCTTAACTCATCTTTGGTGATTAAGTGTGGGGATCGTATGGTTTTTTGACCTCCACATCTATTTTTTTGCACTGCAAATTATTAACTCGTCTTTGGTTGCTAAGTGTGGGGATCCTAGGGTTTTTTTTTTAAAACAATATACTCTAAGGCTTTGCCTTCCAACACTTAGAATCTTCAAATAACTAAAATACTTCTCCAATTAAAAATATGAACAGTGACTTGGCAAAGTCCGGGTTCTCACATCCTCCCCACTTAAAAATAGATTTTGCAATCGAAATCTGTAGCGGAAATTACTAATAACACATGACATCATGACAACTTTGATCCTTACCTCAAACACTAGTAGTCGTAGACTCCTCAGACGATGATGGGGGTGGCATAACATCTTTATCTTCTGAGACTGAATCTTGCGAAAGATAATATCGCATCTAGATCATAGTCATAATACATGTTCACTCGCATCTCATTCAGCTTATGCTCAATTTCAAACTCATTATCTTCAATAGGTTGTCCTTCTTCACGATAACAAATACGGTCAGTGGATGAATCTGAAGTCTTAAATGGTTCATATCTCAATGCGTGAGCTTCTGTATTGTGACTAGATTCTGCCTTAGGGTTAAGTCCAAGATTGCGTATCCTTCCCGCCTGTAGGAGGATGACATCATCTACTAGCCATGAATTGAGTTAAGAATTGCTTGGCTATCTCCTAGAAACTATTAATGGTCCCTGGCCATAGAGTTCCAAACAAACCACGTGCAATCCCTTTCAAGGTCAGAGGGAAGGCGCGGCAGGCGACCTCTTTTGGAAAACCGTGGAGGGTCATGTGTGCTATGAAATTTTCCAAATGATCAATGGGGTCCCTGGGTCCATCATACATACCAATATGGGGAACTTTGAATTTAGGTAGAAGTGGTACCGCCATCACTTCATCACTATAAGAGAGGTCTATTCGATTTAGCAATTGTTCTATCAAGAAGGATCCTCCTATCTTTCTCGTCATCTCTTCATACTTGTTGACGAGTCTCTTAAGCTCATCATTCTTTGGCATTGACCCCACCCGTGTTGTGGGTATCTCTCTCACCCTTTGTTTGTTCATTATTAACTGGTGGAGTAACGGCGTGCTACCGCCTTAATTCCTCGTTCTCCTTTTGTAGCTGCTTTACTAGGGCCATTGCTTTCTTCAGTTTATCTTCCATATCTGCCGGTCTTACTTCCATCTCTATCGTGCACATCTCTTGTTCTCTGTTTGCTTGGGATCGCGTGGTAGTTGGCATGTGAAAATCATGTTGAAATCTGTATGGATCCCATAGACGGAGCCACTATCAAGGACGTGTTTCATACCACCAATTGCATAGACACCTGAACGAAATAAGCAAGCGACACTGGGTGCCTGGTGGTTCTCTGATGCTTAAGTCAGATAAATGATCTTAGTATGTGTATATATGAATAATTGAATTGAATTGACAGAGTTACCTCTAAGTGTTGTTTATAGGGGTGTAGTCATGAAGATAATTAACACTGACGGATATATCTTTGACAATTCTCCACATTAAATGGAGTGATCCTTTCCCTGATAACCCGGAGGTGTTATCTAGCCTTCATTGTGTGCATCTATAAGACTTCTTAGATCCGTTATGGGTCATTGGGCCTTCACTTTGATGAGCCTATAAGTACTAAATACCCCTTCCAATAAGATTTCAAGAAATCTCAGTAAGTAAACAAACAACATCCCATATATAACATAAACATATAAAGGCAAACCATGAAATGAATTCATGGACATGTACTTGACAAAAAACTTGGTTCATGCAATTTGACTTTTCCATAAAACATCTTTTCAGTTTTGCACATTGAACAATATACATATAATACATCCTTATTTCATTGTCTTGTTAACTTCTTGTAACATGTAGTTTGGATATCTCACGGCTCCACTATGTACTGTTGGTTCCTAGCTAGTTACCACATCATCCAAAGGTCCACTTGATAGAGGTGACTACATTGTAGTCCTTACCATGCGACATTTCACCATTTTGCCTTCACCGCACATAACACATTTGGCACTCACTAGCTTTAGGTGCTACCCCACTCCGGTATCCTTTTTACAAGGATCCATTCAAGGCCCGCTGACGGTACTTCATTGACCTATGGGTTAACACTCCAATTTACGCACTCTCGCACTCTAGAGTGGACAGAGAAGCTCCACCAGGACATTCCCCAGTCCTAGCATTTGGGGTCACGATAAAACATGTACAGACTATTTTCTTTAGAAATAGTACACAACCCAAATGTACATGACATGAACTTGTGACACAACATTGAACATCTCTTGTTATGGTTTGAAAATATTAGAATATTTGAATACTTAGTTCACAAACATAGGCAATAGCATTTGAGACATATCAAAATAGAAGAGCAATATCTTAAACTCAAAAACATATGCATGGCCGAATCATTTGAGACTTACAAAAACATGTTATAACAAAAAAATTTGAACCAATATTTCTAAGCGTACCCGAAAACATCATGAACAAGTAAACATAGCAAGAACATGCAAATTCGATTATAAGGCATCACATTGCAAGAGATTATCACAAATCAATTATTTCATATGATGGCGTATGAAAATATAAAGTTTACATCACATATATAAATATTATCCAAAGTAGATTGAGAGTCTACTTACAAAAATCCAAAGCAATATAACATGATCAAATAAGCTATAAAAATATTCATTTAACTAATTAGAAACAAGAAATCATAACCCTAATCCGGCGTGTGTGGAGTTGCTAGGATTTTTTTTGCTCATGGAGGCACTCCAAGCATTTGGCCTAGAGGCCATTGGTTGAAAGGTGGTTGCATTTCTCCTTGATCTTGGTTAGGTCTTGGGTGTGCGAGTGTGTGCATGGCATAGGTGTGATGTGCATGTCGTGCATCATGGCCAAGATTCATTGGAAACATGATAAAGTTACAACTTCTAGTTTTTGACCTCCCCCTTAGGGAAACACTAGTTTCTTCCAAGAAAACCTGTAAGAGTAAGATCAAATGTTTGTGTGTGGAAGTGGTGTCTTCCTTGAAATCATGCCCTCAAGACCCTATCACCCCTTGTGTTTGAGCGTGTGCATGTGTGTGTGGGTAGTGGGAGTAAGGGCTGTACCGTGTAGCTCCTCCCTTGAAAACGTGGCTTCTAACTCATTTCCTTGCTCGTGACTAGAGAGAAGAGAGATGAGAATGACGTCTGTTTGAAGAGAAAGTGTGGGAGAGTATGTTTGGAAAGGTGAGAAAGTGAAGAGACAAGTCCCTCCTAGGTTGGTCATGTTAGAGAGAATGGGGAGATAGAAGTGTAAAACCGAAATGGCATCTAAAAGAAAAGACCATTGAGTAGTTGTAGAGATGGATACATGAAGGTCTCAAGTGGTAGAGATGGATACATGAAGGCAAAAATAAATGTTGTAAGATACATTTAATATATTTAGATGCAGAGAATCAAGATCTCGTTAAGTTGTTTGAATTTGAGAGTCTAAAGTGGGAAATGATGTTGTTTTACTTAATCCCTAAAACTCCCCCCCTTGGCTAGCTCAGTCTTTCACTCTCCAATCTCTTTGTCTCACTCTTGTCTCTTAGCTCTATCCTCTCTCTCACTCTTAGTCTCACGTCGTCATTGTGAGGTTGTCATCATCATCTCTCTCAATTTCTTTGTCATTCTGTAAGTATCCTGACTCCCAAGCATTTTTTTTTTCTTGAGTTATGGAAGATGAGATTGATTTGAAGAATTGGAGAATGGGATTGTGATTTGTGTGCTATGGAGATTGGGTTGTTTGTTGTGTGAGTTTGAGATTGTAGGGCTAAATTTTGTGAATGTAAATTTAGGATTTCGTATTGAAACCCGAATTTAGTTATCTGTTTTGGGGTTACAGATTGGAATCCTAAGTTAATTGAAACCCTTAATTTTGTTTGAGATTTTGATACCAAAACCCTATTCTATTTTGGGGTTTATATATTCAGACCCCAAAACACTTGTGATGCTCATGATTCTATAATTTTAATTGTTGTGTTTTTTGCATCATATCAGGTTTTTGTGAGTCAACGGGAATGGATTGTCAGTTAAATCCAAGCATTAGGGCTTGCTCTTCTACCCATACCCAAACCCCGACCCCAACCCCAATGCCCCCACCAAGTAAGAAACCAG
Source organism: Carya cathayensis (assembly GCA_011037825.1). Taxonomy (NCBI): domain Eukaryota; kingdom Viridiplantae; phylum Streptophyta; class Magnoliopsida; order Fagales; family Juglandaceae; genus Carya; species Carya cathayensis. The sequence continues at coordinate 1,450,923 of QGSO01000199.1, forward strand.
TTTGAATTGTGTGGTTTCACTTAACTAAAATAGAGGGTGGTGTCACCTAACCATTGTGGTAAAGTATATGTATGTCACTATAGGAAATATGATACATCCCAATTGAAAAGAGGGTAGGAGACACTAGCTCGTATAATCATAATGGACGAGCTACTGTTTTGGCTTGTTGATGGTTAAAGGTTCTAAGCATATTCTAAGTACTTGAAACCTAAGTTTAGCCTTCATTCTTGGCACATGGTGGCGAAAGATATTATGAAACATTATGGTTTACAACAAGATTTGTTGAAAAGCCAATTGGTGGGTCAAATAATTTGTCTTACCACCGATACATGGACATTGGTTCAAAATTTTAATTATATGTTTTTTACGGCACATTTTATAAATTGTGATGGAAGATTAAACAAAAAGATTATCAAGTTTTGTCAATTTTCTGATTACAAGGGTGAGACCATTAGGAGGGTCTTGGAGACCACAATAAAGGAGTGGAGGTTGGAGTGGGTTGTGACAGTAACGGTTGACGTTTTATGACGTCTTAAGAACTATCTTAGAGTGGCCAATTAGTCATTCATGGGTGATGAGTGTCTGCATATGAGATCTGTTGTACATGTTCTAAATCTTATTATGATTGATGGTTTGAAAGATCTGCATGATTCGGTTGCAAGGGTTACAAGTGTGTTGAGGTTTTGATTACGCCCAAAGAATAACACGATAGTTGTAGCACAGCTTTGGGGTTTTGATTCCATAGAGAGACAAATTTAAAGAATAGCAGAAGGAACAAAAAAATTAAAGAAAAATATTAAATGATTAATGGAGAATAAAAATTAATTTTAAATATAAATTAAAGTGAAGCAAAGTTACTAATGGAAGAAGTACTCAAATTTGATGAACAGTAGAGTATCAGGAATCCCTTGCACAATATCAGTATTTTAATTATTCTTAATTCATTGGATAACGCAATTGGGACTCAATTCATGAAATTTTCAATTGGAAGGTATAGATTTATAAACTAAAATTAAACCAAATGTAACCCTTTGAAGAATCATTTACCGCTTTTAAAATACATAAATTATCATCCATATCGAGAAAATCCAGCGACAACAATATACTCAGGGAGCAATATTTCAGCAAAGAAATAAATCAATATAGACAAATAATTAATTCAAACATAACCAAAGAACTAATCTATTCAATAGAAAAAATATGACTGAATCCATAAACAGAATAAATTCTATGATTATTCGGAGAAGAAAACATCTACGATGAATTGAGAATGATAAAACAAAAGAGTTTTAGTAATTTAAAATCAAATATATAAATTAAAAATAAATTAAAAATACCATATAATGTGCAAATTCATCCCTAACTCCACTTGAGAATTCAGTTACCTATAAATATAATGGACAACAAAAATCTTCAGAGAAAACCGAAGTGAACGGCGGCCATGGAATTGATTTTCTCATCTCTTCAAATCTACCTCTTGTACCTCTCCTCCTCTTCTATTTCGTGCTAATGATATCCTTATATAAGGTAGGAAAGAAACCCTAATGTCTTCATAATTTCCACATAAAAAAATCGCCTAAATTTTACGACTCATCTTGGCAGCCATGTATGTACTCCAGGGTTTCGAATTTGGAAATCCTTATTAGAGAAAAATTTATAACCCTTCAAGAATGGCATCAATCCGATATGTGAGTAAAAAGTTACGGTCAAAATACTAAAGTATATACAGACTGTTTCCTAGCAAATTTTGGATTTGGACTTCTTGTAGTTTCCTTTTATGAGGTTTTTTTTTTTCTTGAACCAAATTGCTCTCAAATCCCATGAACCTTCTCCTTTGAATTTGATTGGGCCTTGATTTGCTCTTTTATAAACTTTGAAATTAAACATAAAAAAACTGCTTAGGAGTATCTCAACGTAAATATAAACTCAATTCAAGAATACACATTAATTTCTATGATTTCTATTCGCATTTTAATCTAATAATAGGGTATTTAGAGTGCACTTTCGCACATTCATCAGGTTTGTGACATCTTCACCTTTTAGGCTTTATAAATTAAAGGGTTGTTGTGAGGGCTACGGGTATTGAAAGCAAGAAGGGCCTTTCTCTTGATGTTGGAGATGACACAAGAGTATAAAAAGGCCTTTACATTAATGGGCGACGAAGACATTCAATATGTCAAACATTTTGGGGATGAAGGGGAATTAGGCAAGCCTATTAGTGATGATTGGGAAGTAGTTTGGGTTTTCTTAGACCTTTTGAGATTTTCTACGAGGTCACAACCAGGATTTCCTATTCTTTGTACCCTACTTTTGATGATTTTTCTCAATAAATATGTAAGGTGAAACAAAAGTTTAATGAAATGTGTAGGATTGAAGAGACTAGGCTGGAGGAAATGATATTGAGCAAGAGAGTTAAGTATGACAAGCATTGGGGAGATTTGAGTAAGATGAATAGTTTCCTATATGTGGATGTTGTTCTCGACCACTAGTACAAAATTGATGGCATGGTATATGGATTGAGATTGACGAATGAGAATGCATAAGTGGATCATATTGTGGCAAGAGTTAGGGAAACCCTCAGTAGATTAATTGATGTCTTTTCCGCGTTTAGGGGTGGTAAAATTCCAGCACCTACACCTACCACACTGCCTTTTCCCGAAGTTGGGATGAGGAAAAAATATAGGTTAGAGTGAGATGAAAGGTTGGTCCGCCATTCTTAAAAGGCCCAGTCAGAGTTGGATAGATATTTGGCATCAAAATTGCACCCATTTATGTGGGGGTTTGATATCTTGTCTTGATGGAAAATCAATGCCATCAAGTATCCCATTCTTGGAGATATAGCTTGTAGTATTTTGGCCATCCATATTAGTACCGTAACACTGGGGCGTATTTTGGATCCATTTAAGAGTTCATTGTCTCCTACGACTGTGGAGGCATTGATTTACACTCAGAATTGGATTAAAAGAGGAACTAATTTATATTTTGGGTGTAAGAGACTTTGAGGTGGCCAACATAGAGGAGGGTGGTGAACAGCCTGGATCTGGTAATTGCTCTTAATTCATTGATTTGCTTTTGCTTATAATATATTTTATTATTTAACTTCAAATTTAATTGTTTTAGGGACAACTGCGATACATGAGCTACGTTTAAATCGGTCGCAATATGACTTCGTGTGTATTGGACCTACTATTGCCATTTGATTGTATAATTTGTTACATAATTATTTTTTGTGTTTATATAATGTTTGTAATTCCAATTGTTATTCTTTTATTTATTTTTTTTCAGTTTTTATAGTCTCACTGTCATATGCCCAATCATATTCCAATAATCTCATCTTGATCTCAATCTCATCTTAGTTAGTACTTTTAATGTTTGTAATTTTTACATATCTTTTTTGATACTCAAACTTCCAACTTCATTAAATAAAGAGAAGATTACAGACATAAATCAAACTATTAGGTTTAAGATAAAAAGTCCGGAATACAATCCCACCAAGTTGTAATACTATCAAGATGTCTACCATGTTGAGCTAAAGAATGGGCAGCCTTGTTAGCTTCCCTATAAACATGTGTAAACAAGCAATTTCGGAACAAAGAAGACAACTTTTTAATCTCCAAATACATCCCTCCATACTGTGAATTGGACATACTATCATTGTTTAAAGCTTCAATCACCATAAGGCAATCACTTTCCACTCGGATATTTGAAATACCCATACCTGCACAAAGCTGTAATCCTCGGAAAATAGCTAAAAGTTCAATATGCTCCACTTTATCAACAAATACTTCCGGTAGAGCTGCTGCCAATAGAATGCAGCCCATATTATCGCGTAAAATAGCTCCAGTTCCAGCTTTTCCAGCTTCTATATGCAAAGAACCATCAACATTAAGCTTGAGAAAATCTTCTTGAGGCGCCTTCCAGTGTTAAAGAGCTTGCACTTGCCTTCGGTTCTGCTTTTGTACATATTTGTAACTTTTCAACACAGATAAAGCATGATCAGCAGCATGATATGGAGAAACAACAATTTGATCATGATAAAACTTATTGCGTCTATACCAAAAACCCCAAGCCACTGTGAAAAATATAGATAAACTCTCCCAATGCTTGTCCAAACAAAATTGTAAAGCAAGATCAAAAAAATTTGAGTGAGATGTTGCATGCATAGAAGGTAGAACTTTCAGCCAAGTTCCTTCCAGAAATTTACAGCCCACCAACGCATGATAAACTCCCTCTTCCTGCTCCTTACAGAAGCTGCATATCACATTGATAGGAACATGTTTTAACAAAAGATTAGTCTTTGTCGGTAATCCATCTTTGCAAGCACGCCAAGCAAAATTTTTTATCTTGTTTGGAATTTAACCTAATTTCAATATCTATATAATGTTTATATTTATGATTTTTGTTTCTTGTTTGTAATTCTAATTTATTTTCCTATTAATGTTTCATGTTTTATGATCTCACAGTCTCACAACTCAGTCATTTGCCCACTAGTGTGACCATCCTATAATTCCAATATCAAAGTCAATGCCAAATGATCTAAGTGAATTGTAATCATGTTACAATTTGGTATTTAATTGCTTAATTATTATTCATTTAAATTATGTGACAATTTGTAATATTTTTAGATTAATTTGTATGGTTTAGAATTATTAGTTACAACTTTTAAATTACTAAGTTAATAATTTGTATTATTGTAATATCTTATATTATTTATTATTGTATTAGTATTATATTAGTAGAAATTAGAATGGAATTGGGCCCAAAATGGCCCCGAATAGATTTTGAGCCCAATCTTTTGGGCCAGGTGGGGGGGCCGATGGATCAGAGGTTTGACCTCCCCGACACCGGGACGAGCAGCGCCACCCCGAGATGTGGGGGCGGGGTGCGGGTAGCACCCCTTGTCATGTACAGCTGATATTTATTTCCCACGGATGATAGAAGTCAAACCACCATGTGTTTATTACCTAGATTATGTTCAAACCACGTACGACAGCCGATTTCTAATTTTCTTTTGACTTCACTGGCAGGCTATACATGCACGTTTTTAAATAGCTTGAGCTTAATTTAAAGAATATAAATATTAAAACTTAGCTTTTTATACAAGTTAAATTTGTTAAGAATATAATTTAAATAATTAAATCTATTTATTTTTATTAGTTTAAAATTTTAAAATAAGTAATGATTTTACATAATATCAGAATAAAAGTCATAATTAAGTTCGAATCCTAACTCTATACTCTATACAATTTAATTAAGAATGAGTTTTTCTATTTGAAAGCCGTTGTGTAAGACAAACCCTCAATTTTATTGATATAAAAATATTTAATTTGTAAGAGATTTTAATTTTAAATTTTTCTAACAAATCATATAAATTTGATTTTTTTTTCCTTCTAGAAAATTACCGGCGGAAAATACATACTATTCCTTCTATTGACTCAATCATGTACTACTTACCTTGAGCTAATAAAGAGACCCACAATCTCTCGTTCAAAATCTTGGTCAGGATAAAAACAAAGATAACAAATTCCAACAACTACAATTGAAATTTCCAAACTACAATTGATAAAACTATAACATTGAAATTGCTCTTAATTTCTCAAATAATTTAAAGACAAGTATAAATCACTACTTTGACATATCATGAAGGGAGATTTGGAATGGTCCATATAGAAAATAGATTCTCTCACTCTCTTCTTTGATGTTTTCTTTCCAGTGACGGTGAACATCGCCGACCTGGAAACACAACGTGCATCGTTCTAATTCAAGGGTGCAAACAATCTGGCCGTTTGAAGTTCAATTATTTGAGTACGAGTGTAAAGAGGTGATAATATGTGACATAACCCATAAATTCAACACGAACACAAAATAAAATTAATTGATTTTATGTTATTTTTATGTTTTTTGTAAAAAAAGAAAAATATTTTTCTGACACACGGCATGGCAGACCATCATTGTAAAGATATAGTAATAGAAGGTCGACTTGTAAAGATTGAAATCAATAGATGAATTTTAACTTTTAAGCAAACCACAGACATTTTAGTACTGGACACTTTCTATTATAATGCATACTTACATAAGCACCTATATTGTTGCATATGTTTTTCAAGGAGAAAGAAGAAATTAAAACAAGTGGAAATTAATTATTAACGAAGGAGGAGGCTCCACAAGTTGTAAGAGCTGATCTTCACATGATAAAAACTTGAGTCGATGCGAGCAAAAGGAGAGCAGGGAGGGATTCTTTAATCTTTGTCAAGTCTTGAAACTAAATCGAGATAACCTTTTAATTCTGTCCTTCAATCTATGGGAGTTCGAATCAAGAAGATTTTCAAGTGATTTCCCCTTTTTGGTCCGGTCCCTTCCAGCTTCCTTCAAAAGTTTTGCTAGTCTTTTCTTCTCATCTTCAACATCTGGATTTGCTGTTCCAAGCTTTTCTTTTCTGGCCTTAAGTATGAACTCAAGTATCTCAATTGCATCTTCCACCCTGTAAAATAAAGACCACAATTCTGTAACATAGCAGCTCCGAAACAGAGGGCACTGAACTTCCTAACTGGACAACTAAGAACAGAGTTCAGGCTGTTCAGGTATTATATATATATATATATATATATATACAATTCTTTGCTTTAACCTTAACTTTGTTTTCGTTTTTTGTTCTCAAAATGATGGGGGTGTGGGAAGGGCTTTGAACCTGAAGAGAATCCTGAAAAATGTGGGGGAATCATGGACAAAGCATAAGCAGCAAGAGTACAAGACACCAGAAGGCTCACATTTTACTAACATGAAGATTTGCAGTGGTGTGCCCAGATGATCACCATCACATTTTTTTATTTTAGAAGTGTAAACGCCTTCAGAAATAATTAGTGATGCAAGATAATTGTGTATGGGTGGGCAGAATGAAAATAGATATAGGCTTTCTAAAACAACGTTACAAGAGAAAGGAACCCAAAAGAAAAAGAAAACAGATAGGCAACTTAGTGGAAAACTGAAGGCACGGCATTCATGACCTAAAGAGGAGGTAAAATGATTATAAAGAATGCCCACCTTCCCATGGCATCATAAGTTGCCGCAAGATTACTATAAACTCCAACTGTATCCAAGTGAAATGAACCACACTCCTGCTCTAGTATTTCCCTTGCTTCCTCAAACAATCTAGCAGCCTCACCTATCTTGTACAGCTGCACACAAGCCAATCCCATCTGGTTCAACAGTATTCCAAAGAAGACCGATTTCTTCTCCCCGGTAGAATGAAGCTTGACTATAGCACTCTCAAAACAGTTTCGAGCTTCTCCATACCTCCCAACCATGTAGAACATCACACCCATCTGTGCTTCTATTCCTGCAATCGTGTTATGCTGCCCAGGAATATCCTCCAGTAACTTCACTGCCTTTTGCAACAGCTTCAGTGCCTCCTCTGGCTCATTTACAGCTTCATATATTGAAGAGATCTCAGTCAACCCACAGGCAATTTCCTCAGCTGTGGCTCCAAGCACAGGTTTTGCATATATCCTCATGGCATTCTCACAGTATGATTTGGACTCCCTTAACCTTCCTGTCCTGTAGTAGAGGTCAGCAAGGCGAATAAAGACTGATGCTACAGAGGGGTGATTGTCACCCCTGGTGGATTTGAAGACTGTAAGTGCCTTCTGGTAGGAAAAAACAGCCTCATCAAAACGGCACAGAGACAAGTAAATGTTACCGATGCTAACATCAATAGCTGCAACCTCATTGTCTTGCCCATTGGCAATCATTGCCATGCTAGCAAGGACAAGGTGCTCGAGTGCAGACTCATAATCTTCCTTTGCCTCGCAGATGAGAGCCATAAGACGCCGATCAGCCGCTTCTTCAAGGGATGATAGTGCAGTATGCTCCCTATGAATTTCAAGAGTCTTCTTACAGAAGAGCTCTGCCTCATCAAATTGCATTGCTTGAACATGGGCCTCAGCCAAGTACCTGCCATTTCCAAGTCAAATGACTGGCAATGAAATTATGCTAGATAGTTTTGGGTCTTGTCACAATTACTTTAGGTTTATGAGACAAAGCCCAAATGCACATAACACTGGTGAATGAACAAAAATATCTAACTAGAGGTCAGTTAACACATATGTTGTTCCTACGAGGGAAAACAACGTTATACTATGAACTGAAATTTTCGGGATTGTTCAACGATAAATATTTCTACAAATCTATAGTTATTGTTATCTATAATCAGGTTCAATGAGTTCTAAAGCCCTCTATTTAGTCTAAACTTCCTATTTCTGAATTGGCACTCTCAGTTGTTACAACAAAATGTGGCAAGTCAAAAGAAAAGCAAATATATAGTAAGTTCCACCAATTTCTTATACCTCTTCCATGATGTTACCCTTCCACACTCACCTTCTTCTATGTGTGCATCGGATGCTAGCAGAATGAAAAAGAACCATTCTCAAAGAGTTTCTTCAAGGAAGTTCAATGTAAGTGTAACTAAATTTTATTTCTGAAGAAAAACATGACCAATTCACATTATCCTCCAATTATGTGAATTATCCACTGCCAGTGGAAGGGCAAAGAAAGACTTAGATGATGAACCTGCTAGGAGTGTGGTCTCAACTTCTGTAGGCCATATGGTGTTTGGCAAAATTGTATCCACCAAGACAGGCTTTCAACAGGCATATTCTTATGATTTTATTGACAACAAGTGCCAACAATTTACTTGCATGATAACCTAACAGAAGAATTTATGAAACAAGCATTGTTAAAAGAATATAATCACCATGTGTTAACAATGATTGACATGATGCGTGCTTGTGCCCAGAAACTTCATCACAAATCCAAATGCAACGGCCAAATCCACCCAATTATGCAGGAAACAAAATCTTACGCTCCAATTTTCAAAAAGAGTACGGTAGTATCCCATTGCATTCCACGCTAAAGTGAGGCAGTAGCTAGAATAGGGAAATGAAATGGTACCACAGAGCTTTACCTGTACGTCTCTGCAACTCTTGGATCTGATCCACCCAGAGCCTCCATCTGGATCTTTAAACCCGACCCATAGCACGAAATAGACTTGTCCAGCCTCCCCAGCATCGAATACGTATCCCCGAGTTGCATGTACCCGGAAAACTTCGCAAGTGCGTGATCGGACCCGTTCTCCGGATCCGGAACCTCAATGGACCGTTCCAAAACCTGAACTGCCTCCTCAAACCGCCGCAAGCTACAGTAAATAGCGGCCACGACGTGCAAGCTCATGACATACTCCAGACCCGGACCCGAACATTTTTCGAAGGACTTGGAAGCCCGGAGCGCATAGTCCAACGCCTTAAGCGGGTTCTCACCAGAAACCATCGTGTCCCTGGCAACCTTCAACAGAAATGGACCCAAATCCGGGTTCTCGAACGGGGAGTCGTGAGTGGGTGTCTTTTCTGGGGTCTTTCCTTGCCGGGTTCGCGAATTGAAGGGAGATGGGGTTTTGATAGTGTTGGCGTTGCTACCACAGGGAAGTGACGGTGTCTGAGGTGGAGTTGGCACGGAGACTAAACCCGGCATGGCTGCAAATTCAATTTCTGGGCTAGAAGGTACGAATTTGGAGAAACCAAAAGGTAAATACGAAAGAGTACCCAGAAATCAGTTCAGGGACAATGGTGGATGAAGCATTAGAGCTTGAAGAACCGAGAAATTAAATGGGTTTCTGCGAGAGTGAGCAAGGAATTCGATGAGTGGGGGATATAAGTAGAGGGATTGAAACTTAGTGGTGGTGGTGTTGGTGGATTGTTGCTTGGAAGAAAGTCCTAATGATGAAGGAGTTGGGGTACTTTAATTTGAGAACAAGCTTGAGAATGAAAAAGGGTAGGAAGAGAGAAACAAAATCCATAATAATCTATGAATCTAATTATTATGGGCATTCATTTCAGGGTAACGACCTCTGTGTTGTTGTAGTTGGAGTTGCAGAATGCAAAGTTGGAGTGCAAGGAAGGGACGAGCAGGGAGCAGCTTCTTCTTTACTCTTTTTCTTTGATCTTCCTTTCCATAACGTTAACGCTGCCTTCCTCGTCAAAGTTTTCTCCCACGAATGGCTGCCCCGTGCTCGCTGATCTTCCCTTTTTAATTCAAGTCACTTTTGCTTGGCACAGTGTATATATAAGAAATATATATTTTTCATACATAATTTGTAATAATTAAAAAGGGAAGGGTGAGATGCTCAATAGTAATTCATTATTGTACCAATAGTATAAGTTAAAAAAAATAAAAATAAAGTGAAACTGAAAAATAGAGTGAAATTAAAGAAATAGTTGGATCCCAAGTTCTCTTGATGAATTAATTGAAGTCATGTTTGAACAACTGAGAATTCTCAAAATTTTTTATAATTTTATTCCTAAATTTTACATAAATATAAAATATTTTTTAATTTCAAATTTTTAACATTTTAATTTAATAATTACCTAATCATTATTTAGACATAAAAACTAATACAGCTTTCACAAACTTTAAAACAAAACCCAAAAATCAATACAGTTTTTACAAACTTTAAAATAAAATAATATTAAAAAATTATATTTACACGGTTTTTTAATTTTATTACAGTTTATTTCAAACTTTTCTCTCTTATTTTTTAAAAATCAATAAAATATTTTTACTCAAATCATTTTATTAGTATTTATAAAATTATAAAATAATTTCTAATATCAAAGAAAATGACTATAGTTAAGATGGTTTATGTAACGATCTTATCTAACATGATTAGTAGCATTATAAAATATACAATTCTTCTAGGTGCATATATAACTCTTTGCATTTATATCGTTTAGAAAAATGTCACATCATTAAAATTCTTTCTTAGTCATCAAATTTCAATGACATTTACATTCATGAGAATCAAATCTCATGAGAGTGCTTAAGAGTATAAAGTAATAATTGCACAATAAAAAAAAAAGGAAAGAATATTTGAGAAGGGTATAACCGGAACTTAAAGTTAATTTCACCGAGTCGTGGGTTCACGACGTGTCGTGCAGTTGAAGTTATTCATGTTAGCGTAAAGGTTGGCCTAAGAGTATCCTTAGCAATGATGGTTTGGAGGTATAAAGTATTCCCACTTCTTGGAAATAATAGGTTAGGTTAACGACAGAGCGAATTGATTAGAAATTAAATTCTTCTAATATGCTCAATTGCTTCTTACGCTCATTTACCTCATGGCAGGGTTGTGCCATTACTTAGTCACCGGCCAACCAAACAGAAAAAAAAAAAAAAGAGATTTTCTTTCTGTCATAGCTCGGTTATGGCACTGAGTATGCACTCAAGAAAATTTCACTCAGAATATCATCATGTATTTGAAATAGGTACCAATAGTACCAAAAACGTCTAGCATTATAAAAAACCTGTTTACCTCTACAAATCTTAGCTGCCTCTATGACAAAAATCTCAATCCTATTGCAACAATTTCAATGATCTTTTCGTAATGCTGTTCTCCTGAACAAACCCACATGGAATCTGATGCATTTTGTTGGCGTGATCGGAAATCCAACAATACGCTTGAATACTCTACATTCATAGTTCAGTATAGCTTGAGCTTTAATATGATTGTCGAATACTCATACATGAAATAAATTATGCATAAATCATATAATCTATAAATAAAAAGAGAGATACATAGAGATGCATGATTAAGCATAAAATCCTACATTCATAATTTGTTTGGGGTAAAATCTATTATATTCGGTAATTTTATAGTCTCTCATTGGCTCTTATAGCTTTCAATACGATGAAGGAAATTAGGGTTCTCGGAAGGTTGAAGAAGATGCATTCACTAAGAACTCTGGAGGGGGGAGCCAATAATCTACCTTAATTCGTAGATACTCATTCCTTTTCATTAGTAGTTGAATCCTACTTGCCTTATATTACTTTTGTTAGTCAACTTTCCTTTTATCCCTAGTTATGGGCTTCCAAATGGTTGGACCTTAGTTTATTTCATATCCAACAAATGCCCACAAATCTTAAGGTCGACTTGTCCAACAATAAGATCTTGAGAATCTTCAAGTCAACCATGATAGAGATAATCTACAAAAGATAAATAGAAATAAATTCTAGGAACTTGTTCCTAGTTTTCTTTCATTGTGTGTTGCAATAAAGATCTCCAAGGGTGGACCTCGATGAGACAAGTAAGTCCTTGTAAGGGCCTTTGAGGATGGGCTCTAAGATGTTTGTTTATGTAGGCGTATATATGATAATCGAGCATACTCATGCTCGTGTGTGACTGTTTATCATTAGCGAAGAGCATGTATTTCTTCCTTGGTGATCATTTTTGTTTTCATTGGTGCTAGTGGATTTCTTGCCCCATTGAAGCGATTTCACATTGGTGGTGTTGTTTTGGCGTAAACTTTGAGTGTGTTTGTTGTAACCCATGGTAAGTGGTTAGGGAAACTATCAATTCCCTAGGTCCATCTCAGTCAGTTACTGAGCCCATCAACTCATTTCCAAAGGTAACCTGAACGAGGTTGTTATGGAGCTTAGAGACTTGTTTCTAGAGATGATCCATTGGCAGCAGTTATGTGATAGAGGTAACCTTGGTTGCATGCACGTGCGCTGACACTTCTTGTTGAGGCAGCAAGAGGCTCGCTTGATAGCTATTGTGGCGGGATGCTTGCTCATCCTTGCTATTGTGGTGGAGTCATATATGTGCCTTATTTGTCGAAGCCCAACCTGCATGTTGCTAGGCTTAGCTATCGTGGCAAGAGACTTGCTCAACAACTATGGTCGCCAAGGTCGTGCTAGCCTTGGTCTCTGAAACATGGTCTCCAAGGTCACGTTAGCCTTGATTGCCAAATCATGTTAGCCTTGGTCACCAAAGCTCAGCCTGCATGTTGATACGCTTGGCTATTGTGGTAAGAGGTTTTTTTAACCGTGCTATCATGACGAATGTGTATGCATGCCTTATTTGCCCTATTTTTTTGGGGGGTGGGGGTGTTTTTTTTTTGGGGGCGGGGGGTAGGTAGGGGTCCGAGTGCTTGACTTTAGGGCGGCCTGGCTATTCTAAGAAGTTCTCACCAAAAACCAAACCGGTTAGTGTAAATAATCTAAACCACAAGTTTGTGACTTGCAAGCTTGAGCAAGTGGTATGATATTTAGTGAGATTTCGATTTCTTAGGCATTCAAATGTGGCTCAGAGACAATCCATTGTTGGAATTTTTCCTTCTCTCTCTTCTTTTGTTGGAGTGCAATGAGGGCTCGAGGCACCCAAGGGAAACTTGAGGGCTGTCCTGCCTTGGTGATAATGAAGATTCGGTGCACTTGAGCTAGTGCTCTAAGGCAGCCTATTCTAGTGAAGATAGGGAGTTGAGGTGCCTGAGTTGCGGTTGAGGGTGACCCCGTAGCTAGGGCTCTAGGCTTGGTGGCTAGGTTTCGAAGCTTTTTGCCTGGTCAGAGTTGATCACCATTGTGTGTCCTCTTTGTTTCATTTACTTGCCTTGGGGCTCTTGTGTGGGAACTAGATTACCCAAACTTGCTTTTGGCTAAATACCAATGAGAAAATGGTGTGTTTATGCTCATTCATCTCTTTGGAGTCTTGTGGAGACTTTGTTAATTAGATACTGCTATTGTGCTTAAGGCTTAGCTCATGATGCTCGGGGCAAAGTGTTTGCCTTCTTTTTTTTTTTTTTAGGTGAACATTATTACTTTCCCAAGTTTTGGTGTGCTAGGGCAAGCATTGTTGATCGGAGCTCAGGGAGTGTTTTGTTCCTTGGAGCGAGCGTTGTTGCTTGGTGAGTTTCTTTCTTGTTGTTCGGGGTGAGTGTGATTGCTCACTCGAGGTTTCTTTGTTGCTTAGGGTGGGTTGCTTTGCTCGCAATTAGCCCACCATTGCTCACCTCTTGGGTGAGCTTTGTTGCTCTCATTACTTTGTCTTTGGTTGGGAGCTCCAACACTCGTCATATTGTTTGCCCATGGGATGAGCAAGGTGCCCGCAGGCTAACTACTCAACACGTGTTGCTTGGGGGTAGTTGTCATTGCATGTCTTCTTATTTGTCCATTCCTTTTTGGAGTCCCAAGTTAGGGTGAGCATCATTGTTCGGGCGCGTGAGCTTTAGTCCTTGTGCTTGGATTGCATGTTGTTTTGGGGAGGGCGAGCAAATAGCTCACCACATTTTGTGCTTGAGATGAGGTTTGTTGCTAGCCATTGGCTTTCTTTCCGTGTGTTTCTTTAAGAGTCTCTTACAAACTTGAGGAACTTTATGGGGAGAACATCCAAAACTCAAACTTGTTAGACAAGTGAAAGTTAAATCTCGTGCTTGTGGTGAGTAACCTTGGTGAGCATCATTACCAACTAATGTTTCGTTGGCTACATGAAAGCCTAGCTCTACTAGGTATGTGCCTCAAGGTTAGTTTCGTTGCTTCCATGATTGTTCTGAGCATTAGCGTGCTAATTGTTTGCTAGGCTTGTGTCTTGATTTTGTTCATCTAATGTTATTGTTTGAGAGGGCTTCATTGCTCGCTCGAGGCTCTCCATGTGTGATTGGGCTAAGTACCCACCTTGCTCTTCATTGCTTGTTCGACACTTTCCATGTGTGGGAAGGCAAAGCGCCAACGTTACACAAGTTTCATTTTTCGCTGGTGATGAGGGTGGTCTAAGTACTGCCTTGATTGTCTTCCTTGGCGAGCCTTATTGCTCACCCTTAATATCCCCATGCAGGTGGGCAAAGTGCGTGCCATGTTTGTTTCCCTTAGGGTTAGCTTCCTTGCTTGCCCATGGTGTTCTAATCACTGGCGGGCTAAGTGCCTACTAGGGTTATGCCTTGGGTAAGCCTTGGTGTTCATCTTTTTGATTCCTTGCTTGGGCTTGGCTTAGTGCCCTAGGCTTAATGCCCAAGGCGAACTTCAATGCTTGCCCTTGATATTCAATTCTCTGAGCAAGTTGCCTACCTTGCTCGTGATGTCTACAATGTGGCGAGCACTTCATATTTAGCTGGGCAAGTTTCCTTGCTCACCCATGATGTGGGAGGGTTGAGTGCTCACTAGGTCTGTTGCCCACTTTGGGTGTTCTCGAGTGAGCTATAGTGACTACTATGCTTGCGACTTGGGATGAGCCGTAGTGCTCACCCTTTCATGCCTATGGTGCGTAGTGAATTAAAATAAAAAGGAGGCACATTCAGAAGGTAATAAAGGACTTATATGTGATAGATGCTTTGGTATGGTTTCCCTTTTGATATGTAACTCTACTCCTCTCCTGCAGGTTTTATCTTATTTTATTTTTATTTTTTATTTTTTTATTTATCATTTTCCTATTGAGCGCTATGCCTATTTTGTGTTTTGAGAGCAATATTTTAATCCCATAGAAGGGCCAAATTGTTGATGCATTTTTCTAGCATGATCGGAGTCCAAAAATATGGTTGAAAAGCCTGTGTTCATGGCTTGAGCGTTGATACAATTGTTGAATGCTCACACATGAAATAAATGATAAATAAAACAAATAAACTTTACATGAAGATTGATATTGAGATTTAAGTGATTCGACATTAAAGCATAAGTCCACTATATTTAGTAAATTTATAGTCTCTCATAACTTCTCATATCTCTTAATACAATCGAAAGAATTAGGATTTCTAGGAGGTTGAAGAAAATGCATTCGCTACAGAAATTTGGAAGGGGGAGCCAATAATCTACCTTAATTTGTAGAGATTGCCTTATTTTATAGAGGTCTCTCTCATTCTAAGTAATTTAGTCCTACATAATTTATATCACTTTTGTCACTCAACCTTTCTTTTATCCTTGATAATGGGATTCTAATGAGTTAGACCTTAGTTCATTTCATATCCAATAGAACTCACTCTCTCTCTCTCATATTGTGCAAGACAGCCAAACATACCATCATTAACTTAAAATATTTCAAAAGTACATCAAAATCTTTTAAGTAGTAAAATAATTTGATTGAATATGTTTTATTGGGTTTTGAGGAATAAGTGAGAAAAAGTTGAATAAAAATATATTTTAAAATAAATAAAGTATTGGAGTTTGTGAAAGTGATTAAATAAAGTTAAAAAATTGTTTGAATGTAAATTTTTAATACAATTTTTAATTTTAAATTTGTAAAAATTGTATTTTGTGTTTTGTTTGGAAGTTTTTAAAAGTTGTAGTAATTGATTTTTGTATTTGAGTAATAATTAGGTCATGATTAGATGAAAAAGTTAAAAATTTGAAATTGAAAAATATTTTGTATTTGGGTGATGTTTGGGAATAAAGTTATGAAAAATTTAAAAATTTGAGTATTTTCATGTTTGCCAAACATATCCTTGAACTATACAAAACCAAAATCGTCCACCAATTTTCTATTTTAGACCATCTATATTAAAAAAATGACATGCCTTCAAAAAATAAAGTAAATTATGATAAGCTCTTCAAAAAATTCATCCCAAAAGTCCCATAAGTACCATAAGTTAGAACACCGAGCACTGAGCTAGTCCACTATCACCTTCAAATCTCATTCCAAAATGACTCAGTGACAACCCATTTGTTTGCAAAGTTTCATCCCCTGTGGTAAAGCATGCATCTTTGCCTCAGTGTTGGTGTTGATAGCAAACTGTTCTAAAAATGCACCCAGAACCATCACACACAGCAGTCCATCCGTGATCCATCTATAGAAATAGACTTGACCCTCCCTCACCTTTACTTTTGAGTACTCACAATCCTCTGGGATAACAGCTTCCACTGATTTCCATAATCTAGTACTAGGGCTCCGAGATACCATCAAGGATAAATGACTGCCCCTCCCATATTTGTACAACACAAAATGTGACCACAAAGAGTAAGTAGACAAGAGATGCAATGCTAACTTCGTATGCATTGCGCGTTGCATTTCCGAGAAATTCCTCAACCCCAAACTCCTTTCATTAGTTGGCTTGCTAATCCGAGACCAAGCACACCATTTAGTCTTAGTTTTACCACCGTGCTCTCCCTAGAAAAAAGTCGATAAGGTGGTATTAAGCTTCGAGAGGACTACCTTCGGCACCTCCACGACAGAAAGCAAATGAGAAGCCATGCTAGTGAGAACATGCATTAATAAGATAAGTCTCCCCATCTTGCGACAATAATTTGGCCTTCAAACTTGCTACTTTGGCAACCAACGGCTCCAAATGACATGCTTTCAACCTCCCATCAACCAACGGGGCCTCCAAATAGGTCATTGGAAAATGGCCTTCCATAAAACCAGTAATTCTCACTAACCCATGACGTCTTGCAACACTTATATATGGAGCTATGAAAAATCACTTTTCATACATAACAAGCATGTTTACAAGTCTTTGCATAGATCTCTTTGTACCATTAAGAAAAATCAGAATATCATCTGCGTATAACAGGTGTGAAATCAGTGTAGTCCCCCTCGGATGATAAAATTTTCCAATGCAGTCAGTTGCAAACTATTGATGAAGGAGATGGGATAAAACCACTTGCATCAAAATAAACAATATGGTGAGAGAGGATCACTCTGCCAAAGTCCTTTGGTTGGCTTGAAAAATCCTTTATAAGAGCCATTCATCATCACCGAATACCAAGGAAAAGTCAAACATACTCGATCCAGCTTGCAAAATCTTTGTGAAAAACTTAACCTAGCAAGAACATGGAATAAAAAATCCCAATTCACTCTATCATACGTCTTAGCCATGTCAATTTTCACCATAGCATTTCCTTCGGGTCTTCTTTCTAAGGCCATGCACTATCTCTTGGGCAAGAGATATATTTTCAAAAATATTGCACCCCTTGTTCGGAAGAAATTAGCCTTGGCAAAAGACCTGTCAAACGGGATACAATAATATTTGAGAAAATCTTGTATGCAATCGAGCAAAGGCTAATAGGCCAGAATTTCTCAAAAGTTTCAGGATCTGCCACCTTAGGAATCAGAACAATATAAGAAGAAGCATAAAAAATTGGGAGCTCGACTCCACTAAAAAACTCCCTTGAGCTACACTAAAAAACTCCATTGCTGCCTCCAAAATATTGTCTTTTATTGTAGAACCAAATTTGTCCAGACCTGGACTACTTTGCTGCGGTATAGAGAGCATCGCGGCATGTACTTCCGCTTCTGTGGGCGATTGACATAACTCAGAATTTTCAGCCATTGTCACTTCCGCATTCAAAAGAGATGTCAAGTCAGCCTGCTCAATCTCTGTCTCCTCAATTAAGAAATTTTGAAAGAACTCCACAGCTTCCGCATGGATCAATTGAGGCACATTTGCGTAATGACTGAGCTTCTTCTTCTTTAATTAACTACCGCAAGGAAAATTTTTGAATTCTTATCCCTCTCCTTTAACCACCTCTTCTTTGCTGTTTAGGCAAGCCTAGCTTCTTCTATCTTTTCCCAAACATCAAGCTCCAGCTTGGTGACAAGATAATCAAATTCAACATCCCCAGAGTAATCTACTTGAAGTTGAGACTCCAAGCCTTCCAGCCTATCTCCCAACTCTTTAATATTCTGATCAACCCATCCAAACACAAATTTGTTCCAGGTTCTTAGTACAATCTTGGTATGCTTAAGCTTTGCAGCCAACTTGATTAAACCCAAGCTATACACAGGTCTATCCCAAACTTCCTTTACACAACTTTGAAAAGAATCATGCATGCACCACATATTTTGGAATCTGAAGGGAGAGGGACCATACCTAGGAGTTTTTTGAGATAAAGTCACCACCAAGGGGCTATGGTCAGAGGTCTTACATTTAATATATTCCAAGTTTCTAGTCGGAAAACTTGCCGAGAAGGCCATGTTAGTGAAAGATTTCCTGGCAGTGCCCTCTTGACCATTACACCATAATAATGGATTACCATGATAATTCAACTCATCGAGGCCACAAGCATTGATACATATATTAAAGTCATCCATCGCTTAGCTAGCTCGAGGATGCCCACAACCCTTGCCCTATCCTCCTTGATGATATTAAAATCGCCCAGAAGAAGCCATGGATGATCCAGTAGCTGAATATCCACTAATTCATCCCATAAAACTATTCATTCTGCTTGAGTACATTTAGCATAAATAAAAGTCACTGTGCCCTTTTATTCTCCACCATAAACCATCCTATCACCAGCTGATTAGAGGCACCAACTACTTCAAACTCATATGGTTGTTTACATAAAATCCAAATCCCCCCCGCCACTATCCTCGTTACAGTAATACCTATCAAAGCCCAAACCACGAATAAATTGTTGCAACTTATCTTGTCTTGCAAAAGGTTTGAAAAGTGCCACAATGGAACCATTGAAATTCCTAATCAACTGCCTTAAAGTACATCTAGACCGACCTAACCTCCTAGTGTTCCATGCAATGATGGATTCCATCATAAATTCAATTTCGCAGTGCATGTAGACACCCACTGTGATTGATGCATTGGCAAGTTTTTAAACTTTGAAGTATTGGCCGAACTGTGTACATTATCAGAATCATACCCCTTTTGCTTTGCCAGACCTGCGACATGGTTATCTTCCTCTACATCCGAATCATAAGGACCACAAGCACTGAGCTCAGCTGTACGGGTCAGACTTAAACATAGCAAGACATTTCATTTTGAGCACTTCCGTCACCACTTTCACATTGTCACGATTCCCACCATGTGACAAATGCAATTCTATAGCAATAATACCTTGCTCAAGATCCACATGAGCACTCCATAACCCTTGTACCAGAGCTTCTCCTTGTATACAGATACCACCTTTTTGGATTGAAGGCAACTCATCAAAAGACTGCTCACTTTCTAATTCTTCAACTATCGACAAAGTCTGCACATCACAGCCTAGTTCTTCAGTATTTTCCTCAACACAATTGACACACACTTCCTCAATTTGCATCAACCCCACAGTATTAACATCCTGAATCACAAAACTTTCAACCTGCATTTCCTGTGGTGCTACCAACTCTAGAGCATTTTCTCCCCTAATCACCACATTTCCAACTTGTAGATCTTGTTGTTCTTCCAACCCGCTAGGTTGTGCCTGGTCATCTTGAGCATTACCATGTTTTGTTTTCTTTGCCAAACTTTCTTGACCCTCTTTTAACCTCTTCCTTGACCTTTTATGAAACACCTTCCCATACCCTACAAACCACAAACGTATGGCTTTACCTGCAGCGTTTCACATAATAAAAACCTTTTCTTTCATACCTTGCCTCTTGCCAAAATTTTTGGTGCCCACCATAATAGGGAAATCTTGCACCAGATCATCTGTGAGGTCCACCTCCACGCATAAATGTGCACCTGAGGCCTGGGTTCTATAATGAGTTGCATTATCTGTTCCCAGGAAATGACCAAAACGTGTTGCAAATATCTGTATGCAATCGGTTCTATACAAGTGCAATGAAAGACCTAGTAAAAAAGTCCACCGCGAGGCCAATGTGGATTCTTTATGTAAATTGAACTCCTTTGTCTAGCGGAAGAGATGAAAGATGTAGCCCACCAACAATATTCCTGCACGTGCCCATCCTTGGATGAAATCTCTCTCAGACTGCATTTTAACCAAGACATGGGGATCATCCATAACACTAACAGTTGGAACGTCTAGCAAACCCTAGGAATTGATGATGCCTCTGTGAATATCATCAATGGTTGGCCATGTGAGTACGAACTTCAAGATAAGCACAAAACAAAAATCCTTAGCCGCCTTCGAGATCTCTAGTTCTATGAAGATGAACCCAAGTTCACTATCCACATAAACGAAGTAGCGCATCTACATCTTGAAAGTTGGTAGTGTTGCTGACTTTGAAACCATTTGAGTGAATGACAAAGTCCATCCATCCCTTGTAGCAGCCCCCACTGAGGACAGGGTGGCGAGGGGTGCTACCAAAATCATAATTGACTGGGTCGATACATTGTAATTAAATGCTAAACCATTCAATATTTATTCAATTCTCTCTTTCATTCAATTTCAATTAAGCCAAGAAGATCATAATAGCATTGTAGGAAGATGGGGCTTTTACCACCAAGAAATTGGTCACGGCAGTGGCTGTCCGTGTACTAGTTCCGGCGGTTACTAGGAGAGTGATAGCCCTGACGGGCTATATTGTATCTCCAGAGAAACTCTTTAGTGGCGTTGGGGAGGGCCTCAGTTTATTGATGTTGAAACCCATTTTGGCGAACGCTTCCTAGAATATCATATCTACAGAGCTTCCGTTGTCAATTAGTACTCGCCTAGTACTAATTGATAGCACCCCTCGCCCCTCAACCATCTCAGGGCGGTGACATCCACATACCACTTCAAGATGAAGTTCTAGACCAATGGCGGGGTGGGGGAGTTACGAGGTGAATAGTTCTAGCTCGAGAATGTTATGTATAGGAATTAAGGAATGTCCGAAGCGAAGATTGTGTCGTCGCAAAACATAGCGAAGCATTGGCATTGCCCCTTCCACTGCCTTTGGTGGTGACTTTAGAAAACGGCGTAAAGGTAAGGGATGAGCAGAATATACAATATGCCGAAGCCAACAAACCACTGGAGCTTGTGACGTTAAATTCAGACTGGCTCAGAACTACCACACGTATTGGGACCCAAGTCCCACTAGAGGACAGAGAAACCCTGAAGCAATTGTTAATAGAGCACAATGATGTGTTTGCATGAAGTCGTGAAGAGATTCCTGGCATAGATAACAACATCATTGAACACGACTTGTGTGTGGATCTCATACACAAGACAGTGTGCCATAAAAGAAGTTCGTTTAGCGTGGAGAAGTATGCTGCCATTAATGAGGAAGTAAAGTGACTACTCATTGCTGGGTTCATCAAGGAAGTTCATTATCCGGAATGGTTATCCAATGTTGTCTTAGTGAAAAAGGAAAATGAAGAATGAAGAATGTGCATGGACTTCACCAACATGAATAAGTCTTGTCCAAAGGACAGTTTCCCTTTACCACTCATCGATGTTATTGTGGATGCAATAGCAGGACACCATATGCTGAGTTTCATGGATGCCTACTCTGGTTACAAATAGATCCAAATGCATGTAGTAGATGAGGAGAAAACATCGTTCATAACAGATCATAGGTTGTATTGCTACCAGGTATGCCATTCAAGTTAAAGAATGTTGGAGTAACCTACCAAAGGTAGGTTAATTGCATGTTTAAGGAGCAGATTGGGAAGTCTATAGAGGTGCACTTAGACGATCTGTTGGTAAAGAGTAAGGAACTTGCCAAGCACCTTGACGACCTATGAATGGCGTTCGGGATCTTACGCCATTACAGAATGAGGCTAAACCCTACAAAATGTGCTTTCGAGGTTGAGTTTGGAAAGTTCTTGGGGTTTATTGTATCTGAAAGAGGAATTGAGGCATCTCTAAAAAAGATAGAGGCTATACTCAACATGAAGCCGCCGAAAAATCTGAATGACACTCAGCGGTTGGCAGGCAGGGTAGCCACCTTGAGTAGATTCATAGTCAGGTCCATAGACAAATGCCTCCCCCTTTTTCTAAGTACTATGAGAGATGCACTCTTGGACTAAAGAGTGTGATGAGGCCTTCAAAAAGTTGAAGAAACACTTGTATAGCCTACCACTCCTAAAGTAGCCAGAGAAAGGCGATGTATTTTGTGCATACCTAGCAGTTTTCCTACACGTGGTGTTCACCGTCCTAGTAAAGGAGGAGGGGCCCGCCCGATTTCCTGTGTATTACTTAAGTAGGGCCCTAAGAGGAGCAGAAGTGAGGTACTCTTAAGTTGAGATGTTAGCTTTTGCCTTGGTAACGACAGCTAGAAAACATGATAGCTCAGAAAGATTGGTAAGGTGGTCGATTGAACTAAGTGAGTTCGATCTAGAATACATGCCAAGGAAAGCGGTAAAGGGGCGAGCATTGGCAGATTTTGTGGCAGTTCTCGGGTTTTTCCTGAGAAGACACAATAGACCCAATGGGAAAGCCATGGGTACTCTTTATAGATGGCTCATCCTGCTGGGCAGGCGGGGGCTTGGGAATGCATTTGTTGATCCCTAACGGCAAAGAGTGATACTATATGGCAACGTTAACATTCAAAGTAACCAACAATGAAGCCAATTATGAAGCACTCGTGGCAGGACTTTCTATAGCAGCCAAGATAGGGGCAACCGAGATAGAGGCAAAATCAGACTCATAGGTAGTGGTAAATCAAGTGTTGGGCCTATACGCTATGAAGGGGGAGAAGTTGAAGAAATACTTAGCACGAGTCTGGGAGGCACACGATCTTTTCTCATATTTCAATATATCTCAGATACCAAGGGTGGATAATGAGGTGATAGACAAGTTGGCACATACAACATCAGGAATGTAGGAGGCTCTTTTCCCATGGCAAGTTGAAAGGAGAGTCATTGAGGTCCCAGCCATTGGGAGAGAAGTAGGCGTCCTAGTCTCCAATATCCCAGAATAGGCAAATGGTGTGGCTGAGTATCTAGATGAGGGAAAGTTACCTGAAGGAAAGGAGGAGGCAAGGAGGATAAGGAGAAAGGTGACAAGGTGCATGCTTATCGATGGAATCCTTTATAAAAGGGGTTTTCAACTACGATGTATTTCCCCATAAGAGGCACCGTATGTCTTAGCAGAAACACATGAAGGAATATGAGGGAACCATTCTGGCAAAAAGACCTTAGCCAGCAAAGAAGTAAGGATTGGATACTATTGGCCCAACGCATTAAGAGATGCTTGAGAATTCACTAGGAAATGCATCAAGTGCCAGATGCACCAATACCACACACTCCCCCAGAGGAGTTGACATCCGTAACAGCACCATGGCCTTTTGCCCAAAGGGGCGTGGATCTGGTTGGACCTTTCCTATCAGGGATTGGCAGTGTAAAATTCATGATTTTCATAGTATATTACTTCACGAAGTGGGCGGAGGCAGAGCCACTAGCAACCGTGACAAGCAAGAACATGACAAGGCTTTTATGGAAAAATGTTATTTACAGATTCAGAATCATGGAAAGCATAGTGACAGACAATGGAAACCAATTTGACTCCGACCATTACAGAGACTGGTGTGCGGAGTTAAAAATAAAGGTCAAGTACTCCTCACCAGGCCATCTGTAAGTGAACGGGCAAGCATAAGCAACAAATAAAGCATTACTCTCAATCCTGAAGAAGAGAGTCACATAAAAAAAAAAAAGGAGAGTGGATAGATAAGCTGCCAAGGGTACTTTGGGCATACAGAACATCGGTAAAGACCCCAATAGGGGAATCCCCATTCACATTGGTGTATGGGTGCGAAGCGGTTTCCCCCGTCAAAATAGGGCTCCCAAGTTATCAAACGAGCAACTTCTCGGCCACCCAAAATGACAGGAAGAAGGAGAAGTAGCTTGATTTATTGGAGGAAGAAAGAGAAATAACGGAAGCAAGAATATTGCAGGAAAAATATAAGGCTGAGCAATACTTTAACAAAAGGGTAAGCCCAAAACTTTTAAGGTAGGAGATCTAGTCTTGAAGAAAGGTAGGGTGACTACCCAAGATGAAGGAAAAATGGGGCCCTATTGGGAAGGGCCCTACTTGGTGGTAGTAAACAATAGGCCTGGGTCATACCACTTGAAAGACAGCTAGGGCAAGAAATTGTCATATTCGTGGAATGCATAGCACTTAAGGAAATTTTATTAGGAGCATTTACATTCATTTTGTTTATTCCATGTTGACATTATTACATTTAAATTCTCGTTCATGATAACATTTGCATTCATTTATTACTACTTAAGTCCTGCTGTGATTCTACTTTGGCGATTGTTTCCTGGTAAAAATGAGTACAACCAGGGCAAGCATTTGTCCGGGACTGGGCAAGCACAGAAGGGAAAACGGGTGGGGAGGTCATAAGACCACACCAACCCCAAACAAATATGATAAGCCTTAATAGCTTGCGGTGCCATGTAAAAGGGCATGGAGGTCATAAGACCATGCCAACCCCAAACATCTATGACAAGCCTTAGTAGCTTGCGGTGCCATGTAAAAGGGCACGGAGGTCATTAGACCATGCCAATGCCAAACACCTATGACAAGTCTTAATAGTTTACGGTGCCATGTAAAAGGAAGCAAAAGTCATAAAACCATGTCATTCCCAAACACCTATGACAAGCCTTAGTAGCTTGCGGTGCCATATAAAGGGTTGTGGAGGTCATGAGACCACACCAACCCCAAACACCTATGACAAACTTTAGTAGCTTGAGTTACCATGTAAAAGAGGGGCAGAGGTCATTAGACCACGCCACTTCGAAACACCTATGACAAGCCTTAGCAGCTTGCAGTGTCATGTAAAAGGGGGGCAGAGGTCATTAGACCACGCCACTTCGAAACACCTATGACAAGCCTTATCAGCTTGTGGTGTCATGTAAAAGGGGGGCAAAGGTCATTAGACCATGCTACCCCCAAACATCTATGACAAACCTTAGTAAGCTTGCGGTGCCATGTAAAGAGGCACAGAGGTCATAAGACCACGTCGACCCCAAACACCTATGACAAGCCTTAGCAGCTTGCGGTGCCATGTAAAAGAGGGCAGAGGTCATTAAACCACGCCACCCCTAAATACCTATCACAAGCCTCAGCAACTTGTAAGGCCAGGGGCCAAAGGCAAGCAGTCTAAACAAGACAAAAGGTCAAAGGCCAAAGCCATGCAATAGAAAAGTAAACAAATATTCACCATCGGAAGCTTTAAAGTAAACAAAAGTTTATTATTACAAGAATGTCATTAAAAAAAGTACAAAATGCACAAAAGATACAAGGCTCCTATAAGAGAAAAGGAAAGTGTTCAAGAAACAAAAGGAAGGGGCCACGAAGTTAGGGGGTGTAATTTCCAGTGGGCGGTGGCAGCGGAGGTATGCCTGTAAAAGCATCAGGCATCTCTTCCTTCCAAAAGGTGTCGACTCAACGATAGGTAGTTGCTTCATCAAAGAATAAGCCCCAGTCTAGAGCTGTGAGGTTAGTAGTAAGATCGGTCAGAAGGTGGGATCTGAGCCTTAGGATGCCAGCACCGTAGCCATAAGCAAATGCAAGATCCCTAGTAGCAGGGGCAAGGGCTAACTAGCCACGTAGGCTTACAATCTTCGCCTGAGCAACAACTAGCTCATTCCTCTTTTCCGGTCAGCTACTGGTCCTTGGCAAGGAAAGTCAAGTATGACTTCCTAAGCTCCTCATCTAAGTTTTTACAGCTGTCCTTATATTGCTAATGGCATTCCTGGAGTTCTGCCAGGGTCCCTACACCTTAGAAAGGTCAAGGGCGATAAGGCAGGTCTTCTCCACAGCGATCGCCAACTCTTGTGCTAGCCCATGACTGTGTTCCAGCGAACGAGTCAGTTCCTCACGGGTTGAGTCTTACTCCCTACTAAGGGCAAGAAGCTCAATATTAAAGGGGCCAATTTAGACTCAAAGCCCCTCTGAGCCTCCAAAAGATGGGACTTCACAGAGTCCATTTCTGACTGAAGAAGCCTCCTTGACCTTCACCTCTTTGGCACTGCGTACAGCATCACGAAGCTCAAAGACTTCATTTTCAAGAACCTCCAAATCCTCGTGTAAGGACTGGGAGTAGCCCTATGATTGTTCCAATAATATCTCCAACTCCTTCTTCTCTACCAGAATTTTCAGCTTTGTCCTATCCACTCGCCACTTCTTGAAGGCATGCTTGGTGATGTAGCACAACCTTTGCCGCTCTCGGACCTCCTCCTCTAAGCGAGCCCAATCTGCCATAATCCACATTGTCAGGTCACTAATGCCCTGTAAAAAAACAAAAAAGCACTCAAGTTAGAGCTACAAGAAAGTACATAAAGAAGGAAAGCAAGTCACATGATGACGATACCTCAGAAAGCCAATCCTTTAGATCGCTAGCCATCTGGGCTGTGGCTTCAGCCTAGGCGTTGGCGGAAGAAGAGGAAACACCACCATTGGCCTCTCCACCAAAGATCTCATCGGGGCTAGGAACACCCCCTGGCAAAGAAACATTGTTGACTTCCGGGGGACCTCCGAGGCTTGTAGGTGGGAGGAAGGCCCTAGTATAGGCGAAGTCAACTTCAATCAGGTGGGCATTTTCTCCAATCAAGCCGCCTAAGCCCTTGAGAATGTGGGATTTAGTGTCTCCACTAAAAGATGGAGTGAAGAGAGGAGGAATGAAGAGGCACTTGCCACTGGCATTCAATGAAGGCGTATCACCCCTAAAGATAGTGACTGGCAAGGTCCCTAGGTGGGCATTGCTGGCCTCTACCAGGACTTCCTTGTGGTGAGGGGGCATTCCCACAATCATTGGACCCGGGTTTTTAGCCCCGTCACCCAGGTTTCTTGCGTGGGCGGGAGCATTGTCCGCCCCACCAACTCGGGAAGCACTTGTCTATTCCCCACACACACCTCTAATGACAGAAGACACAGGGCTTCCTATCACAGGTGGGTGAACTCCTTCGCCACGATAAGGCCCAAGTTGAGGGTGGTAGCAACCTTAGTGTCTAGCTCACCTTCCCCCACCATGTCTTCTAATATGGGGAACTCAAATACAGGATTGGATGCCAATGTGCGAGCTTGTTGAGGAGTGTCAAGCTGGAAGGTGGTGGCGAGGTCTGAGAGGGCTAAGTTGGCCAAACCTTTAGCATCTCCCAGGCCAGGGGAATGCAACCACATAGGGGAACTGCCAGGCACAGGGAGCAAAGCATTGACTGGCAGGGTGGATGCTTGGACACGGTTGCCCTCCGTAGGCATCAGAATATTTTTTTGGCATGGCACAGAGGGAGAGGCATCCTTGGAGTGAGCCTTCTTCCTTTGTTTCTTCTCCTCTTTCTCTTTCTTCCTCCTTTCTTTTTTCTCATTTTCTTTCTTCTCTTCCTTTTCTTTCTTGCTCCTCTTCTCTTTCTTCTCTTCGCCCTCTTTCTTCTAAGACTACTTCTCCTTTTCCTTTATTTCTTGCACGGCTTGACCATCCTTCTTGTCTTTCTCTGAAGGTTTCTTTAGCTTAGAAGGGGGGAATTGTAGCCAAAATCAAGAATGAACTCCCTTAAATATGGGAACTATTGGGGGACACCAAGAAGCGGTTGATGTGGACTGTCGTCAGTAAGAAATTAGTCCAGGGGTAGTTAGGGTGAGGCTCTGCCCAGGAACATACAGTTTTAATTCGGGCCAGCTCCTGAATTGATAGGGGTTCCATGCTCACCCATAAACTCTTCTCGTCAGGGAGGATGCCTCAGTTCGCCCTAAATAGAAAATCTCTTTGGGGGTTTCAAGGGTGGGAAACTCCCAGCCTTGGCAACTAATGAAGAAAAACCTACTTGTCCAATTTTTGGCATTAGAATGCTGAGTTTCAAACCGAGCCAAAGTCTGCCCTTATCTTTTTTACGGAAGTTAACGACATTGCCCTTGCTCGAGCAGTCAGGTGGGGGAAAAGATCCCCAATGGGCTATAGGACCATGCGAAAAACTATGTAGGTGCAAAGATAAGCCCTCAATGCGAAGGGATGGAGCTGAGCAGTAGCAAAATTGAGTAATTCCAAGATGTCGCAAAGAGGGTGGCAGAAGGGGAGTCTCAACCCATGTGCTAGTAGGGACATGGTTAGAGTGACCCTCTGCGAAACCCTCATCATTGCAACACCCAGATGGGGAAACATCCAGCACTGTCGATTTAGGGATATGAAATTCTTCCTGAATCGCTGGAAAATCCCTCTATCTGAGGGTTGAACGCCACCCATATCAGTCAAAATTCAGGACGTATGATGTGTGGAAAGGCTGTGCAGAACTGTCACTGAGTTCAGCCATGGGAACTGGAAGTGAAGAATAGTAAGAAAATGAGGAAGAAGGAATGGGCAAGTGAAAAGAGACAAGAACAAAGAGAAAGCACGGGCAAGAAAGGCATAAAGAGGGAAAGTGAGTAAAAGGAAGAATAGAGGGGCTCGAGAGAAGGGTATTTGAAAGGGGCGAATACAAAACCTCAACAGCTATAAGCATCATGACCTGACATAGGAGCAAAAGGGTAACTGTCACACGAAAACCCTAATCATTGCCACATCAGTTGTAAATCATGAGTGCCTTTCGATTCTTGAAAATGTAAAATGGCGAAAAAGGGAAATGTGAAGGGATAGCGGGGTAGTTAGTGGTTGCAGATGGGCTAGGGGCTGCTTAAAAGGGCTTGAAATGAAAAGGGGCCTATAACAAGGTCCACATCGACTAAAAAAAATGTGTAAAATTTTTCAATATAAATTCCCCACGCCTTGGAGCGAAGGGAATTAGCAGGGTAGCTAGAGGGTCCATTTGGTATTTAAGCCTAATGGAAAAGGCTCTCTGTTGACTGACCTAAATTAAAGAGTCCAAACCCAGTGGAGATCAACACAGCACCTCACATGAGAAGATAAGAATTTCATGCATGTACGTGGTTGTTTCAATTATTCAGTGATGATCTAAACTGATAAACACTGCCTAAGACAGACATCACGTGGAGGTGATCCTATACAGTGCTAATCTGGTTTAAATGGAAATCTATATATACCAGGTAATCCTTGACAGTAATCTATCTTTGAATTCTGAATTACTTGTGTGATACACTTTACTGACTTAAGCATCGAAGTGTTTCTAGTTATATCACGCTGGAGTCTCTTTACATCGTGTAGGTGAATGGTTGCGTTTATGGTGGTGGGACACGTCCTTAACAATGAGAGTGTGAGAACTCCCAATATAGGGAAAATAATAACATAGTTGCATGGTGCTGAAGAGAAGAATGGGAGGCTTCAAGAGGCTCGAAGAATGGTTGCATGACTATATTGTTTGTAATGGTTGCATTTCTAATCATACATTGACTGACGAGATACATTATGAATGACATATTCAAATTATTAACACAAAAAAATTATCTAAACTACCCATGGGCTGACAAGATATGGCAAATATGATTATATAATAAACCTATGATAATTATAGCCGTATTTTTCGTAACCTAAAATTTCATGTATTAAATCTTTTTGAAAGTATTGATTTTTCTATTTATTTATAGGAAAACAGAATTCATTACATCCAAACCATTACAAATTGTATGCATCAAGCTAAATAGCTTGTGAAATTGAATTTGGAAAATTATCCCACCACATATCAACATTCTCTATATGCCAAGCATGCCTAGCCATTCTATGAGCTGCCTCATTGCCCATTCGATGGAAATGTTGCACTTGACAATCTGCAAATGCTTTCATCAGTGTTTTGATCTCTCTGAGCTGGTTACCCACCATTGTCATAGACTCCCCTTCTTGGCTAAGTTCCAGGAACTTAGCAGTAGGTAGTCACTTTCAAGGATCAACTTTTGTGATATCCCCATTTTACGTGTATTTTTATTGAGTGATTTTATTTAAATTATTATAATTAGTAATTTTATTATTTTAAATTAAAGGTGTTTTTTGCAATATTATTTTATGATTTGTAAGTTGTGAAATTATTTTAACGTGCTTTCTTGCTATTTATTATTATATTATATTTTAATTACTTTTTAATTCAAATTAGTTATTTTTGGCTTTAAAATTATTGTGTTTTTGGGATTTTATTATTTTATTTTATTTAATCAATGTGTTTAAAATTATTTTATTTAATTTACTGTTTTGAAAATAATTGTCGTTAGATTAGTTTCTTGACCCAAGTTATGAGGGTTAGACCTAATTTCTTTCCCTTCCTTTTTCTTTTTCCATTTTTTATTTTTCTCTTCACTTTTTCTTTTTCTTATTTCCTCTACTTTTCTCTCCCCATGTGTGCGACCTATTCCTTCCTCTCTCCGCCCATTTCCTTCGTCAGCCTCTAGCGCTACCATTGCGCCACCGTGGCTCTCACCACTGGGCTCATTCTCTTCCCCTCCGATCGGTGAACATCCCCCTCCAGTTTTAGATCCACCCCATGCAGCCAGTAACCGCCACGCATGGCTGGAAGCCATGGCCTCCTTTTCTTCTAGCTCCTTCGTGCCCCACCCATTGCCGTCGCTGTTGCTTCCATTCTCTTCCCCACCCATCGGCGACCTCACCCTTCCATCTTCAGCCCCCCCAAACACCGTCGTTATCCACCATGAGCTCCACCAAGCCGCACGGTTTTGTGCTCCCTGCACCGTCGTGTCTTCACCGTTGGCCACCACATCATCATTGGCATCCCAGCTACCTAACCCACCCAACCCCAAGTCCGATCGATCACTAGTGAAGCTCAACTGAACCTCTCTCCTATTTGGACTTTTTGGCATTCCATCGCCATTTGTGCCACCACCCACGGCCAACCGCCACTTCCATTAGCTTCACTGACATCTCTAAGCCCTACTCTAGCTTCCCTAGTCTTCGTTTGCCTCCGTTGAAATTTGGGTGTGTTGTGACCCACGGCCATAGTGCATTTTGCATTGTGACGTTGACTTTTCGCCACCTTTTGTAGCTCTTTGATCCTTCAAAAAATATTTTATAGCAATATAAGTATTTTTCAAAATTCCTTTAAGATTTAAATATATTTTTGCTTTAACAATATTTTTTGTGATTGGTTGGCTGTGCCAGACTGAGTCTAAGGAATCGAGGGTCGGATGGATTTGAGGATGGAGTTATTTATGTTTGGATAATTTGGATTGTTGGGTATTTTGTGTCATGTCATTTGCATTGCATGGTGCCTGCATTTACATGTGTTGGAAATTGAAAACTGGGTTTTTAAGTGTTAATGGATTTTTGGGTGCGTGTGTATCACGACCCCAAGCCGAGATTGGGCATTATCTCGTTGGAGCTCATCTGGTCACTCGGGAGCGGAAAATACTGAGTGACATCCCCTAGGTTGTCTTTGGGCAACAACAGGCTTGGACGATACTGTAACGCTATCGTGCCGACTCCATGGTACCTCAACTGGTGGGGACTAGAGGATGTCTGGTCATGGTATGCGTTGGGCGCGAAGCTGGGTATCGCTCGTGTAGATGTCACATGCCTGGTCTTTACCTGCGGTGTGGCATAGGAGCCAGAGTTTGCGGATATTTGTGCATACAAATATCTAGAATATGGGAGATCATGGTGCGTACAATAAAATTGAAAACTTGTTTCGATATCAGATGTTGGTCATTTTCTAGAAAAATGGCGAGTTTTGGTTAAAGGATATTTGTGGGTCATTTTTTTGAAAAATTGTGGATTTCTTGTTTTGGGTCATTATCTGGAATAATAGTGATGAAATGTTTTAAAGGAAATATTGTGGGCCAAAAATGGCCTGCGTTGGAAAATGATTATTTTTGGAAAATATTTATTTTTGGATCTCATGCATATGGCATCATGTTCATGCATATTGTTGTGGCTTTAATGTATTTTCATATTTTCGGTTGCTTAGATTATTACTTACCTGTGCTACCGTTTTTGGTATCGTAGATTTTGATGTAGGTGATGAGGAGACTAAGCCTTAGGAGGCGGCTCCGACGGATGACTGATTGGAGTTTTGCTTATATTATTTGGAAATTATTTCCTTGCCTTTAAATTATGTATTTTAATTTTTTGATGTTACTGAAAATTTGTAATATTTTGATATGCTTGTTTTAAGCGAGTTTGTATTTAAACAAATTCTGGTACTTAGTCAACTGATTTTTATTATCCGCTATGTTGTTTAGTTGTACACGTGTTGCATGTACACACAGTTGACACTTAGTTATGGGATGCATGACCCATGTTGTCATCATCCCGACGTTGCAATTCCTGTGTTTCTGTACGTGGTAGTTGGGGGCGTCACAACTTTGGTATGCGTCATGTGCATAGAGTTGTAAATCCCTTAACATAGCCAGAGCTTCAACAGTTTCAAGAGTAGCCAGCTCACTCTCCACTTTACTAGCTGCTAGCAGGACTTCACCTTTCTCATTTCTGAGTATTGCACCCAGTCCTGCTTTTTTCAGATAAAAAAATAATGCCCCATCCACATCAAGCTTTAAGTAACCTTGTATAGGTGGTTTCCAATGATAAACCTGCTTATCTTTTATTGTAGTGGACTATAATTCTTGGTGGATATTTTGCTGAGATAAATCAAATTCAATTACATAACTTGGTTCATGTAAAACATGTCCATATATATATATATATATATCAACTTATTCCTTCTAAACTAAAACCCCAGGCCATTGAGAAGAATTTTGATAAATCTTCAAGGCTGCCTTCCTTTCTGACCAAGAGTGCAATATCCCATATAGATATATACAACTGTCTTAAGCTTTTGTAGATATGGAAAGTATTTATTCCACCATTTTCAAATAGCATGGCAGAAAAATAGAGCATGTGAAATGTCCTCTCTTCTCTGTTGATAGAAAACACATTTATCTTCAACTGCCACATGTTTATTCCACATTTATCTTCTCTATTGATGGACTTTAAAGTATCTTTATCACAAGATACTTTAAAGTCCATCACGATCCAAGCAAAAATCCTGATCTTGTTTAGAATTTTTATTGATATTGTATCTTGTGATAAAGTATGAGTATCACATAATACAAGATTACTTAATAAGAACTTTAAATTAAAAAAAAAAGTTTAAAATATGAAATTATAATTTTATACATTTAAAATGTTTTTTCTTATATGAAAACATCAAACTTGGGTTGCGAGTTGAGATATTAGGTGCACAATAATCTTTTTGGGACCGAATAACTTTACTCATAGACATTTACAACATATATTATCTGCGTGGTATAATTTGATTTGAAAAAAAAATTTTAAAATTTGAATTTTATAAAATCAAGTTATGCTCTTTCGGGAACAAGTTTAAATGTTTATCTGATGCATTGGATTAATTAGACAGGATAAATATTCTTTTCGATGTATTAGTTAAAAGAAATAAAAAGGAAAAGAGTATTTGAGAAGGGTATAACAGGAACTTAACGTTAATTTCCATGAGTCGTGGGTTCACGACCTGTCGTGCAATTGAAGTTATTCCTGCTAGCGTAAAGGTTGGCCTAAGAGGATCCTTAGCAATGATAGTTTGGAGGTATAAAGTATTCCCACTTCTTCTTGGAAGTAAAAGGCTAAGTTGACGACAGAGTAAATTGATTAGAATTCGGATTCTTGTGCGATGGTCAATTTCTTCCAATGCTTTTCTTCCCCACCATGGCAGTATTATGTCATTTGGGATGACATTTTTTTGTTTTAAACAAGCTGTTTTTCTTTCTTTGGAAGAAATGAGAC
Organism: Carya cathayensis; assembly: GCA_011037825.1. Classification (NCBI taxonomy): domain Eukaryota; kingdom Viridiplantae; phylum Streptophyta; class Magnoliopsida; order Fagales; family Juglandaceae; genus Carya; species Carya cathayensis. The sequence continues at coordinate 1,484,956 of QGSO01000199.1, forward strand.
ATTGTGTAGGATGGAATGGTGAAAGTGACAGCTTTCCGTTCTCCCCAGCTTGTGTCAAGAGTTTGGATTTCTAACATGCCTTTTTCACTCTTCACATCGGATCTCAAAAGGCCTTTGTTTTCGCACTTGGTATTACTCTAAGGAGTCCCAAATGTTTTCCCAGATCCATAGCTTTCTTCAATCGCAAGCTTTCTTTGACTATCAAATTGAGGTATTGAGTTATTTCTACATAATTATATCATTGATTTGATACGATTGGCCTTAGGCCTCGTTTGGTTACACAAATTATCTTATCTCATCTTATTTACTCATTACAGTTTTTTTTTAAATTTCCATACAAAATACAATAAACAATATCACTACTAGAAACTGGGCCTATTGTGGCAATTTTCTTATCGTTACAAATAAAATCTCTGCAGTAAGTGGTTATTTGCGTTGAATTTGATATCACCACTCACTTTTAACCTCAACGTAATGAAGGAATAGTACTGGCGAACATGCAGCGAGGTATAAATCGTTGGGAAAAGTGAGTAGCGATGATTTATACCCCTTTTGCCGACAAAAATTTTAGCTTGAAAAAGTCACTTTTGTTGTAGTGAATTCAAAATTTTCAAATCCTAAAATAAAAATGATATTAAAAATATATTATAACAATATTTTATTTGATTTTTAACTTTTATTTCCTTTCTTCTGATCTAAGTAACCAAACAAGGCCGACCATGGGAAGCATGGTTCGTTGTAGTCATTAATTAGCTATTGAGCTTCTTAACCATTAGCCCTGCAAGAATTATCAAGTCATCTTCAGGCAATATATAGGTAAGAACAGTGGTGTACTTCTACTAATTTTTGTACAATGTATCTTCCCTCCTTGTCTCCTATATTTTTAGATTAGGAGTCAACATTCTTCCATTGCAAAGGTAATATTAAAGTAAATTTCACAAAAATGTTAAAAGAAAAATTTAATAAAATATAAATGTCTCTTTATGTCCATGAAGTTATTACAGAAAAGCCAACATAAAATCTTATTTGTCCACTAACCTATTTAATACCAAAACTTGATTATTGACTCTATTAATTTGATACTAATATTTTCATAGTAAATGATAGGTCTTTGCATTCGGATATGGATCTGGATATTCGGGAATATTTAGATATGGATCCAAACTTCCAGATTCGTATAGAGATTTTTAAAGAGTTTTGCTACATACAAGCACAGTTGCGCACTAATCTGTGTACCAATACTGATTTATTCATACTTAAAATTTAAATTAACACTGTTTTCAATAAAATCTACTTTTTGACCAATCACATCACATTGGTGCACAGATTAGTGCACAATTGTGCTTGCAACTATACTTTTCCATTTTTAAAACCAGATGGATACCTGATAGGGTAAAATCAGTTTCAACCTAGATGGATATTCAGTTTTAAATCAAGATATCCATATTGTAACCGATATATGGTTAACTCCATTTTTTTTTAAAACTCTAGTTTTGTGTAGTTTTTTTTTACTCTAACTTTTTGCAATCAATTTTAATTTTTTAAAGTTCAAATTAAATCTAAAATTCTAGTATCCAGTTTCCCTCGTACCCAAAAAGGAAAAAAAGTCCTTTTTTTTAAAACCTATTTTTGTGTAGTTCTTTTCTTTTCTTTTTTTTTTTTTAAAAAAATATGTACTTCTAGTTTTGTGCATTTGAATTTTGCTTTTAAAAGTTCAAAATAAATCTATAACTCAAGTATACAGTTTCCCTTATACCCCAAAAGATTTTTATTTTTTTTTAAATATCTATAAACGGATAACTAGAAAATCTGAAAAATAGATATCTAAAATCTAAAAAACATCTAAAGAGTAAAAGTGTAAAGATTAAAACCTACAAAAACTAACAGTGCATGTATCTAAAGTAAGAACTCTAAATCTGTACAATCCTTCTCTATACAATCCTTCTGTTTTGCTTTTCTTTTCTTTTCTGTTCTCTTCTTCATTCCTTTCTTTCCTCCTCCTCCTCTTCCTCCTCCTTCTTCTTCTCATTCTTCTTCATATTTTTCCAGGTTTCTATCTACCTATAAAAGGGCAATTCACATCCTCAGATTATGCAATATACAAAAGGGCAATTCAAATTACATAGACAACCAAAAAGCTCAATTCAAATTGCATAGGCAATTCATCAAACACTTTTAACTGTTTCATGATTCCTCAAGCAAAGCAAACAAAGATTACATGATCAGTGACAAAATCGCATCAAATCTATTTCCATGAAATGATGTGACATTTAGTTCTACTAAATTTAAATTTAGTATGTTGTAAAGAACATCATTGCATGAATTCCAAAAATGAATGATTTTTGTTCTGATTCATGACTAGGCTCCAATACTTGTACATCTGGTAGCTCCTTCCATAGTAGATCCTTCATTAGCAAACAGTTAAATTCTCAGTTGTTTGGTCACGTTTGCTGGGTAAACATATCTAACAGTGCATGGCTAATGCTATAACACACGAAACAAACAAAGACTAAAAGACGGCGCAAATTACTATAATAACCAAAGTTTGCAGCTAATATTTTTAGTAATTAATTTTGTATCTGATTTTAGAAATACCACAATAGAAAATGCCAAAACTGACTCTCTAACTCCCCAGAAACCATTTATTGGTGGAAAATGCTAACTACTATAAATATCAAATTTGGTGATCATGATTAAGGTGCGATTTAGATAGTGAGATCCACTACAATAAATAAGGCTTATTCAGGAGCAAGACTCCTCTCTTTTGAAAGGTGAGGTTTTCTCTCTACTGTTCTTTAGAACGTAGAGGTACTTTCTTGAACTTAGTTCGAAGAGGCTTAGTGTGGTTTTATTTCTGATGGTTAAGTTACATAGTAACGTGCATGGCTGAAGAACTATCTAGGCTCTATGAGGGCCTCCATCTCACGGAGGAGGAGAAACAAGAAGTTTTCATCCCTTCAGAGGAAGTCCTAATCTCCATTGAAAAGAGCAAAAAATGCTTGGCTGCCCTCGTTGTAGTAGAAAAAGAAGTTAACAGGGGAGCTTTTCAGGCTACTATGAGCAAGGCATGGAAAGTGGAGGGCCAGACTTCTTTTAAGAATCTTGGTTCCAACAGATTTTTAGTTGAGTTTCAAAGCTCAAAGGAGAAGGAACGAGTATTAGCGGCTAGGCCCTAGTCTTTTGACAGATCGTTGGTTTGTTTGTTTAACTGTGAAGGTTGCTTGGCTCCAAAGGATATAGCCTTCAACGAAGAACCCTTCTGGATACAGTTGCATGATCTGCTTTTGCTGGCATGAATAAAACCATGGGAGAAAAGTTAGGTGTTGCTACAGGCACTGTGCTATCGGTGGATGTAAATGCTAGTGGAATGGCCTGGGGCAGCTTCCTCAGGGTTAGAGTACTGATTAATATACTTAAACCCTTCACTCGTGGTAGGTTTATCATATTGGGAGAGAAACGGTTTTGGATCCCTTTCAGATATGAAAGGCTTCCCTTGTTCTGCTTCCATTGTGGTGCCATTAAACACTCTGGATCCTCCTGTCCAACATCACCTTTAAGGGGTAAAAGTCATGAAGGAACCTCTTCACAGTATGGTTCCTGGCTGAGGGCAAACACCCAGCTGAGAAGCTTCCAATCTTTTAGTAGGAAGGAGGGTGACTTCGAAAACTCTAGTAGTTGGCACCAAACCAAACCTAAGGACAGTAAATACGAAGAAGGTGGGATGGGACAGAATGCTTCTGGGACTTACAATACAGACTTCGAGCAAGCCGACCTTGGAAGCTCTGACAACTACCAGCTGAGGGGACCTCTACTTGGAAAAGGCAAACTGAACAGCACCAAGGATCACACAGGATTTCCTCTTCAGGCAAGTTCTGATAGCTTCGAGACTCCTCCTCTGACTGATGTGCACTCTAAGGATACTCTGGTCTCTAAAGGGATTCTGTCTAAACTTTGTCCTCCTTTGGATCCAACTGGACTTGAAAATTCTAGTCCTCCCAGAGACACGGCCCAGGTTAGTTCCCCTTCACATAACTCTCCCATGAAACAACCCACTACTGGCTTTACAAAAGGGCCAACGTGGAAGAGAAGAGCAAGAGGCTTGGGCCTTAAAACTCTTGGCCCACCTGACACTATCATGGATGACACTACTACCCCAAAACAAAAGAAAAGGTCTGGTGTAGATCATATGGGGCCCATCATGACAAGGAGAAGAGCAAAGCAAGCTAGATTGGCAGTGGCTGGTGTCCAACCCTGCTAGTCTCTATGAAACACCTAGCTTGGAACTGCCGAGGGCTTGGGAACCCTCGGACAGTTCGTGAGCTTCACCTAATGGTGAAGGAAAATTCTCTGTGAAACCAAATGCAAAAGAAATAGGATTGAATATACTCGGGACAAACTGCACTTTGATTTTTTTTTTTTTTGTAGATAGTAATGGAAGGAGTGGAGGCTTAGCTTTTCTGTGGAAACAAGAAGTTAATGCTGTTCTGGATTCATACTCTAATCACCATATCTCAATCTCCATAACCTCTGATATCTTTAATAGAAAATGGACTCTAACAGGCTTCTATGGGCAGCCTGCAACTTCTAGAAGAAATGAAAGCTGGGACCTTCTTAGACTAATTTAGTCCAAAGTCCATAATCCTTGGCTTTGCATGGGGGACTTTAATGAAATTTTGTTTCAGGATGAACAATTTGGCCCTACTACTCGTCCCTTTAAGCAGATGAAGGACTTTAGATTGGCTCTGGAGGACACTAGACTTATAGATATTGGCTTTATAGGCTCAAAATTCACCTGGTGTAACAAGAGAATAGGGTTTGAATTCACTAAATGTCGACTAGATAGGGCCTTAGTTAATGATGAATGGCTAAATCTCTTTGAAGTAAACCAGGTTTATGTTCTACCAGGAATCTGCTCAGATCACAATCGATTACTCATTCAAAGTTTGATCCCAGCTCAAATGGAAGGCTACAAGCAGAAGGTTTTTAGATATGAAGTTGCTTGGGGAAAAAGAGAGGAGTGTGCTGAAATTATAAAAGCTGCATGGATGCAGGGATACCCTTAGGGTTCTAAGCTAAATATTACTCGAGAAGGCTTAAAAACTTGTAGGGATAAACTGAGGGTTTGGAGTAGAGAAGCTTTTAGAAAGTAGAAAAGGCTACTCAATCAACATATAGAAAAAATAAGAGTTTTACAAGCTTCTAATACTGGCCAATTCACTAGTCAAATTAACTCCCTACAGAAAGAAGTGGATGGTTACCTTGAAGAAGAAGAATTGAAATGGAGGCAAAAAGCCAAGCAAAGATGGCTTCAAGATGGGGACATGAACATCAAATTCTTCCACAAGAGTGCTTCTCAAAGAAAAAAAGTGAATACTATCAAACAAATAAAAAGTGAAGATGATATTCTAGCTTCTAGCAAAGAAGAGATAGCTAAGACCTTCCAGGACTTCTTTCAAAATTTGTTCTCCTCATCTAACCTGAGAAATATAGAGGCTGCTCTTCACTCCCTTCGACCTTCAGTTATTGAAGAGATGAATAGCTCCCTATCTAGGTCTTTTTCTGCTGAGGAAGTGGAAATAGCCATCAAAGCCATGAATCCTCTCGGATCTCCTGGCCCAGATGGCCTCCCAGCAGTTTTTTATCACCAACATTGGGCCAACATTGGAAATGAAGTAACAGCAGCAGTTCTTGAAGCACTAAACACCAGAAAAGGCTTTAAAGAGATCAACCAGACTTTCATTTCTCTGATTCCAAAGAAGAAGTGCCCTCAACTTGTAACAAATTTAGACCCATTAGCCTCTGCAATGTCTTCTATAAAATCATCTCCAAAGTAATTGCAAATAGACTCAAAAACATACTGCCTAACCTTATCTCCCCCACTCAGAGTGCTTTTGTCCCAGGCAGGCTAATTTTTGATAATGTGATTGTTGCATATGAACTGTTGCACTCTATGCAAACCAGATTGAAAGGGAAGCATAATGGTTTCATGCCTCTAAATCTCGAAATGAGCAAGGCCTATGATCGAATTGAGTGGGATTTCCTGAATAGAGTGATGCTTAAAATGGGTTTTGAGAGCAAATGGGTGGAACTGGTTATGCAATGTGTTTCTACTGTCAACTACTCCCTTCTAATCAATGGTGTCCCCCAAGCTTTCTTCTCCCCTTCTAGAGGAGTCAGACAAGGGGACCCTTTATCCTCATACCTGTTCATTATCTGCTTTGAATTTCTAAGTCACAGTCTTAACCAAGCTGAATTGCAGGGCCTTATCTCAGGGATCCCAGCTACTCGAGGGGCTCTACATGTAAACCATCTTTTCTTTGTAGATGACAACTTAGTCTTCTACAGATCTAATCCAACTGAATGGAGTAAAGTGCAGCAAGTGCTGAGCAACTATGAACAAGTCTCGGGGCAAAGATTTAATCTTGAAAAATCCTCTATCTTTTTCAGCAGTAATACCAAAATTGAAACACAACATGCCATCCTACAGCTTGCAGGAATGAAAGCTTCAGGAACCTTTGATACATACCTGGGCCTATCTTCTTATGTGGGAAGAAATAAAGCCAAAGCTTTCAACTCAGTGCTGGATAAGATCAAAGCTAAAATGGCCAATTGGAAAATCAAGGTGCTATCTCAGGTTGAAAAAGAAACTTCATTAAAAGCTGTCTTGCAATCCATCCCCACATACAGTATGGGAATATTCAAATTTCCCAAAACCATCCTTAAAAGGGTCAACCAGCTTCAACAATCCTTTTGGTGGGGTAGAAAAGATAGAGTTTCAAAAACTTATTGGTTGAGCTGGCAAACACTAGGGAAATCCAAACAAAATGGGGGTTTGGGTCTTAGGGACTTTGAATTTTTCACTTTAGCACTTCTTGCTAAACAAGGATGGAGGGTGATCCAAACTCCCTTATCCCTTGCTACTTAGGTCCTTAAAGCTAAATATTTTGCTACCTCAGATTTCCTCTCAGCCAAATGTAGACCCAACGACTCCTATGTGTGGAAAAGCTTCATATCTGCAAGGCCAGTTCTTAGAGAAGGGCTTCTTTGGAAAGTGGGAAATGGGAGCAAGATTAGAATTTGGAAGGATAGATGGATCCCTAGGAGCTCATCCTTTCAAGTGCAGTCATCTGTCAATCTATTGGAGGCAGAAGCTGTAGTATCTAAACTCATTAATCCAGCTTCTATGCAGTGGGATCTTCCCCTTATCTATGCAATCTTTTCAGAGTCTAAGGCAACCATAATTAGTAAGATCCCTATTAGTCTTTGTAGAAGCCAGGATATTGTCTTGGAGATGCTTAGCCAATGGTAAGTTCACTGTGAGAAGTGCCTATTATCTACAAGGTTCAATTAAAGAGAACAAACTGGGACAATCCTCAAACCAGGCTTCTACCTCAAGTTTTTGGAATCAAATCTAGAGTATCAAGGCAACTCAAGCTACGAAATCCTTTCTCTGTAGAGCAGCAACTGAGTCCCTTGCCACAAACCTCAATCTGCATAGAAGGAAAATGATTGAGTCACCTCTTTGCCCAATTTGCTCCCTTGAGCTTGAATCTATCTCTCATGCCATCTGGTCCTATAATGGAGCTCAAGATGTGTGGTCTATGAGCTCAAGAAGAATTCAAAAGCTGAGTATCCATGCAGGTTCTTTCAAGGAAATTCTGATGCCTATCTTTGCATAGCTCCTTCCCTTGGAAATCAGTGAAGTTGCTGTCACGGCTAAAGCAATTTGGCACAGAAGAAACACCTGGCTCTTTGAGCAACAATTCCAATCCCCTTACCAAGTCTCTAAGCAGGTCAACCATGAAATGAACTCAATAAAGTCCTGGATAGAGGGTGAACTAAAACAGGCAAAGACACGTAGGCCTTCAAGCAACAAATGGACTGCCCCCCCACCAAATATCTTCAAAGCCAATTGGGATGTAGCCATTGATAAAGCTAACTCAAAACTAGGTATTGGAGTGGTTATTAGGGACTCAGATGGCTTCATTGTTGCGACCCTTTGCTCATCCATGGATTTGGACCCTGATCCACTAGTAGGTGAAGCAATAGCTGCTCGAAGAGCTACCTCCTTTTGTGCTGAATTGGGACTGGATGATATTATCCTTGAAGGAGATTCTCTTGGAGTGATTTAGGTTGTCCAACATAGAGAAGACAGTTGGAGTTCTAGTGGAATTATCATTAGAGATGTCAAGCTCATGCTTTCTAAGACACGGCACTGGTCAATCCAATATGTCCCTAGGGAAGTCAATGTAATTGCTCATCACTTGGCTAAGTTTGGCCTCACTTGCTCAAAAGAATGTATTCTGATTGAGGATTATCCTCCTTGTATTCAACATTGGCTCTAATGAATGACATGTTCTCCTTTAAAAAAAAAATAAAAAATAAGGCTTATTCTAGCGATTTCATATTCACCGTAATAGAAATTGTTGCTAATATTACTTTATTGTGGTGCAAGCAAAGTCATTGTAGCAAATTTGGTTTTTATTTTGATGTGAATAGTTTCCAAACTTATTGTGTTGATATGTTGATCTTTTACAATGATTTTAGTGTATTTGCAACTAAATTCATTTTCAGCAATGGAAATTTAGTCGCAAAAAGTGACTTATACTGTAGCAGTGTTTTCTTTCCAGCGACAGAGGGAAAACACCACAAATTTGAGTTTTTACGATGACTTTTTGTTGCCGAAACAGAACCTGCTAGGTAAGGGATGGTAAATAACAATGAATTTTGTGGCTATACAATTGTCGCCGAAACTTATTGTGGCAATTTTAAAGCTTTTAGGGCGGCACTTGACAGTTGCTAACATATTTCATACTTCCGCCCTTCTATTTCATTTTTCCCCATCCCAAAAGTCCGTGTTTTGTCTTTGTTGATATCTCTCTTTGCCTCATGCTTATACTACCACCCCTTCCCACGTTGTGCCACTGCTGCACCTTTGTTGTCGCCATCATCGCCTCCTCAAATCCCATTTTTTATTTTGAGAATCTGAATTCCCATCATTCTTGCCTTCTATCCATCTCTTCATGTAACAACTTACACCTTTCTTTCTCTAAGGCGCATGAGTCTCGTTCTACGTGTCGAACCCCGATAGCATGTTTTTAAACAAGCTCAGTATTTTAAAGCCCTCAATTATTTTAAATGTCCTAGAAATATTTTAATGAGATGTTTTCAGTGTTATTGGATCAAGCCTGATTCTAAGGAAGACAATTATAAGATTTTTTTAGAGCTCCAAAAATATTATAATTATAGAAAATCTTTCTATCTACATGATTTTAGTTATTTAAAATATTATGAGATTTAAATTATGTTGAAAACTCTAATTAATTAAATGGTTTTATTCTCTTAAAGATATCTAGCAAACTTCATCATTTAATTAATGATGAAATATTATATTTTATATGCTAAAGTTTAGTTAAATTATATTCTATCTTGACTCCTCTCAGTGTTTTAATCCTCACCATTAGATTGATTTAAAGACCCTAGATGAAGGGTTGAGATTAAATACCCAAGCCCTCCACTTTTTCCCCTTAGCAGCCGTCCCTCCCTTCCCTCTTTCTCTCTCCGTAAACGCCTTTCTACCCACCATAGCCTCTCTGTGACGCCCTCAGATTTCCGTTTGGAATCGGACGGACATCTGAAGCTTCGGGACATGTAACACAAGGTTACCTGCCCCCGTACATGACATATAGGATGCAATGTTCCTAACATGCATCTAGCATTATACAATATTCGCAGCGGATAATTCTTTTTTTTTAAATACTATGCACCGAACTTTTAACATCCCAAATAATTAAAACATAATCCATGTATACTTAACAAAATAAATAACCACGATTACAGTACGCGTCTCAGAAGACTGTAATCTCAAAACATGGGTGACTAGACTCTATATTACAGTACCAAAATACACTTATTGAACCAGTTCATCGAGTAACTCGCGTAACTCAATTAACAAGGTTAGAATACTGTCCCAAAAGAAACTAACTATAGAAGCTGAAAACTCTGCATCGCATCTGCGGCGTCTAGTCAACATCCTCCAGCCTATCGGTATTTGCTCCTTGTTCTGAACCTGACACATCGCCTACCATTTGGGGAAAAATGGTAGTTGGGACTACCATGGTGAGATTTGATTACAAATCTCAGCAAGTTAACAGAAAACTTTCACACAGGTTAATGATGTATGCATAGAAATAAAGGTATGAATGCACCATCAAAATCAAAAGTAAACATAACATAACTTGACATAACATGGCATAAAATAATAAGCATAATGTGACATGACATAACATGGCATGAGTTGACATAATTGAACTGAAACAGAAGCTTAGCTTGACGTGACATGAACTTAAATCATAGCATGGATGTGAACTTGAAACATAACATGTACTTGAACTTTAAGTTTAACATGAACGTACACTTGAACATAACGTAACGTGAAACATGACTTGAACGTGAAATACATGAACTTGGAATCTTATTTAATTGTCTTGATTAATAACGTGACCATATGGGTGCTACACGGGTCCCCTAGAGCCGTGTGTCCCTGCCGATTACCGCATCACAACACAGGTATCTAGACCAGCTGTGAGTGCGTTAATACGTACTCCACAGTTGTTGTGGCCCCACGTATTCTACGTGTCACAATTGCTGTGTCTCACGTAGTGTATGCTCCACAGTTGTTGTGGCCCCATACTTCATGCTCCACAGTTGTTGTGGCCCCATGAATACACGTAACATAAAATATGGCACCATCGGCGTTAGTGCCTGGCGCGCTCCGGTGACCAGTTACTTAGGCCCCATTCGCAACCTGTTGACTGTACTTCGTCAACCCAGGGAATTTCACACCTATTTAGACACTCCAGCGTGAACAAAGGAGTTCCACTAGGATATTACCCCATCCTAGCATTTAGGGTCGTGATTGACATGAATAACTTAACTTGAACATGATCTGAAACTTATATGAACTTTACATAAGGTGAACCACGCTTGAGTCCGTGGCACCGCATAACATAACTTGTGGTGAACATGCTTAGATCCGTGTCACCCTTAACATAACTTGTGATGAACACGCTTAGGTCCGTGCCATCCTTAACATAACTTGTGGTGAACACGCTTAGGTCCGTGTCACTCTTAAATATCTTATCTTTCTTAATACATGAGATATTATTTAATATCATGAACTTTTCTAACATGGCGTATACTTGTAAATGGCACAATATGATTTAAACATAAACATTCCATGACATACATGTAACATATGGCATACTTAACATGGCATACTTATAACATACAACATTGCATGACATAAAAGATTTTGTAACAGATAAATATTCATAAAAGAATAAATCATGCGTAACAGATAAACATGTAATGACATGACATATATGATAACATACATACATAAATTGTAGTTCCCTTACCCATCATACATACACAATAAACTGATAGTAAGTTAGAAGCTAACTTACTCAGATCGTCGCGTTCTACGAGAATAAAGTGTGAAACACGAGGAACTGTAAAAGGTCATTCTAAAAGTTAGAAATTTAATTACTAACAATTAGAAACATGAAAACAAGCTAACTTAGAGTAAAATTATCATTTTACCCTCTACATGTGGGAAAACGACCATTTTACCCATAACTTAAGGATTTCACATCCTAACTCCAAAAATTTCCAAAATTTACATTCCTCATGTAAATTTTGTCTTAAACTCAAATATTAACTCAGAAACATTTAAGACAAAACACAACTATGAAAAACACACTATGGCTGAAACATCCATAGGCCATTTCTCTTGATTTTTGTTGCAATTTCTTCCAACTTCAAAACTCATGCTTAAACCAAAATTTTGCACCAACCATCTTCCAATCCTAGGTTTAAAACCATACTTAAAACATCCATTTAGAAAAGACTTATAATCAACACCAAACTTGAATCACAAGCTTTGTCCTTAAATCAAAACATCACCAAGAATTCCAAAAAAATAAAATCTTACTTCTAACATATTCATAACATCATCCTCAGATAAACCATGCTTTAAATCATCAAACTAAAGTCACCAAAATCACAAAAATAACACTTGGAGTTTTTGATTTTACACTTAGTCCAAAAACAGAAACTTTTTCTTAACTAGCTTTGATAAATCTCTTGATCAATGGCTTAAGAAGGTGAGGTCTTTGAAATAAAGTATCACATGGTTTAAAAACGTGTCTTAAAGAATATCCAACCATCAAAATTAAAATCACATGGCTAAAACCCAACAAAACATGGATCTAACCTAAAAACATCAAATCTTAGGCCTAACCGAAATTCTCTTGCATAGAAAAATCATATCTTTTAAACTAATGCTAAATATCTCCAAAATAACATCCTAACATGAAAATAAGAGACTTATGATCATCATATAAAATATCAAAGCCATTAGAGTAAGATCAAACCACGAAATATTCAAACTTTCTCCAAATAAAAACTGTTTTTCCACTTCCAGTTTTCGAGTTTCTAGATCTAAGAAAATATATCATCAAAAGCTTTATTCATGCAACAAAACTTCAATGAAAACTCTTAAACACATTCTAACAACACTCCATAAAATTTTCGGACCAAGATATGCCCATTAGCTTGGTCAAAAACTCCAAAACATAACATACTCTCCAGATTCACGCCCAGAATGACCTTTCCATGGTTACAAATACTTTTGACTGACCAAATGACCATGGAATGATACGAAAAATACATCTACGGAAACTAGACTCAAAGAGGAACAACTTTTATGAAGGAGTCATTGTGTAAAAATACTTACAAAGGGTCGATAATCTCCACACAAAAAGACACAGAAATCTGCCCGAGAGAGCTCTTTTGGGTTTCTCTCTAAGAACGGGGTGAAGAAATGATTAAAGTGAAGTAAGTGAGTCTTGCACGACTCAAGACTTCTTCAGGGGGAATATATAGACCTTAATAATCATTGAGTGGAGGTGTAGACATGTGATAAGGTAGAGGATAGTGGGGGGCAAAGGACAACCTACAAAAGCTATGAGACATGGGACTTGATGGGGTGGGTTCCTCCATATTATTGAGTGCAACTTGATGCAATGAATGGTCTGACAAGTGGGGGAGGAAGCTTCTCCAAGGAGCTTTGCCAAGGTGGCCAAATTCGTGGGCCTTATGGCCCAACCAAGTGGACTTCAATTTAGGGTTTAAATGGGATTTGGTTAGGGTTTGAGATGCTATCAAGCCCAAATCCAATTTTTCTTGGCCCAATCAAATTTCCAAGGTTTAAAATGTTGGATAAAGATGTCATAATAAGAATTTGAGAAATTAATAGCATGTGGAAGTGATTTAATCAAGTGATTAAACACAATGCTAGAAATTGGATCAAAAGGGCTTGAATGCCAACTTTAGGGTTTGGGGAAACCGTTTAGGGTTTCGGTTTCAACCAAGTTTTTGGAGTTTCAAAAAGATTCCAATCATTGAGGGTTTCACTGACTAAAACTTATGCGATTTGTCGATTCGTGAAAACTTACGGAGTTTTCACGAGATTTCTAAAGTCTATAGAAATTTCACCATTGAATTTCTAGCGGGCTGTTACATCCTCCCCTGCTAAAAAAAAATTTCGTCCTCGAAATTGACGCAAGTACAAACATAAAACAAAGTACAACGGCGCAAAGTGTTGGGGTAAGTAGTAGAACACATCATGTTTTAAATCATATACAAAAAAAAAATCTCAAAAAGAACTGGGTCATGGGGCTGCACGACCTTCACATCTGATATAGCAGTCCCATACAAAGTGAAGTACAAAAAATATTGACTGAGCCGAAAACAAAACAAAACAAGACTGGATTAGGTATCAAATAACTGGGGGTACTTGGCTCTCATATCAACTTCCTTCTCCCAAGTCGCCTCTTGAATATTATGGTTCTGCCAAAGTACTTTGACCAATGGAATCTTGCGGTTTCGTAACTCTTTTTCCTTCCAGTCAAAGATCTGTACCGGATTCTCCTCGTAGGCCAAGTTGGGTTGTAAAGGTACACTAGCGGGATCCACCACTGTTGGCATCTGATTCCCAAAATTCTTCTTCAAAGAGGACACGTGGAATACATTGTGGATCTCATGAAACTCAGTTGGCAACTCCAGACGGTACGCAACTGTTCCCACTTTCTCCACTATTTCATAGGGTCCCACGTATCTTGGACTTAATTTTCCCTTCACTCCAAAACGGCTCACTCCTCTCATAGGGGATACCTTTACATAAACCCAATCTCCAACTTCGAATTCTATACTCCTCCTTCGATTATCAGCGTAATTCTTCTGTCGGCTCTGTGCAGTTTTCATCCTTTCTCTAATCATGAGAACTTGATCCTTTATCTCCTGCAAGACTTCGGGCCCAAACACTTTGCTTTCTCCTACTTCGTCCCAATATAATGGTGATCTACACTTTCGGCCATACAAGGCTTCACAAGGTGCCATCTGAATGGTGGCCTGAAAACTGTTATTGTAAGCAAATTCTACCAAAGGTAGCTGCTTCTCCCAATTCCCCCCATTCTCCAATACACAGGCTCTAAGCATATCTTCCAAAGTCTGGATTGTCCTTTCTGTTTGCCCATCTGTTTGCGGATGGTAGGCACTACTAAATTTCAAACTAGTTCCCATCAAATCTTACAAACTTTGCTAGAATCATGATGTGAAACGAGGGTCTCTATCGGACACAATCGTCTTAGGCACTCCATGCAATCTGACAATCTAAATTTTCGTCAGTCTCTCTAGAGAATCTGTATTCTTGATGGGTATAAAGTGAGCACTTTTCGTTAGACGGTCAACTATCACCCAGATAGTATTATTTCCTGCTGAGGTTCTTGGAAAACCCACTACAAAATCCATCGAGATATCCTCCCATTTCCATTATGGGATTGGCAATGGTTGCAATTCACCTGCTAGCTTCTGGTGTTCCGCTTTAACTAATCTGCATACAGAACACTTGTTCACAAATTCTGCTACGTCTTTCTTCATTCCTTCCCACCAGAAGTGCTGCTTCAGATCCTGATACATCTTTGTACAACCGGGGTGAGCAGTGTAAGGTGTATTATGAGCTTCCTTCATCACCTTTTCTTTTAATTCTTGGTTTGCCGGGATGACCCTTCGGTTCTTGTAATACAAAGTCCCATCCTCTCTGATGCTAAAGTCGTTCGGTCCTTCTGACTTCTCAATTTTTCTGATGACTTCCGCAAGCTTACTATCTTTCTTCTAACAGTCTTTTAGTTCGTCCCAATCCAATGGAATGAGCTCTTGAACGGTGGTCAAAACGAATTCTTGACTACGATTCCCAATCAATAGTTTCCACATACAGCATAAGAGGGAATTTACTTCTGACGATAGGATATATGAATCCTCTGATCTACTCTTGCGACTCAAAGCATCAGCTACCACATTGGCTTTTCCGGGGTGGTACTTGATGTCGCACTGATAGTCACTGATCAATTCCAACCATCTCCTCTGTCTCATATTAAGGTTCTTCTGTTCAAACAGATACTTGAGGCTTTTGTGATCTGTGAAAACTTCACACTTTTCGCCATACAAGTAGTGCCTCCAAATCTTAAAAGCAAAAACTACTGCAGCTAATTCCAGATCATGTGTAGGATAATTCTGTTCATGATCCTTCAGTTGTCGTGAAGCATAAGCAACTACTTTCCCTTCTTGCATCAAGACACATCCGAGTCCTGCTTTAGATGCATCACTATACACTACAAAAGGCTTGTGAGGCTCTGGTAGTGTAAGTACTGGTGCAGTCGTAAGCCTTTTCTTCAACTCAAGAAAACTTGCCTCGCACTTACCGTTCCAAACGAACTTCACGTTCTTCTTAGTTAATGCAGTGAGTGGTCCAGACAAACTAGAGAATCCTTCTACAAACCTCCTATAATAACCAGTCAGTCCTAAGAAACTTCTAATATCATGCACATTGGTCGGTCTCTGCCAACTCGTTACAGCTTCAATCTTGCTCGGGTCTACTGCTACTCCTCCCCTAGATATCACATGACCTAAAAACTTCACTTCATTAAGCCAAAACTCGCACTTGCTGAGTTTGGCATATAGCTTTTGGTCCTTAAGTATAGTCAAAGCCATAACTAGATGATTTCTGTGCTCCTCCTCACTCTTTGAGTAGATTAGGATGTCATCAATGAATACAACAACAAAACTATCTAGATAAGGTCTAAATATTCTGTTCATCATTTCCATGAATGCGGCTGGAGCATTGGTTAACCCAAAGGGCATTACCAAAAACTCGTAGTGGCCGTACCTTGTCCTAAAGGCAGTTTTTGGCACATCCTGTTCCTTAACTTTCAGCTAATGATAACCGGATCGCAGGTCAATCTTCGAAAACACTGCTGCTCCTTGCAGTTGATCCAACAAATCGTCGATCCTGGGTAACGGATACTTATTCTTGATCGTCACATTGTTCAGCTCTCTATAGTCTATACACATCCTCATAGATCCATCTTTCTTCTTTACAAATAGAACCGGTGCTCCCCACGGTGAGGAACTGGGGCGGATAAAACCCTTCTCTAAAAGCTCTTCCAACTGCACCTTGAGCTCCTTCAATTCGGCAGGGGCCATACGATACGGGGCCTTGTGAGTTGGAGATGTTGTCGGTTCCAACTCTATCTTGAACTCCGTTTCTCTATCCGGTGGTAAACCAGGTAGCTCATTGGCAAAAACTTCAGGAAAGTCTTCAACTATGGGTATCCCATAGATTTCTTCACTTCCCATTGTCTTCTCCGCGATCATCAACAGAAAAGCTGAGGCTCCATCCTCAATACACTTCCTGGCTTGTAAAGCATAAATCACTGGCGGGGTGGCCTTAACTGACGCTCCCGCGTATCTAATTATGTCTTCACTTGGGGATTCAAACACCACTTCTCGCTTCCGGCAATCTATCTTAGCATAGTTCTTGAATAGCCAGTCCATCCCCAAGATTAGGTCAAACTCCATCTGACCAAATACTAGCAGGTTAGCCATCAGCGTCCTTCCTTCTAGTTCTACAGGGCAATCCTTAACTAAACGGGTACAAGCTACCATATTCCCATCAGGAATTAACACTACAACCCGTCGAGGTCATAGCTCAGTTTGCAAACTACAAATCCGTGCAAAAGTTACAGACACAAAGGACTGCGACGCGCCCGAATCGAATAGTGCACAAGCTGTGAACCTTAACAGATTGACGTTTCCTAATAAATATATAACGTGATACTATTAATAACAATAATTCTAACACTCAAGTTAATAACAAAATCATAAAGACTTTAAGGAAAAAATACCAGTGATGATGCCAGCTTCCTCAACCTCTGATGCATCAGCATCGATATCACCTGGGGTTATAGCGTACACACGAGCTGGAATGTGGGGCCTTGGCTTGTGATCACTAGCTCCACTACCTTGTGCGGTGTTGGGACAATCTTTGATCAAATGTCTTGGTTTTCCACATCGATAGCAAACTCCATAACCACTGCGACACTCTTCGGGATGACGCTTTCCATACTTAGGGCATAACGGAAAAACAGATGGCATCTGTCCTCTTGTGACTATTCCCTTGCCTTTCGCCGGGCTAGAAAAAAACCTCTTCTTCTCAGCACTACCACTTGCCACAAACGGCATGGTCCTCTTTCGTTCAGAATTGATATGGATCGCCAGACCCCTCTGCTTAGCCTCTGCTATCGCAGCCACATTTACCAACTCTTGGTAATTTTCTATTCTTAAGCAAGCTACTTGACTACGGATCCTCGGCTAAAGTCCTGCTTGAAACTTTTGCGCCTGCATCCTTTGAGTAGAAATCAAGTGGGGTGCAAATCTTCCTAACGCCATAAACTTAGCAGCATACTGTTCTACGGTCAAACTGCCTTGAGTTAAAGTGGCGAACTCCTGTGCCTTCAACTGTTTGACAGAGTCTGGGAAGAATCTATTGTCGAACTCTTCCTTAAATCTCTCCCATGACAGTGCAGCGAGACTTCCTAGTTCCCTAACTAGGAGTTGCCTTCGTGTATCCCACCATATTCCAGCTTCTCCTTGGAATAGGTATCCATCATATAGGACCTTCTTGTCTTCAGTACAACCACAGATCTCGTATGTCCTTTCGAGATCCATAATCCATTTTTCAGCTTTCAGTGGCTCTTCATTACCAGAAAAGCTCGGGTAACGATGGATCAAGAATTTCTCATACGGACAACCCCTAACTTCGGGTCTGGGTACGTGCACTAGTTGTTGTTGTTGTTGTCTAAGCACGTCAACAAGTAGATGTACAGCTTCAGCTAATCCTCCATCCGTTGGGAGATTCAGATTCTCTTGATTGATGCCTCCCTCCGGGTTCTGAGGTATCCTACCGCGAGTCATCTGTCACTTCTTGAAACACAAGAGTACACGTATTAAGACACGTACTATCTCCCATACTTCAAGAAATTCAAGCCTAATGAAGACAAAATTTCAAGCCTTGGTGCATTTCCTAAGGACATGTGGATTTACATCCCAGAGACGTATTGCTCTGATACCACCCTGTGACGCCCTCAGATTTTCGTTTGGGATCGGACGGACATCTGAAGCGTCGGGACACGTAACACAAGGTTACCTGCCCCCGTACATTACATATAGGATGCAATGTTCCTAACATGCATCTACCATTATGCAATATTCGCAGTGGATAATTTTTTTTTTTTTTATACTATGCACCGAACTTATAACATCCCAAATAATTAAAACATAATCCATGCATACTTAACAAAATAAATAACCACGATTACAGTACGGGTCTCAGAAGACTGTAATCTCAAAACATGGGTGACTAGACTCTATATTACAGTACCAAAATACACTTATTGAAACAGTTCATCAAGTAACTCGCGTAACTCAATTAACAAGGTTAGAATACTGTCCCAAAAGAAACTAACTATAGAAGCTGAAAACTCTGCATCGCATCTGCGGCGTCTAGTCAACATCCTCCAGCCTATCGGTATTTGCTCCTTGTTCTGAACCTGACACATCGCCTACCATTCGGGGAAAAATGGTAGTTAGGACTACCACGGTGAGATTTGATTACAAATCTCAGCAAGTTAACAGAAAACTTTCACACAGGTTAATGATGTATGCATAGAAATAAAGGTATGAATGCACCATCAAAATCAAAAGTAAACATAACATAACTTGACATAACATGGCATAAAATAATAAGCATAATGTGACATGACATAACATGGCATGAGTTGACATAATTGAACTGAAACAGAAGCTTAGCTTGACGTGACATGAACTTAAATCATAGCATGGATGTGAACTTGAAACATAACATGTACTTGAACTTTAAGTTTAACATGAACGTACACATAACGTAACGTGAAACATGACTTGAACGTGAAATACATGAACTTGGAATCTTATTTAATTGTCTTGATTAATAACGTGACCATATGGGTGCTACACGGGTCCCCTAGAGCCGTGTGTCCCTGCCGATTACCGCATCACAACACAGGTATCTAGACCAGCTGTGAGTGCGTTAATACGTACTCCACAGTTGTTGTGGCCCCACGTATTCTACGTGTCACAATTGCTGTGTCTCACGTAGTGTATGCTCCACAGTTGTTGTGGCCCCATACTTCATGCTCCACAGTTGTTGTGGCCCCATGAATACACGTAACATAAAATATGGCACCATCGGCGTTAGTGCCTGGCGCGCTCCGGTGACCAGTTACTTAGGCCCCATTCGCAACCTGTTGACTGTACTTCGTCAACCCAGGGAATTTCACACCTATTTAGACACTCCAGCGTGAACAAAGGAGTTCCACTAGGATATTACCCCATCCTAGCATTTAGGGTCGTGATTGACATGAATAACTTAACTTGAACATGATCTGAAACTTATATGAACTTTACATAAGGTGAACCACGCTTGAGTCCGTGGCACCGCATAACATAACTTGTGGTGAACATGCTTAGATCCGTGTCACCCTTAACATAACTTGTGATGAACACGCTTAGGTCCGTGCCATCCTTAACATAACTTGTGGTGAACACGCTTAGGTCCGTGTCACTCTTAAATATCTTATCTTTCTTAATACATGAGATATTATTTAATATCATGAACTTTTCTAACATGGCGTATACTTGTAAATGGCACAATATGATTTAAACATAAACATTCCATGACATACATGTAACATATGGCATACTTAACATGGCATACTTATAACATACAACATTGCATGACATAAAAGATTTTGTAACAGATAAATATTCATAAAAGAATAAATCATGCGTAACAGATAAACATGTAATGACATGACATATATGATAACATACATACATAAATTGTAGTTCCCTTACCCATCATACATACACAATAAACTGATAGTAAGTTAGAAGCTAACTTACTCAGATCGTCGGGTTCTACGAGAATAAAGTGTGAAACACGAGGAACTGTAAAAGGTCATTCTAAAAGTTAGAAATTTAATTACTAACAATTAGAAACATGAAAACAAGCTAACTTAGAGTAAAATTATCATTTTACCCTCTACATGTGGGAAAACGACCATTTTACCCCATAACTTAAGGATTTCACATCCTAACTCCAAAAATTTCTAAAATTTACATTCCTCATGTAAATTTTGTCTTAAACTCAAATATTAACTCAGAAAAATTTAAGACAAAACACAACTATGAAAAACACACTATGGCCGAAACATCCATAGGCCATTTCTCTTGATTTTTGTTGCAATTCCTTCCAACTTCAAAACTCATGCTTAAACCAAAATTTTGCACAACCATCTTCCAATCCTAGGTTTAAAACCATACTTAAAACATCCATTTAGAAAAGACTTATAATCAACACCAAACTTGTTTTTGTAAAAAGATCAAAACACTTGAATCACAAGTTTGTCCTTAAATCAAAACATCACCAAGAATTCCAAAAAATCAAATCTTACTTCTAACATATTCATAACATCATCCTCAGATAAACCATGCTTTAAATCATCAAACTAAAGTCACCAAAATCACAAAAATAACACTTGGAGTTTTTGATTTTACACTTAGTCCAAAAACAGAAACTTTTTCTTAACTAGCTTTGATAAATCTCTTGATCAATGGCTTAAGAAGGTGAGGTCTTTGAAATAAAGTATCACATGGTTTAAAAACGTGTCTTAAAGAATATCCAACCATCAAAATTAAAATCACATGGCTAAAACCCAACAAAACATGGATCTAACCTAAAAACATCAAATCTTAGGCCTAACCGAAATTCTCTTGCATAGAAAAATCATATCTTTTAAACTAATGCTAAATATCTCCAAAATAACATCCTAACATGAAAATAAGAGACTTATGATCATCATATAAAATATCAAAGCCATTAGAGTAAGATCAAACCACGAAATATTCAAACTTTCTCCAAATAAAAACTGTTTTTCCACTTCCAGTTTTCGAGTTTCTAGATCTAAGAAAATATATCATCAAAAGCTTTATTCATGCAACAAAACTTCAATGAAAACTCTTAAACACATTCTAACAACACTCCATAAAATTTTCGGACCAAGATATGCCCATTAGCTTGGTCAAAAACTCCAAAACATAACATACTCTCCAGATTCACGCCCAGAATGACCTTTCCATGGTTACAAATACTTTTGACTGACCAAATGACCATGGAATGATACGAAAAATACATCTACGGAAACTAGACTCAAAGAGGAACAACTTTTATGAAGGAGTCATTGTGTAAAAATACTTACAAAGGGTCGATAATCTCCACACAAAAAGACACAGAAATCTGCCCGAGAGAGCTCTTTTGGGTTTCTCTCTAAGAACGGGGTGAAGAAATGATTAAAGTGAAGTAAGTGAGTCTTGCACGACTCAAGACTTCTTCAGGGGGAATATATAGACCTTAATAATCATTGAGTGGAGGTGTAGACATGTGATAAGGTAGAGGATAGTGGGGGGCAAAGGACAACCTACAAAAGCTATGAGACATGGGACTTGATGGGGTGGGTTCCTCCATATTATTGAGTGCAACTTGATGCAATGAATGGTCTGACAAGTGGGGGAGGAAGCTTCTCCAAGGAGCTTTGCCAAGGTGGCCAAATTCGTGGGCCTTAGTGGGCCTCAACCAAGTGGACTTCAATTAGGGTTTAAATGGGATTTGGTTAGGGTTTGAGATGCTATCAAGCCCAAATCCAATTTTTCTTGGCCCAATCAAATTTCCAAGGTTTAAAATGTTGGATAAAGATGTCATAATAAGAATTTGCGAAATTAATAGCATGTGGAAGTGATTTAATCAAGTGATTAAACACAATGCTAGAAATTGGATCAAAAGGGCTTGAAGGCCAACTTTAGGGTTTGGGGAAACCGTTTAGGGTTTCGGTTTCAACCAAGTTTTTGGAGTTTCAAAAAGATTCCAATCACTGAGTGTTTCACTGACTAAAACCTATGCGATTAGTCGATTCGTGAAAATTTACGGAGTTTTCACGAGATTTCTAAAGTCTATAGAAATTTCACCATTGAATTTCTAGCGGGCTGTTACACTCTCCCTTCCCATGCCCCATGTCGCCACACAGCAACCCAGCCATGCCGACCACCACCAATGCCAGCCCTCACACCAGCGACCCCCAGCCCCTAACGAAAGCTCATTCCCTCCATCACACACATCCCAAAATGGGTTTACCCACACGGGTTCTTCAACCAGTGCTGCTGTCCACTGTCCCTTGGCCACTGCAACATCACTACCAAGCTCCTCCTCTACCAGTGACCTCCTCTAGCCACCCTCATGCCCCACCGTAGCCACTGCATGCCCTTTCACTCTTTCAAGGATTTCCCTCTCTCTCACGGTCAGATCTGCCGCCATGGCGCCACCCACATCCCTCAGATGCCACCACCTACCTCCTAGCACCTCCTTACGCCCCTCGATGTCCAACCATGGCCTCCCCTTTCATTTCCATGTCTTGAGGCCCACGACCTAGCCCTTGAAACCCATGGCTTCACCGTGCTTAGCCACCCCAACCACAACGAGACCACCATGAACCTTTATTAGCCACCAATAACCTAGCCCAATGCCTAAACAACTCCCAAATTCCCAAAACAGCCACTATAAGTGGCTAACCGCCACCACCGTACGCGGTGTTAGCTGCCATCCATGAACTACCCACTGTGTCAGCCACCCTTCACACTTATGTTAAACCCACCAAAGCCTAGATCTAGTCGAGAAACCTTAGATCTGGCCTTTTGAAGTAGCCTCATTCCAAGGTCATGCTAGTGACCACTATCACTCAAGCTAGTGGCTTTTGACACCACTGGCCATGTCGGCTAGTGTACGGGTTAACCTCGACGATGGTATAATTCTCTTTCCCTTTCCCTCATTTTTATGTGAGATTGGTTAGATTGTGGACTGTGCTGTGTTTATGAAGTTCACTGTGTAGTGAAGTATTGGGTGTAGTTGTGTAGTGTGCTGTGTAGTGTTGTGGACTGTGATATGAAGCGTTGGTGTGAAGTATGTGCTATAGTGGTGGGGTGGCATAGTATGGATTGGAGGGAGTACACGTAGAGTGTACTCCGTGTGGCGAAGTCGTGATCCACTGGATGTTGTAGTTGAGGAGTGTAAAGTGTGTGGTATAGTGTCAAGAACTATGGAACAGTGTCCCAGAGTAGTTGCAATATGACCCTGCTATAATGATTGGTGTCACGGTGTAGTTGAGTATGACCGAGAGTACATGTGAATTCACAAAGTGGCATAAGAGTGATGTAGTGGAAATGTGACGGGATGTCACGTAGTGGCATGAGCAAGTGAGGAGTCGTGCTCATGATGAGTGAGGAGTTGGCGTAGAAGTGACGTAGCTGGATGCCAAGGGACATGACAAGGTCACTATGTAGCTTGGAAGTAGTCTTGAGCTACGTGACGCAACGGAGGTATAGTTGTAAATAGAGCTATGTCGTGTTAAGTGTTGGGATGAACTATGTTGTTGTATGGGTAGCATGAAGAGTCATGCTAGCTGGGGTTTAAGTAGAAGTTATTATTGGGGTATGGTGCTTGTTTACACAAGCGAGTATTCAGCAGATTATATGTTGATCTTAGGTGATAAGAGCTAGGGTACGTGCATTTGGTGAGATATGTGTGCTGGATGAATTTACCATATGTAATGAGTAATCTGTCCTAGGCATGATCACACGATGTTTAAGCCTTAGAGTTGGCTTAAAGCCATGTTGCATGCATGGATGGGAATGAGGATGAAGTATGGGCTAGGATACCGAAAGAAAGTGATGTGTGTATTATCTAGAATTGGGATGCGTGACTCCGTCGATCGGAGTCATGTATCGAAATGTGGTTAATAGTAAGGGTAAGATGAAGGTCTTAGTTTCTTAACCTTAAGGTGAATCATGGAAGTTCACTTTAGTGGATGAGCACTCAAGGTAAGACTGAATTTGAAAGAGGTAGTGACTGCAAGTGGATCCTGGAGATTTTAGCATAGTAAGGGGCATGTAAGAGCCCGGGATAAAAGGAGACTGTTTCCAAGTGAAGTGTAGTTCTATTTCTAATTTAGTTGCTTATTCACTAGATAGAGAATGACATGTTTCTGTAGAAAGTGGTAGGGATGGAAAAGTGCCTGCTCTTCTCTCAGGAGTTAAAGTGAGGTTTCCAGTGTTTTTGCCTCTGGCAGAAGCTTAGGTCTCATAGTTTTGTGAGTTAGTGTAAACGTGTTCTTCCAAGAGGATGGAGATAGATGAACTTGCCAACCGATGGGAGAGACTACATTTATCAAAGGAGGAAAGTTTAACTTTCCATGTTAAACCAGAAGGTGAACTGGAGGGAGGTAGACGTGGGAAACACAGCATTATTGGAAGAGCTCTTACTGAAAAGAACGTTAACAGTGAAGCATTCAGAGTAACTATGTCCCAAGTCTGGAGACTGCAGGGATGGGTAAGATTCAAGGAACTAGGTGACCAATGTTTCTTGATTGAATTTCAACATATAATGGACAAAGAAAAAGTTCTGAGTGGAAGACCATGGTTCTTCGACAGGGGTTTATTGACCCTTCTGGAGGTTGATGAATCTATCTCCATTAATGCTCTACAGTTTTGTTTTGAACCATTTTGGGTGCAACTACACAACCTCCCCCTTGCTGCAATGAACGAAGATCTCGGGGCCCAGTTTGCAGCATTAGTGGGTCATGTGATCAGGGTAGAAGCAGATTCCGAAGGACTAGCATGGGGAAGATGCATGTGTGTAAGGGTAGCCATGAACCTTCATAAACCACTCCTAAGAGGGAAGTGGTTGATGTTTGATAAGCAGAAGTACTGGATTTCTTTCAAATATGAAAGACTCCAGAATTTTTGTTTCCACTGTGGAGTGCTGTATCACAAAGGAAAAAACTGCTTGAGACCAAGATTTGATCAACAAGGAGAAGAGCAAACAAAACAGTAGTTTGGAGCCTGGCTCCGAGCTCAACCCAAAAGCACTAATATATTTGACAACCACAAATATGGTGGCTCAGATGATCAAAAGCAGGCTCAAAAGAAACGACAGGAAGGAAGATGGAGAGATGAGGAGGGAGAACCTAATTCGAACAAGCAGGTAGAGCAACAGGCACCTGCAAATGAACAGAAGATGGGAAGGGACATGCTAGACTCTGAAGGGCATGGGTCGACAGAGGGAAACTCAAGAAAGGGTAGCACAGAACCCCAAAACAGTAAGACTTCACAAAAAGCTCAAACAGAAAGTTAAAACCCAGTTCCAAATAAGCCCTTGGAAATACATGAGGATCACATTTCAGTAGCTGAACGTGCGGATCAAGAGGTGATGGGATATCCCACTAGGATGGAACTAGACGTTGGAAAAGCAATTCTGGAACCTGACACAAAACATGATACCTGCAACACAAATGCCCAAGTCAAGTTCAATTTGAGTGGTGGCCTACCAGGAAGAGTGGAATGCAAAGAACTTGGCTCAAGTGACAAGATGCCAAAAACTGGGAAATGGAAACGGAAAGCTCGAGGAAACAACATTCAACCTGAAAGAAACTCAGGTAAAATCCTTGCTGATTTAACCAACTATAACCTGAGAAATGGAAGCAGGGAAGATAGAGGAAGGAAAAGAAATAACAATCACTGTGACCATAACCCAAAAAGAACTAGGAGAATCGGAGAAAATGATGGAAACTGCAACTCAATGGCAGAGGCTGGCTCCTAGCCCTGCCAACCACAATGAGTATCTTAGTATGGAACTGCTGAGGGCTTGGGAACCCTCGGTCAGTTAGAATCCTTAGGCAATTAGCTAAGGAAAATTTCCCTTCTTTAGTTTTCCTTGTGGAAACTAAATGCAACACCCAAAGGATGGATATGGTTAGAAGGACATTAAAGTTTGATAGTTGTCTGGCTGTGGACAGTGTGGGTCTGAGTGGAGGGTTAGCATTGCTGTGGAAGGAAGAGTGGAGTGTGAAAGTATTGAACTACTCACGTTGGCATATCAATGCTCTAATACAGGATAAAGACATTGGCCAATCTTGGCAATTCACAATATTTTATGGTCACCCAGAGGCAACCAAGAGAAGCAGGAGTTGGAAGCTCCTTCAGATGCTCAAACCTGCTACCTCAATGGCATGGCTATGTGCCGGGGACTTAAATGAAATCTTACACCCAAAGGAAAAGTTTGGAGGGGCTAGCAGGCCAAACAAACAGATAGAGGAGTTCAGGCAGGTGGTCGATTTATGTGGCCTTAATGACCTCCATTCCTAGGGGCAGAAATATACATGGTCCAATAATAGAGGTGGTGATGATTTCACAAAAGAAAGAATTGACAGAGCCTTTGCAAACAAGGAATGGAGCGACCTACATAATCTGGCTTCATGCACCATTCTACCTACGATCAAATCTGATCACTCACCACTACTCATATGTAAACAAAACTTGGACCATAGAAGGAACAAGAGAGGTTTTATCTTCAGGTATGAGGCTGCATGGGAACTGAAAGAGGATTGCCAGAGAATTGTAACAGAAGCATGGGGGAAAGGCCACTTTGGAAGCAATGGAGCCAGCTCAATGAGACACAAGCTGAGGTCTTGCCAGAGGGACTTGGTGCAATGGAGACAAAAGATCAAGGAACATGACAAAAGAGAGATAGCACAGCAAATGGCCAGAGTTAGTCTACTTCAAAACAATGGCACTGGTCAACACTTGGACATCATGAAACACCTACAAAAGGAGATCGAGCTATCACTAGTAGAGAAAGATCTGATATGGCGACAGAGAGCTAAACAACACTGGCTCAAGCATGGAGATAGAAATACTCAATTCTTCCACATGCAGGCAAACCAAAGAAGGAAAATAAACACAATAAAATGCATCAAGGACCATAATGGGAGACAGGTAACTGAACAGGAGGCCATAGGTGGTGTATTCACAGGTTTTTTCTCCTCTCTCTTTACTACCTCTTCCCCTTCCAATATAGAGGAATGTTTACATGCATTGGAGCCCAAAATTTCAGTAGAAATGAAGGACAGACTATTGAAACCTTTTACAACTGAGGAGGTCACCATTGCAGTCTTTCAAATGAACCCACTGGGATCACCTGGTCCCGATGGGTTCCCAGCTCTTTTCTATCAAAAATACTGGCTAGTGGTTGGAAGGGAAGTCTCTAATTTCGTCCTCCAAGTCCTAAACCAAGGGGCCTCTCTATAAGAGGTTCATGACACCTATATTACCCTTATACCTAAGGTTAGGAAACCTGAGAAAGTGGCTGAGTACAGACCAATCAGCCTTTGCAATGTCCTCTACAAAATTGTGTCAAAAACTCTAGCAAACAGATTGAAAGGCATCCTTCCCACCATAATTTCCTTGAATCAAAGTGTCTTTGTACCTGGGAGACTCATTTCTGACAACACTCTTATTGCCTACGAGGTATTGCACTCAATGACCTCAAGGATGAAGGGGAGGAGAGGTTTTATGGCCCTCAAATTGGACATGAGTAAGGCATATGATAGAGTCGAATGGGCCTCTGTGAAAGCAGTGATGTTTAAGATGAGATTTCCTCAACATTGGATCAATTTATTCCAAAATTGCCTCAATTCTGTATCTTACTCGATCTTGGTCAATGGTGAGCCCCAACAGAATTTTATACCCACAAGGGGTATTAGACAAGGAGACCCCTTATCTCCCTACATTTTCATCATTTGTGCTGAAGCTCTCACTTCCCTGCTTAATAAAGTTGAATTCTGCAGGGATATCACAAGTGTTCCCTTAGGTAGAGGCCCAATTTCAGTGAGTCATCTTTTCTTTGCAGACGACAACCTCTTATTTTGTCAAGCCAACAACCAAGAACTATATCATGTGCTAAGCATCCTCACTCTACATGAAAAAGCCTCAGGACAAGTGTTAAACAAAGAGAAATCCTCTATCTTCTTTAGTAAAAACACTAAACCTGAGGCACAACACCAAATCCTTATGATGTCAGGAGTAAAATCTAGGGGTTCCTTTGAGAGATATTTGGGTTTACCTGCTGTGGTGGGAAGAACAAAGGTGGGTGCATTCCATTCCCTCATTGATAGAACTTGGGCCCAAGTAACAAACTAGAAAACAAAACACCTCTCAGCTGCAGGCAAAGAAATACTCCTCAAAGCAGTTTTACAAGCAATTCCAACATATTCCATGGGAATTTTCCTCATACCTGCATCCATTACTAAAAAGCTAAACCAATTGCTTAGAAAATTCTGGTGGGGTTACAATGAAGATACTTTAAAGATCCA
This sequence comes from Carya cathayensis, assembly GCA_011037825.1. Taxonomy (NCBI): domain Eukaryota; kingdom Viridiplantae; phylum Streptophyta; class Magnoliopsida; order Fagales; family Juglandaceae; genus Carya; species Carya cathayensis. The sequence goes on from QGSO01000199.1 coordinate 1,513,710, forward strand.
ATGGGTAAGCTAGAAACAACTCAGCTACTCAAAGGAATCTGGTGGGCTTGGTTTCAGGGATTTCAGAAGTTTTAATTTAGCAATGTTATCAAAACAAGGTTGGAGAATATTGTAAAACCCTTCTTCACTAGTTTCAATGGTTCTTAAACAGAAATACTTCAGCAAGGTGGACCTTTTAGAGGCACCTTTGGGCAATAGTCCCTCCTTGCATGGAAAGGCATTCACACAGGGGTAAATTTACTTAGGGAGGGCCTGCTATGGAGAATAGGCAATGGACACAGTTTCAACATATGGTCTGATTGTTGGATCCCCTCCCTCCCAGCAGTACAAGTCAACACCCCTCGACCACAAGGCTGCAGCTACCAGATAGTAAGTGACTTGATTGAACCCAACCAAAAAAGATGGAAAGAACCCCTGCTACAAGAACTATTCTCAATAGAAGAAATGGAAGCCATCAAATCCATTCCTATAAGCATTGGTGGAAGAGAGGATATGAGGATATGGAGGTTAACAAACAATGGCATGTACACGGTCAGGAGTGGTTACCACCTTCACAGAGACTTGGTTAATAAGGGAAAAAGGGAATATTCAAATAGAACAAAAGACCAAACAGTTTGGAAGGCTACTTGGAAACTAAAACTATCCCCTGCTGTCAAAATGTTCATCTGGAGGGCCTGCAGTGAGGCCTTACCCACTTATGCCAACTTGAACAGAAGGAAAATCATCACAGACAGCCTGTGTCCAATCTGCAAGCAAGAACCTGAAACTTCAGGCCATGTTCTTTGGGGTTGTGCTGCAGCAAAAGATGTATGGAACCAAGGCTGCAAGAAAGTGCAAAAGATGAACTTCCATAGTGACTTAATATTTGATATCTGGTCTGCACTAGTGGAAACCCTTGAAACTTTAGAGCTAGAAGAGGTGGCGGTTACTCTCAGAGGAATCTGGACCAAGAGGAATGATTTCCTTCATGGAAAAGGTTTCAAGCACCCTACTATCCTATCTCAACAAGCCCGAGCTGAGCTACTCTCATACAAAACATCTATCACAACTCCCAACATACCCCAAACCCATCTCTCACCTGAAGTTCACAAGTGGTCCAAACCTCCTCAGGGTCAGTTCAAGATTAATTGGGATGCAGCAATAAAGGAGGATGAAGGAAAAATTGGGTTAGGAGTCATTACCAAAGACTTCCAAGGGCTTGTTATTGGTGTACTCCGAGCATCCAGGAATTTTAGAGGGACCCCTTTTGATGCAGAGGCCTACAGACTGTTGCTAGCTGTTGTGTTTTGTAAAGAAATAGGATTGAAACATGTTTGCTTAGAAGGTGACTCAAAGCAAGTTGTGGACAGTCTACAGAATCATACCTCCAACTGGAGTCTGGGAAATTGTTTGATTAGTGATGCTCGAAAAATCCTTGATTCATCTACAACATGGACTACTTCACACACCTATATAATGGCTAACAGTGCAGCTCACCACCTTGCAAAGGCTGCTATGAACTGTTCTGAAGACATTTATGATATAGAAGTCGTTCCTACTTGTATTATGACCATCGTGTCAAGTGATATGGTGTAATTTTCTATTAGCAATCAGTTCCTTGATTGCAGTTTTTCACTGATGTAAGTTCCTTCTATGAATGATATCCAGTTCCTTTTCCAAAAAAAAAAAAAAATAGAGAATGACGCTAAAATTATGTATATGCATGTAGGTTGCCATCTGACACGCACGTGAATGGACTGCATGAAATGAGTATAGCAAGAAGTTCAGGTAAGTATTATGTTCATACCATTCTAGAGTTTTCTAAAAAGATATGAAAATGAAAATGAAAATGAAATGTTTTTCCTTTATGATGCTAAACGAAATGACACGAACGATACTTTATGAAAGTATGCTAAGTATAACGTTTAAAGGTATATGTATGTAACGGCCCTTCTTGGTAGCCCCTTTATATGCACCCTAAAGTATTAAGCGTATGCATGTAAATGGATGACTATATGTAGTAAGTATTGTATGTATTTTCATGAAATGAAATGTGAGGCTTGTGCCTTATGCTTTAAGCGATGTTTTAAATGACGCGAATAAAGTGTTTTAAAATGCCCCTATGAACTGATGCTTTAAAGGATGCCATGAACTGATGTTTAAGTAATGCCTTGAAAGTTGATGTTTAAGCTTATGCTTTTACATGATGTTTACGAATGAATGGACTGAAAGAATGAGGGAAAAGAAAATGAACTATAGAGATGGTATTAAATAGGGACAGTGGTAGAGTCCCGCCTGTGATTCCGGCCTACAATGCAAGCTATAGGGATGGTGGTAAGTAGGGATGGTGGTAATGTGATTCCAGCCTACAACACGAGTTGTAAGGATGGTGATAGGCAGGGATGGTGTAAGTCCCACCTGTGATTGCCACCTACAGTGACTAAATGAATGAAAGTCTTAATGTATGAAAATATGTAACAACCATATGAATGAATGAATCGGTACCCAATAAATGCCTAGCCAAAGAAAGTGATAAGAAAATGTATGTATGCTTAGACTCTTTAAGAAATGAAGGCACAAGGTGTGGAGTAATGTTTTATCGAATAAAATCCTTTTTAAGAAAAACCGCACCTCGTAATTTTTTAAATGAACGCATGTCTTATGTATAGTATGTATGGAGTGATGAATACATGACTGAAAACTTATGTTAGTATATTTTAACTGTATGAAGTAATGCTTACGAGTCCTTAACTCATTTTAGTTTTTATGTGTTCCCCTCCCGGAGACAAGATGAGCAGAACACATTAGGACAGACATGACCCAAAGGGGATGAGCATGGAAGCCTAGGCATGATGTTTGTATGAAAGACTTTTAATTATAAAGTTTAATGTTTTCCACTGTAACCCTCTTAAAATTAAGAAGAACTTTTTATTTTTAAACATGGGGTCCTTTGTATCTTGGGTAGGAAAGGAAAAAGTTTTAAAATGAATGGTAATTCCCTTCTCTTTCTTAAAATCATTTTTTAAAAGTGCCACCATGAGGATGGGCATTATACTTCCCTAAAAAAGGATTGTGTTCTGCCTCGCAAGCCATTGTTGTAGCATGCTTTCTATTTGAAGCACCACCCATTTCAAATCTTCCCTATTGCGATTCTTGATCACTTCCTCCAAAAATCTCGTGTTCAAAATCACGTTGTCAAATCTGCATTCCTTTTCCTTACATTACTATCAGCACGGAACCATGATCCAAACTTATCTTTGCTGCCAATAATTAGGGATGTTCGGTTGCCAGTACTGCTACAACCTTGTTTCCCCAATACTATTCTCCCACACTTAAGCAAAATCTGGGGAGTTTTTCATATATTGATGGCGCGCATATCCTAATCCCTAGCAAATTAATTGTTCTTCCTCTCGAAATTTTCTTCCTCAAATCAAACTCTATTTTGACTCTTAAAAATTTCACAGTAATGCCATCTTCCCAGACCTCCACTTCCTTAACATTTCCAAAATTTGCTCCAATATGTTGCTTAGTTTCAAGAGTCATGCATGCTAGTAGGAGATTGTGAGGTTGGATTCAAAACATCTCATAACCAAAACACATCTTATGGGGTGGTGAAAATCCATCAAATGACTTAAGAATGAACAAAAGATTATCTAACACCCACGATCTCCCTTCTAGTACTTTTCATTTGTCATCCCATTTTTCAAAAATTATTACAAACAAGTTTGGGCTTATATCTTGGAATGAGAGTGACTTGCCCACTTTCCAGATTCTTGCCATTGTTGATTGTACAACATCTTTGCTAATTAGTTGATTGGAACACAATTTTCCCAAAGGCTCCTTTCCTCTTTCTTTGATGCCTCCACTAGCGTTTTTTCATCAAGTTCGATTATTGTATTTTCTGTAATAGTTTTATTAGAATTCTATGTCCCACACACCCATATCCTAATGGATTTAAACTAGTTCAAATTTTATTACTTAATTAAATATTATTACTTAGTGAGTCATAGTGGGACAAGAATACCTCTATATCTAGTCATAGTGGGACATGAATGCCTCTAAATTTCATGATGGCTAGAAGTCTATAAATAGCACTAAAGGGTTAAAGGGTTCTCACCTATAATATAATTGTGCCTTTAGCCATTGGGAGACAGTTGGAGGTAAAGTTGTTAGGGTAATTCTTCTCTCATAGTTAGGTCCGACTCTTTGTCAAACTGAGATGGAGGAATGTAGGTTTTCTAACTGTTATTATTAATTATCGTGGATCATAGAAAATTGAAGATTCTTATATTTAATGATTCATGTTAAAATATTTAACATATGGTATTAGAGAGACAGTTTACAGATATTTTATAATCTTTATTTGATTTTATATGTTCCTCTGTGTGTGTCGCTCCATTTTTATCATGTTGTGGTTGACTGAAAACACTGTGTCCTTTTGATCTCATAAATAAATTTATGATGATGTTTGAGAATTTCAAGTGACTGATTTTGGTTCTCAAATGATATTCATGCCTCTATTTCAATTTTTTGCTTGAGTTTTATTTTCCTCTCCTTTTGTTAATACTGTGTCACTGCTGGGTTGTAGAGAGAGTTGAGGTAGGGATCACCATATGGGTCAGCAATGGGCAGCGTGGAGGTGGTCAGAGTTCCCTTATTGGTACTCCAAGATGGAAGAATGTTACCACCGCCGTAGAGACCCTCTCGGTTTGGTGGCTTGATCTATCTCTAAGTTGAGGTTTTGGAAAATAAAACTATGAGGTACAGTGTTTGACACCATGAGGAGGCTAAAAACCTCCTCACCAATGCCTCTCTGACGACGACGCAAAGGGCTTTAAAGTAGTGGCCGTAATAGTAATTTTGGTACACTAACAGAGATAGGATGTGGACAACAGCAGTGGGGATAGGCATGGGATGCCATGCCGACCTCTCCTCGCCAGCGACACCCACAGCTATGCCAGATCAATGGTTGTAAAACTAACAGGTGCGGCAGCTGCTTGTGGGAAGAAGAAAGGTGAAACGGGTAGGGCTTTCTTCAACCCCTTAAGGGTCGTGGGCCAATTGTGGGCCATTTGGTTTTAGCCCAATTCGAGAAAATAAAAGGGGAATCATGTATACTGGCCAGCATAGTGGGCCCCAGCCCAATGACAAAAACAAGAAAATAAAAAGTGGCTGAATGGGTTGCGGGCTAGCATAGTGGGCCACAACTATGGTCCAGCCCATTTTAAAACCAAAAAAAGAAAGGAAAAAATAATTCTTTGTGTCTTCTCTCTCAAAGCGTGTGCTTTATCATTTAATAAATGTATGAATTATTTGAAGTTGAATCATGGCTATTAATTATAACATTCTTAATTATCTTTTCGTATGAATTTTATTCTATGGTAGGCCATATAAATATATGAATTATGGCTATTAGTTATAAAATTCTCAATTATTGTTTTTTTTTATTTTCTGATTTTATTATATTTCTAGCCATATATATATAATTATTTATCCCATGTGGGGCAAATGGTTTGCACCAAAATTAAGGAAAAGATTGGTTGCCCAAAGGTACAAAATTTTTCTTAATTTTGGATGGAAAAACCATTAAACTCCATAGTAAAGATCGATATGAGGAGTGAACAATTTTGTGTGTCAAGATCACTCCCAAATGAGGATTTTGATGACACTACTAGTTCATCCATCAAAGTAAAGTTGGAGTGAACAATTTGTGTCTCATGATTTACTCCTAAATGAGTATTTTGATGACATTGCTCATTCATCCATCAAAGTAAAGTTGGAGTGAATAATTTGTGCGTTAAGATCTAATCCCAAAGTGATGACACTACTAGTTCATCCATCAAAGTAAAGTTGGAGTGAACAATTTATATGTTAGAGTTTACTGCTAAGGGAGAATTATGGTGATACAGTTAGTTCATCCATATAATTTAAGGATTGGGGGAACACTTTGTATGTCAGATTTTACTCCTAAAGGAGAATTCTAATGATATAGCTAGTTCATCTACATAATTTAAAATTGGGAGGAACATTTTGTGTGTTAGGGTTCATTCCCTGATTGAGCTGAGATATTGCATATTTTAGCTATTTAAAACCAATGTATTTCAATTGCTTCGTGACATTATTTATTGGTTTTAGATGGAAAAAATAGTTAATAAGCATAAATTCGAGTTATGATTTTTAATTGATTAATATCATGTTTATGCTTAATTTTATAACTATGACTTAATTGGACAATACTTCCTCACATATATAATATTTTTTTTAATAATCTATTTTCTTTTTAATTTATTTCGAGTGTATTTTTATTTCTTTATTTTCAGCTTAAATAAAATTCACGAGATCAAACGGTGAAGCTTTTACGTAAAGTCAAGAAGCAGTTTCACGTGTTGTCTGGGGGTGCTTTCGGTGGGCTAGCTGGACGTAAAAATGAGAAGGAATTGGGTGCAGAAATTAAGGATAGTTTCGGTGCTTGATTGATTGGAGAAGCCGTGCGTGCTTGACCAGGGGATTTTCATGTTTAGGAGCTTAGGACACATCAATTACAGAGATTCTAAGCTGACTCGCATTCTGCAGCCTTGCTTGGGTGGCAATGCTAGAACTGCCATCATTTGCACTTTGAGTCCAGCACGAAGCCATGTTGAGCAGACTAGAAACACACTTTTGTTTGTTTGTTGTGCAAAAGAAGTGACGACAAAAGCACAGGTCAATGTTGTCATGTCCGATAAGGCCTTGGTGAAGCATTTGCAAAAAGAGCTGGCTAGGTTGGAGAGTGAGTTGAAAAGTCCCACCCCTGCTTCCTCAACAAGTGATTATGCAGCACTACTGAGAAAGAAAGATCTCCGGATTGAAAAGATGGAGAAGGAAATTAGAGAGCTAACTAAACAACGAGATCTTGCCGAATCGCGGATTCAGGATTTGCTTTGCATGATTGGAAATGAACAAAATTCAACACAAGCTAGTATTAGTGATCATCCTAGATCTCATGGGGAAGATATGTCAGACGATGATTGTTCAGTATCAGAATCAAGTGTTGTTGATCTTGGTTATCCAAATGTAGGTGTCAGAAAGTTTGAAAATCCTCATTATGATGATGGAGATGGAGATGGCAGGATCTATCCAGAGGATCATTCTCTTTCTGATGGTACCTCGTCACCACTGTCAACTGGAAAGCAATTGGTTAGATCTCATTTTAGTCAGAGGCAAGCGGACAGTGCAGTAGGAACTACAGAAGATGCTGATGACTACTGCAAGGAAGTTAGATGTATTGAGATGGAAGAGTCAAGCAAGGACAATAATTCTGAATCCCATGCCTTAAGAACTGGTAGAAATGAAGAAACACTGGCTTTGAATGTGTCTAGGGATGGAGATGGAGCTGGCCAGGAAATTATGTCGACTCCTGTGAATGCAAATAGAGAAGCCATGGAAGCTGATATGATGAGCTCTGGAAGGCTTAAGTTAACGAGGAGCTGGAGTTGTAGGGCAGATCTCATGACTGACTCAATTGAGAGCACCCCACTTAATTGGTTTGAAAGAGAATTCCCTGGAAGACCAGAAAGTTTTAGAAGGAAGTTACCTTTATTAACTTATGATGCCAACACTAGAAGCTTGTCAAGAAATGATTCTCAGTCTTCTATTGGGACTGCTTCCATAGATGAGCAACAATCAAAGAGAACCAAGCTAGCACACTCACACGGCTGGAACTGGAGCCCACACACATGCAGAATTCTCAAACAGCAGTGCAGCAGAAAAATAATGCAGGAAAACAAAGTCTTACATGGCACCTAATGCAGAAAGAGCAACTCACATGCAGACAAAGCAGAAACATTCAATCAACACCACATGGATTCTTTTCACTTGGACTTACGGCAGAAGCAAATCAAAGCAAAGCAGCACCGAAAGCATCACTCACAGCATGCAGAAAAAGTCAAGCACAAAAGCAGAAAAATTAAACACGGCACCTTCACTTCAATGCAAAGCAACAATCACGGCAGCAACTTGCAGTAGCAAGTCTCTCATTCAGAACACAGACAGCAGCTCACGGAAGTTAAGCTCAACACTTGCAGCAGATAAAACAAAAGTAGCATCCACCGAAAGCAATGCAGAAAGCTAACAAATGCAGAAAATACACATGTAGTCCACAGAAAAAAAAAGATGCAGAAAAATAGATAAGAGCTGGAATTCATGCACCGAAAACATGCATAAATCACGGACAAAAATTTCTCATGCAAGACTCTATAAAACCAGGAGATACTTACGGACTGAGTAGCAGAGACAGAATTTTTAAACTTAGTTTTCAGTTTCATTTTCATTTTCATTCGGCAGTTGTTGTTCATTTTAATTCATTTTCAGTTTCATGCTTCTGTTTTAGTTTTCATTCAGCATCAGTTTATTTTACAGCTTTAATTTGAAACTTAAGGAAGCAAGTTTTCTTTCCACGTTAAAGCAAGCTTTCTTTGTGTTCATCTAGGAAATAATCTCCTTGAGTGTTTATTTGATTTAGAGCTCAACTTCAATTTAAGTGTGTATTTTATTTGAAAGTTTAATTTAATTGAGAGTTCAATTTCTTTTAGGATGCATTTTATTTAGAGCGTTTATTTTATTTGAGAAATCATTTTATCTGGAAGTTCAGATTTTTGGATTGGAGAACGCAGTCTCCATTTCCAAACATCAAGTTTATTCCTTACAATTCCTGTTTTTATTTAATTTCAGTTTAATGTCTTATATTTTCATTGCACATTTAATTTCTGTCTATTTAAATTACTGTCATTTATTTTTTCTTGCACCTTTAATTTCTGTTTATTTAAATCATTATCATTTATTTTTCTCGCACTTGTAATTCCTCTATTTAGGTTAATGTCATTTATTTTCTTGCATCTTTAATTCCTATTATTTAAATTAATGTCATTTATTTTTCTTGCTCTTTTAAATTTCAGTCTATTAATTTCAGCAATTTTAATTTAATTTCATGCATTTTAATTCCTTACTTTTCATTGCTGCACTCAAATCCGACAAATAAATCTAAAAATATGAATTTAGTCCATGACTAGTAACCTCTCCATCCATTGCACATACCATCCATTTGTTTTCTCTTTGTGAAGTTTTTCACACTTTTTTTTTTCAACGAGTTTAATTTTTGAGTAACTTTCCCTGAGGAGACGATCTAGGAATTTATTTCTAATTATTACACGACATCCTCCTGCACTTGGGATAGCCTTTGTGCTACTCATTTTTGAGTGAGTCATTCCCAAAGGAGGGATCTCGATGACACTATTAGTTCATCTATTCTATTATTGTTTGTGAGTATCAAACTCAAAGCATTAATGTGATTAAAATGCTTTTCTTACATTAAGTATAAGAATATCTAAGGTTTCCTATACATAATGGACTTTAGTTTAGAGAAACATGAGCATGTCAAATTTACATTAAGAGTTTTAGACCCTGGTTTATCTATTTAAGTTTAACATCAATTATTATTGAGAATAGTATAAGGATTAGAAGAGTACAATGTTTAAGAAGATTGAATTAATTTGGAATTTCTTAGTTTTGTGCAGAATGGTTTACTCCAAGGGTATTATTATTTCATTAAAGTAATAACATATGAACAAGTTGGTAGCATGTTTGTTTGGTAGATACAAATTTATTTTGCTAATTTGAATGGAAAAGCAATTGTATCTTTTTGGAAATCAAGGAAATGATGGTCACGAAAGTGTAAGAGATGTGTCAATTGAATTTCGAAATAAATAAGGGCATGTGAAGGTTTAGATGTTCTAAACATACCACTTAATTCGTAGGGAAGGGTAAACTTTTCTTTCTGTATAAGTTTTGAATAAAATCTTATACATGTTTATACATTTTTTGAGATTAAAATCGAGTGCAAAATCTCAACTTTATTTTGTTTGTATAAGTTTCCAATGAAACTTTATAAATGTTGATACTTATTTTGCTGGTTGAACTCAAGTACAACTGTTCAAATTTCAATTTGTTTCGAAGTGTGATTTATGTTGGTTCCATTTATCCTCTGATAAAACTTTTATTTGTCATGCCTTCATATTAATGTTTTTCTCGAAAGTTTTTCATTTTCACTCGTGAGGCATGTACTAGAACTAAATGAAAAATGATTTATGAAAAACTTTTACAATTCGTGGCATAGAATTTGAAACATAATTTGTGACATAAAAGTTTGGAAAATATCTCCAAGAAAAGTTGTAGAGGTTAGTAAATAAAATATTTTTCGCATTTAGATTTTCTAATCTCAGGATGTGTGTTGATTTGTATAAAAGGAAATCAAATCAAACACATCAAGAAAAGATGGTACAAGGAATAGAGAGTTTTCATGAAATAATGCATATAGATGCATGTAAACCTTTTTCTCAATAATGCTTGATAGATAGAAGTATTTCATTATTTTTACAGATAATTCTCATGATATGAATGTATCTATCTGCTACATGAGAAGTCTCAAGCCATTTATAATTCTTGAAGTAATTCTCATGCGGAGTAATTGTGGTTAGATAGAAATGTGAAAATCATTGAATTGAATTTAAGTAGTGTCATGAAAAAATATTAAGAGTTGAGCCATAACCCTAACCTATTTTATTAACTTTTTGAAAAAATGTGTAGTAAGATTTTTAAAGACAATCGTATATATCTTAGATTGTGTTCCTAGAAAGTAGTCTCAAAGACTTGTTTTGAGTTGTGGAGTGATAGGATATCTGATTTAAGGCATATACATTCATGAATAGTCAATCAAAAGTAAGACTTTACAATCCATATGAAAGAAAGTTAGATCGTATAATAGTTAATGGGTACATTATTGAGTACTCATGGAGATTCAAATGATTTAGGTTGTATTGTCTCTATTCATAGTTTGAGTTTTGAGGAAATTGAAATGTCAAATTCCTTATGGCTGGCAAAATTAGTGGGAGTATAGAAACTAGAGATGTGATTGTCCTAAAGTGCATTTTTGTACTTTGAAAATGCTTGTAGTTCATTTTTCTGATTATCTCAATGATAACATGGAACAATAAGCAAATGATAATCAATTGTATCAAAGAAACACCGCTGAAGAATTTTCCATGGAGACATTAGAACAGATAACCTCATGTAATCTTCTTGATTTGCTATTTAATTAGGCTACGTGGTGTATTTTCAAAATTTGAATTTAACATAAAAACAAATTAAACTTTACATATGTTTTAACAAGTTATAGAAATAAGTGATTCTATAAAAGATCGATGCATAAAAGAGTGATTGAAATCCATGAATCAATATAAACTCTGTAATTTCATCTAAATTGTATGAAATGTATAAAAAGTAGAATGTAAATAGGTATTGGAGACAAAACATCAGTTACCTTAAGAGCATTAGTATTTGAGTTCGCATCCTTGGTTGTTGCCAATGTAACCCAAGGATATTAGACCCAAAGATGTGAAAAGAGCGCAAGGTTATTTACAAGAAATCAAAGATTATATTGTTACCTTAAGAAGAACTGATGCTTTTAAGGCAACTGGATATTCAGAACGTATTTTGTGGGATTACTCAATTGATGGAAAATACAGTTATGGTTATGTATTTGCTATATAGTAAAGTAATATTATGGAAAAGTATGAGGCAAATCTCTTATTGCTTCATGGGCAATAAGGTTTGAGTTTATCGTATGCTTTGAGGTCACAGTGTATGGTATCTTTCTAAAGAAATTAACTTGGGACTTGGAATTGTTGACTTAGAGCCAAGCCACTAAGAATGCATGATAAGAATTTCCCAGATTATTTTTCTCCAAATGATGAGTATTTAATGAAATTTTAAATACTTAAGTGTTAAGAAGAAAGTACGGAAATAAATATGACCATATCAATAGTGTCTTAATGATTATAATTTAAAGAACATATTGAGAAGATGGGTCATATGCTTATACCCATGATGTAAATGATGTGGAAATTTATTTCACACATTTTCTTAGTCTTAATTATTTTGATTCAGAGTGTTTTGTATGTTTCTTAGCTCGTTTATCTAGAATTTTAAGTATCTTTTACATTTATTTAATTCTTGGAAACTTCTGACATTTTGAAGGAGCTTAATTATTGAATTAGGTTGAAATTGGGATGATGTGAAGATGCAAAAATTAGGCTAGGCCTAGAGAGCAAATCCTAGTTGCTCTAGTCTAGTCAAATGAGAATACTGTTCAGTTTTAGGGTTCTAATTGGAGCTGTATACCTCAGTTTTAGGTGTTTTTTGTCTTGCTGGAAAGCTAAGATTTAGGCCTAAAACTTTTATGATGAACCCAAAACCTAGTTTTACTGTTTTGAACTTCAAAACTTAGCAGAAACAAAGAAGTCCGAATCTGTCCAGAAGTTTACTGTAGCCCATTCATAGTAACAAAAGTGTATCCACATGGTGCTGTTAAGGTGCATACCGATAGTCTACCATTTTTCTTTCCTTTCACATTGAGGACAATGTGAAAATTAAGTTTGGGGGAGTGGATATTTGATTGTGCTGAATGTCAGTACTAGTTATGTTTGTTTGAGAAGGAATTTCTTTTTTCTTCAAAATTCTGGTTTGTTCACATTCATGCAAGTTAATTGGTAATCATATCCATGTCTTCCAAACCAAATTTTTATGTGAAAGATTAAGAGACATGAAGCTACATTTCCACTTGTCCGAGACTTATTTTGGATCAACATTACACTCTTGGGTTCTTTATTGTGTTAAGCATTGCATCTTTGATTTAGGATAGACAATATCTTATAAAGCGAGATTAAACATACTTGTTTTCTTTAGGATTATTGAAGTACAAATTTCGTTGGCAAAGTTGTGTGAGTTGTGTGACGATGCATAAAAGATGCGTGTGATGCTTTTCTCATGATTATCCCCTTTGATCTAGTCCTAAACAGGGTGTTAACATTGTGTTTCGTATGCCTCTGGGCCAGATTTTAGGGACTCAGGCCTTCAATGCAGGGCCTGTAAAACATGGAAAATATGAGGCTTGAGGAGGGTGGCTTTGGGGGCAATGAGCCTCTGATGCCAAAGTCAGTAAAGGCTTCTGGGATGTTTATAAATAAATGCAGAGAGAAAAATAGAGAGAGTTAGAGAGCTTCCTTGTACATGCGGGTGTCTTATTTATACTAGTGCCTAAGGGGAGGACAAATCCTTTCTGCTTCAATGGGACCCTTGTCCTCCTTACTACTTTTTGCTGTCAATCTTATTAATGCAACATAGCTCTACGTCAACACCATTAATGTGGCGCATGGCCCGAGTTAGGCTACCATTAATGCAGTCTGGTTCCCCGTCTGAACTTGTCCTATTGGCTACTCCTATGGCTTGTCGATGAAGCAATGTTAGAGAATTAAAGGTTCATCCTTATTTCTCGCTGGCCAGTGAGGATAGGTACTGGAAGGTCGGGCGTTGCTCAAGATAATGGTATTACCTGTGGGTCGAGTTGAAGGGACTACTTTCTGTCGGGCCATAGGCCTTGTCCCCTGGTTAGCCCATGCCAGGGCTTGAGGGTAAAAGGGAAATAAACCCCTTACAGTTACCCCACTAATTTCCATCGGGTGGGGCCGATGGGAATTCAACACAGTGCCTAGTCCTACTATTGCTCCCCTAACTGCATATATGGGGAGGATGGTTGGCTTTATGGTTCAGAATGACTGTTGCCATTATCTCCCGAATGACGTTTTAGCTTGGCCTATGGTGGCTTGCTTCCCAAAGGTGGTGACTGTTTGAGTTGGTGTTCCTTCAATCATATCAAATGGCACTTCCTCTTTCTGTTGCTTTGTTGCACTCGCTTCTTGAAATTCTAACTACCTCTTTCACCTTCTTGCCAAGTGTCCCTACAAATCGGTTTTCCTTCTTCTTATAAACTGGGGGATCTCACCCTATTTTTCTTTTATAACGCATTTTCCTCACTGGTTCTTACTTCCTGCGTTACTTATTCATCATCTCTCCTATCTTCTCCAATGGCACCTCACAGAACTGCCTAACTCGCAACCCCTGTAAGAAGTATCTACACCAGTTCACCCTTCACTGGTAGCAGTTGGCATTTGGCCATCAATCATTAGGCATTGGAGAATATACATGCTGCCTACTAGGTTCCCGACACTGTAGTTTTTGAAGTTCCTGGCCCGAACGAAGGGGCTATAAATGCCCAGGGCCATTCTTCCAAAGTAGACATCTTCCCTGCCATGTTTACTAGCTACTTGAGACTACCTTTTTCTTGCCCAGTCTATGAGGTATTAGATCTTCTAGGTCTTGCCCCATTGCAACTCCATTCTAATGCATGGCCACATCTGACCGGTTGTTGCATTCTTTGGTGCCAAGCCTTATAGGGATTGTAACCCAGATGCGCCAATCTCACAGGCTGCAAGTTCCTTCTGACCCATAATGTATTGGATAATAATGGTCAGGTTTGCATTTTCAGAGCGATGCAGTCCCTTTTCTATATGCATTTTCAAAGGAGAATGTTTGGATCTACCTCTTCCTACAGGGGAGCTAGCCTAGGCCCAAATGTCACCCCGGCTTGTCTGCAGGGTAGCCTTGCTTAGAAATAGCCCTCGCACCCTCTAACTACAACTAAAGGGAAGAGGCTTTGCTTGAAAAGTGCAGGGGCTAGTGACTGTCTCATGCCAAAGGTTTGAGTTCCTGTGGGACGAGCGTTGGCTACTGTTGAGATTGTTCATCCAACTATTCTGCCAAGTTTGATGGGAGAACCCCATCTCCTGGCTCTAGTTATGATGACTGTAGACTCTTCTTTTTTAGGGTCTTCGAAATCGTTGGTGAGGGACATTCCGGTTGAGGTTCTTGCTATGTTGTTTCTTGGTCTTAGAGATCATGGTATGGTCTAGAACGATGGGGGACTTGCTGCTTTATTGCAAGGAGCTCTGGCAGCCAGAGGTCCTAAACGTGCCGGCATAGGTAAGCATCCTTTCGATGCCAGTTAGGCAGTTGCTCCCACCTCGATGACACGTTCAGCCATAGGTGGCCATGTTCCTGAGGATAAGCCTAGCATTACAGGCATGTCATCTGCAGTGCCCGAACCACGACTGGGGAACGAGGTAGCGAGGCCCCCGAAATTGGCTCGGAGATTCTTGAACTACTTGGGAGCTCGAACTCAACTGTGGAGAGATTAGCCACTGTGGCCCATAACGTTGAGGAGGTTAACCATCCATTAGTGAGTTGATTCCTTCTAAATGTTGTAGTCAGTGGTGACCCGAGAGGGACAAGGGGACAACGCGATCCAATGCTGAATAGTTTAGAGGTCGATCCCCTAATTCTCCTTCTGGAGATGTCATCGACAACATTTGTAGGAATGAGGTGGCAACACAAGGATCCAGCCAGGAAGGCTTGGTTGATGTCATTCCTCCCTTGGCCCAATGGCCCACGGGGGGGCACAGTGAAGAGGCTATAAGCCAGGTTGTCAAGTATTTTTCTGGCCTATTCTACAAAGTATGTTATCTCATTCTCCCTTCCCACCTTCTTTATCGTCCCTTAGATATTGCAGTTGATCTTACATTTTTTTTTCCGTTGAGAGGGTTTCTCTACTTTGGCCGCTTTTGTTGTGGATAGCTAAGAGGCTATTGTAGAGCAAAACCTGACCCTTTACACGATGAGCTTGACAACCCTATAGTGTGCTGGTGGTGAGAGTGAGGATCTGGAGTTGGTTACTGTTCATTCAGCTATAAAGGAAGCCGTTGGAGGGGGCTGAAGAAGAAAACCAACAAGGATGCCAGGTTCATAAAAATCATGAGGGAGCTCATCGCCAATCTCCAAAAGAGCCTCTTGGCCGAGGGACGGCTTGTTGTGGACCTTTAGTTGGCCCTTCTCATGTACAGGGGGTTGCCTCTAGTTTATATGGCAAGTTGAAGTTGGTCGTTGGGTGCTGCATGAGCTACAGGGTGTGTGGAGGGTCTTAGATCAATGCAAGACCATTATGGAAAGTTTGCAGTCATTCTAGTAGGAGTGTAAAATGTTCTTGCGTGACCTCGACCTTCATCTAGTCTCTCTTGACGAAGAAGCTTTCGAGCGTGGTAGCCAATTGGGGATGGACCTGATGCCTGATGCTTTCATAGGCCCTGTTGATCTAAACCCTACCGTTCCAGTGGTCAACGTTTCAGAGGTTGTGGATCCCGAGCTGGAAGTTGATGCACCCATTCCTTAGGCTCCTTGTCCCCTTTTTTTTTGGCACAACCATTACTTGCCTTGTATGTAGATGTCTTGATCATTAATAAAATAGATTTCTTTACTGTTTACGGTGTTTTTGTCAGATTGTTTACCCTCAATTGAGATCTGACACTTTTTCATCTTGAGGTGTTTAGTCAATAGGGGGCTCCTTTCTTTTTGTGTTTTCCCTCCCCTTTTGGTTTTAACCCATTAATTCTTATCAGACGTGTGTGATGAGAATTCATCTGGACTTTCATTCTTCCCCTGTCACCCACTTACTAGGCCCTGGGCAACGTCTCACCCACTGAGTGCCTTGGTCTTTCTTCTCTGTCGACCCTTAGGTGGGGCTTTGCCACGTCGAGCCTTTAAGTGTCCTTCTTTTCTCAGACATGCGGTCATGCCTTTGGCAGCCTCCACTTGTTGCTTCCCAATGCCTTAATTGTGCTAATGGTGCCTCCTCATTTCCCGTGCTTCTTTGGCACAACTTGGCTTTCGTAATCATGGCAAATTTGATGCTTTCACTTCGCATTCAAAGCACCCTTCTATCCTCTCACCATTAATTTCATCTGTCAATTATTCCCTTTCTATTTCTTGATCTCCCTCATCCCTGGCAACATGTTCATACATAAATGAATTTTCTTTCTTCTTGCGTTGGGACTTTGCTAGCGTGTTTGCTTGAGATGTCTTCGACTCGGCTAAGCCACCTTGGCCTCCTAGTCACCCCCAACGTAGAAATCAACTTTGAGATATTCTGACTCTTGACGTCTTTCCCTGTTGGCGTTGGAAATAGTTGATTTTCTCTCAGGTGACCTCAGGTAGAGGGGCAGCATGAGACTCTCTCACAACTGCTATTGGCTCATCGTAGTGATAGAGATCTCTGTTTGCTCTTTCCACTAGAGAGTGCTTTGCTCAGGTGACATTTCCCTAGGATGTAGTCTTTGATTGTTCCAATAGGCAGGAATGAATGACAAAGTTCTTGGCCTCCAGCCTTTTGTGAGATATGATTTGGTCTGATCCCCACTCCACTAGCTGGTGCTCTTGGCTGGTCATCCTTTGTGCTAGAGCTTTAAGTTGTAACTTGTTGTCTTTAGTAAAATTCCTTCACTTTTGCAGTGCCAGCTTTGGATATTCTTCTATGTTCTCTCTCCCATGCTTTTTGTTTTGTCTTCCTTTCTTTGCTTAGTCTGGCCCGAGGGAACAATAGGAATAGTTGGGGTTTTGCGCTAGACAGATGATGGCTACCTTTTAGAGCTTCTTAGTTCACCTTGTCTATACTGGACCCGGTGATTCCTGCGACCCTGTCGACCGCCAACTCTCTACTTGTAGGGCCTTTATTCGTCGAGTCTCTTTCTATTGTAGCTTTCGCTGTTTTGTTATCGTAGTCAATGCTTTGTGTCGGGTGGTCAAAGGACCTACTCCCACTCCATCTGGGAGAGGTTGGTGTGCCTCAAGTCAGTCCACCTCTTTTATCCCCCGAGGAGGTAACTTCTTCCTGGGTTCGCCTGCTATTTCACCACGATGGGAGTTGGGGTAAGTATTTAGGTCACCATGAGGCCGGTCCCACTCTCTACAGTCCGAAAAGTAAGGCGGCCTTTAGGTTAACCCATTTCCTTGATCTATGGGTAGGTAACATGTTCAGGCAGTTTGAGTGTAGACCTGCTCTACTCGTTGTCATCATAAGGAAAGGTAAGATTTGGGTCAGGCTAGAGCTGGGCCCACTCTTTGTTAGCAGCGAAGGTCAGGGTAAGTATTTGGGCCGCCCGAGGGGCTAGACTTGCTCTTCTTCGTGGGAGGGATGAGGTAACCTTTAGCGTATCTATCCCTTTGAACCCTGGGGGGAGGTAAGTCTTGTTACTAAACCTGCTCCCACCTGTTGACACATATGGGAAGGTAACTTCAGTTTCTCTTTCGGGCAACTAAGGACTGGCTCGCACTTCGGCGCTGGAGGGATAAAGCAGCCTTTGGCATTACACCCATCCCTTTGGTATCCTGCAGGAAGGTAAGTTCAGACAGCAATGCAGCTGACTACTCTCCTTCGTGGGAGGGGTAGAGCAGCCTTTTGCCCTACCTTTCCCTTGACCCCGCAGGAAGTATGCTATTTGGGCAGTTTGCTATTGGACCCGCTCCCACCCGTTGACATTACAGGAAAGGTAAGTGTAAGGCCAAGCTGGTGCTGGGCCCACTCTTAGTTATGACAGAGGTCGGGGTAAGTTGTTCGGGCTACCGGTGGGCAGAACCTGCTCTTTACTGCAGGAGGGGTAGGGTGGCCTTCAGCATGACTCTTCCCTTTAACCTCACAGAGAGGTAAATTGTTCAGACAATTTGTGATTGGACACGCTCCTGCCATTTGACGCACACAAAGAAGGTAGTCTTCGTCTTCGAGTGGCCGAGGGACAACCAGCACTCCACCACGGGAAATGATTAAGCAGCCTTTGGCATTGTACCCATCCTTTGATATCCCGCGATGAGGTAACTTCTTCGGACAGAATGCTGCAAGTTCGTTCTTTGCTATGATGGGGAATGGGTAAGTTGTGCGGGCTGCCGGATGGGCAGGACCCACTCTCTACCACGGGAAGGGTAGGGTGGCCTTTGGCTTGACTCTCGCCTTTAGCCTTGCGGAGAGGTAAGTTGTTCGGGCAGTTTGCCACTAGACCCGCTCTCGCCCTTTGGCACCATAGGGAAGGTAAATGTTTGGTGGTGGAGTTGTCGCCCGTTGCTCACATTATTAATAGATCATCTTGTTTCTTTGAGGCAAGTGTCGTATACTTTCTTGAAAATGACATTCTTTCATTAATCAACAAGAATTTACAACACTCGACGAGGTTCACAAAATAAAAAGGGTGAGAACGGGGTCCTAGGCCAAGGAGCTTTTTCTTGTGATGCCTTTGCCCTTGGCACCTTGCATCCCTCTTGTTGTACCCTCTTCATCCCTAGACTTCTTCTAATTCCCGTGGAGTTGGGAACTTTATCTTGAGGTGGTAGGTTTAGGTGACTGCCAATAGGCTGTTGAGGGTGGGCCAATTGATGATGGCATTGTAGGACAATGGGGCCTTCACCACTAGGAAATTGACCATGATTGCAGTGGTGCAAGGAGAGCTTCTCCCAAAGACCGATAATGTGATGGTTCCCAAGGGGTGGACCATGTCCCCAGAGAATCCTTTTAGTGGCGTCGGGGCCAGTTGTAGTCATGCAACGTTGATTCCCATCCGGGTGAAAGCCTCCTTGATCTGTGCAAAATTGTAAGTGCCCAGTATCTTAGTTTTATAGTAAAGTAATGTAAAAAGTATTGTCCTCAGGGATTTTTGTAGCTTACTTTTGACAAATACTAAAATTAAACTAATCTTGACTTTATTTAGAAAAGTCACGAAGATTTTTGTAATTGCAACTTAAAATAAAATCAATTCAAAGAAAATATTTAAAAGAAAAGAAAGTTGTTGTTCGAAGATCAAATTAATGAGAAAAAGAACTTATAAGAAAATGATTTCACCTAATCTCGCACTATGCTTTTCTCATCTAACTAATTGAATTTAATTCTCTCTGTTTGTTAGCAAAATCTCCAAACTCATCCAAAAGCCTCTTTTGATAGTCAATTGGAAATATTCTTGTTCATTATTTTATACAAGAGTATGTAAATTAATAAAGCAAAAAAGCATTAAGACCAACAATTTTAAAAGTACATAGGTTCATATAAGTCTTTCAATATCTATATTTGCCTATACTGAAATATCCAAGTTTTATCATATAATTCCCTCTTTTTATAGCAAATCACAAGATTAAAATGATCTAATTAATGACTCATCAATTAGAAGCAATAAGCTCAGAATAAATCAGATAAATATGGAAGAGAATTGCTTCAATTAGCATAGAAAATCAAGTATAATTTGAAACTAGATTACATCATTTTCCTAAAATAAAGAAAATTTAATTCATGCCAAAAATTAAATTCAATATAAATGAATTTACCATAATTTTTATGAGAGAAATGGAAGAAAATAAACACTAAAAAAATACTCCTCACTGTCCGTCGCGTTGTCCACGTTTTCTTCAGTTTTTCCTTTGGTTAGCGTTCGTTTGCAGGTTCAACTTCACTTTCTTTTTGAATTTCAACCTTAAAACCCCCCCCCCCCCCCCCCCCGCGTTTTTTTTAACACATCCTATGGTAAGCAACATCCCTTTTTGTTTTTGAATTTCCTTTCAACACATTTTCCATAGTCCGTCCTTATCCCTTAAAAAAAAAATTCTCTTCCTTTAAGCATCAACTTCACCTTTTCGTTCAGCTTTTTATTTTTATTTTTTTTCCTTCAAATCTGATACTGAAGTGCTCTAGTTTCTTACTGTTATTTTAGCAACTTGGCATTCCATCTTTTTCTCTTCTGCGTCCTCAACTCCTCTTTCCATCCCTTACTCCTATCAAAATTCTACCGGTTTTGAATTCAAAATTCTGATTCTATTCCCATTTCAAATTCTATCATCACAAACTTCACCAAGAAATCTGCAGCCTGCAGTTACTATCTAAGATACAAGTGGTGAATTAGGTAGTGCACCTTGTGATTCTGCTATAACCAGAATAGAAGAAACCAAAAAAAGTAGTAGTAGGCGCATGACATAACAGTTGTTTAATAAAGTTAGCTAGGAATGTAGTGGACAAAGGTATTCATTTATGTACAGTGAACAGAACTAGTCTCATTTTGGTTCTTTTCTATTTTTGGCATTATGCTTGATGTACAGTCTATATAAGAAACTTTGTATTCTGCTGATAATTATATGAGAAAAGTGATTCTTTTTTTCAGCATTGTTGCCTTGTCTCGAATGTTTTCTCTCAACTCATCAATGTGTTTTTTATCCTTTCAACATGTTCATCAAGCTTTTCTCATTTCTTCAACATGGTATCAAAGTGGGTCACTTGTGATTTCTATTATTGATTCTTTTTATTTCTTTGTTTCTTTTTGATGACTTGCAAAATTTCGTATTGCAGATTTTAAAGCCTCCGCCCGAGCGAACTCAGGCAAATTCAAACACTTGACTGCCGCTCGACATTGAGTTCGAGCGGGTTGCGGAAATACAAAGATCGCTCGAGCGGAGACATTGGCCGCTCGAACGAAATCAGCCAGAGTTGAACGCTCGAGGTGCGCTCGACAAGTCGCTCGAGCCAAGTTAGGCAGAGTCGACCGCTCGATGTTCGCTCGACACTCCGCTCGAGCGAATATCGTATTTTGACAGATCTAGGGTTTTCCGCCGTCACACCTTTTGACTGGAGAACACCTTTTGGGACTGAAAAACACATCTAGAAGGATTCAAATCAATCGTTTTGGAGAGGGGATTCGACATATTGCACGTACGTCGGAATCATACACGAGCACAGACGGGAGAAAAGCCTTGAATCAATTCCTTGAGTTTTTGACAACGAGTTGCGGCTGCAAGGAGTATTTTCAGCGTTTATTTTCTTCCAATTTTCTCAGATCAATTATGGTGAATTCATTTATGTTGAATTCAATTTCTAGTATGAGCTAAATTTCTTTATTCTAGGAAAACGATGTAAACTAGTTCCGAACTATGCTTGATTGTCTATGCTAATTTAAGGCAATTCTCTCTTTGTTTATCTGAATTATTCTGAATTTATTGCTTCTAATTAACTGGCCATTGATTAGATGATTTTTAATCTTGTGATTTGCTATCGAAAGAGGGAATCATAGGGTAGATCTTGAATAATTCAGCATAGGTAAGTATAGAGATCGAAAGACTTGTATGAACCTATGTAGTAATTAAATCATTGGTCTTAATGTGTTCTTGATTATTTAATTTGCATATTCTTGTGTGAATTGATGAACAAGAATAATTTCTAATTGACTATCGAAAGAGGCTTTGGATGAATTAGAGATTTGCTAATAGACAAATAAAATTAAATTAAATTAGCTGGATGATAAAAGCATAGTGACGAATTAGGTGAAATCGGTTTCCTTGAAGTTTTCTTTCCCATTAATCTGATCTTCAAACG